>JAUMHL010000009.1:2651538-2695676 GCA_032362345.1 Sandelia bainsii | reverse complement strand
AAGTTGAGATTTACAAGAAATATTTAACTGCTACTGTGTAAAGGGAATACTGCTGTTAAAAACCATCTTATTTGTTTTTATAAGTGTTTGCAGACGAAATATTATTGCATTTTTGTTCATATAGCAGTACTTTTAAAATAAAAGTTAAAAAAAACAAACTTTCATGCGATTAAAAATTTTAATCGCTGCCCAGCACTAAAAAAAATTCATATGTAGCCTGAGCCATAAAATAAAGGGCATGGATGATTTTTATATAACTGAAGTGTATGCAATCCATGCACTGTAATGAAATACAGTGGAAGTGCAATGATAGATATAGACTAGGATTTTCTTTTGAAATACATGATTCTACACTGGCGATATTTCTTCTGAGGCAGCTCTGTGATGTTTTCTATATGGTTTGGGAAGTTCTCAGATCTTTAAAGCATTTCTGTCTAAACATAGATCTTTATTATAAGCTGTTACATTGGCCAGATTCACAGACAAACCGGTGACAAGCGTAAAACCAGCACTTGTAGCTCCAGTAGTTTTCACTTGTTTCCCCCAAAGGACAGCACTCTGAAACAAGTCTTCAAAAACACATGTGTGTGTGTGTGTGTGTGTGTATACAGGTCTGTTGTGTATTTGTATGTTGTGATTCATCATTACTGAGCCACACTGGAGTACATGGTGTGCTCCTGCGTTTATGAGAGAGACAGAATTTGCACATTGCCTCAAGTGTTACTTTCCCTTTACCAGTTACAACCAAAGGTGCAAGACACTTTTGTTTGAAGTGTGTTGCTAAATATATGATAGCAAAGCAGATACTCCAGAGAGGACAGCAAATCTACAGCTTCTGCAGAAAGAAACAACAGAGATTTCTTATTCTTTTCCTGATACACATCCTAATTAAGGCCAGGGCTAGGTTACAACAGTGAAGACATCTAGAGTTCTGAGGACAGTTAATATTGTGCACATTCAGAAAGTGGATATTCTTAAATTTTTTTTACATAAAATGTATTCTTTAGGAACTGCTTTAAATTTAATTGTGCAGGAATAACCTAATGTCTGTTGACTATTGTTAAGTGTTCATCACCAGAATCATGTTTACATGTTTTGCCACACTAGTAGGTGGCTCTGTGGCAATGACAATATTAGTCTGTTGGTCAATTATCACCTCAGCCTCACCTCAAGTACAGAATGAACTTCCATAAACTCATGTATAAACATTCATCCTTCCCAGACGAAGTATCACACTTTTCCTCTACCACCACTGTGATGTCACTGTGATGAACCTAAACAACCATAAAGGAAGTTTGTCCCTACCCTCAAATCACCCTTGAGAGTGTACTTGTGGAAATATTACAGTTTGGGTAAGACACAAAAACAACTTGGTTAGGTTTAGGACAAGATTTTGGTTTGGGATAAAATGAATAGTACAAGTATAGAGGATGTCTGTTGTCATGGTGGTTATTTCAGGTAGTTTTTTACAGAAGTGTGCATCGCAAATGGGCATGCTAATCATAACATATAGTTGTGTCTACATGGTTGTACAGACTCACAGAGCTGCTAACCTGGTTGTAGACTCATAAAAGAGGGTCTATAAGGAGGATAGTCAGTCATCAGATTACCTCAAATTTGATGACTTGCACCACGAAGTGTGCAAAAATTTGTGTTCCCCAATTTTTCACTTTAGTTAAGGGGTATATCACACATATCTCAAACTGGCAGACCCAAATGCAAAACCAGAGCAGATGGGGTTGAAATAAATGTATCTGTACACAACAGAGAAAAACAAGGCCAAACAGAAAATCACTCTTAGTGGGGGGCAAAACCTAGGTGACAAACGAAACTAACTAAACACTATGGAGCACAAGGAAATAAACTAAAAAGTGAAACGTGAAAGGCTGGACAAACTTAGGCATGAATGAGCTGAGGTGGGGAACAAAGCATGGAGAAATGGCAAGAGCATCAAAAAACTATGACAAAGGGAAAATCATAAATGTCACCAAAACTGAGTCCAAAACCAACTTACAGAAGCAAAGAGTTGTTATAAAAAGGTCCAGAGAATTAAGGGTAGGGAAGAACAACAGGCACAACCACAGGAACAACTACAGGATGATCTGGCAAGAGTATGCTGACTGCACAGGGATTTTAAGGTGTGGAACTTGATTAACTGATCGACTGTAGCTGGGGATGGCATGGGTGAGAGAGTGTGTGTGTGTGTGTGTGTCAGGACCAGAAGCATGGCTGATCGGGGGCGTGGCCAGGTGAGTATGTGTGCCAGGGTTTATGCAGGAGAGGATTGGAGGAAAGACACAAGGAAACAGAGACACAAGATAACCAAAAGTACAACAAGGACATGAACCATGACATGGTATACAGTCTAAAAGCCACAGTTCAGCAGACTGTTTTGATATTGCACATGTCTGTAAATTAACAGAGTGCAAAGGATGTTTTGGTGATCATTTCTGTAAATTAATAAAAAAAGAAAACTATTTAATGGCCTAGCATCAGTATTACTGGCTGCTTCAATAATATTGCACAGAAAAGAACTTACTGTGAGCAATTAGGAGTGAGGAAAAATGAGGAAGTGGACACTGGTAAATAATGGGCAGCTGCTGTTTTACCTTGTTTGGATGCTGAACTGAGCTCTTGATATTTCTTTTTTGTAACTCTTGTGGTAAAATACAACCATCACTAGGAGCTGCTTTGTGATGAAAAGGTCTTTAACATAAAATGTAACTAAAATATACTATCAAAAATTAGAAAGATACAGAAGACGCCAAGGTGTCTACATGTTACCCTCATAACCACCATAGATTCTTGAAACTTACATGAGAACTTTCACATAGTCAAGGCAGCGCAGTGCTGGCTTTTCAAGTCAGTCTACTACACAGTGCTACACCAATTCACTGCCATTTTCTTGCAAGAAACCTCAGTAAGGAAACAAGTAGTGGCAGGTGAAAGACTCCCATTCACAGGCTGACATCCTCCCTCTCTGTGCTGATGGGCTGCAGGGTGACCTTGATGAAAAAGGCAAGGCGTCGACTTAGGGGGAAAAAGGGACGGGGGGAGAGGAGCTGACGCCAGCTCTCCAATGTAATCTGTCAGACCGTTATCAATGCTGCTGAGCTGCATTTGTGGGCTCAACGGGGAGGGTGTGGAGGAAGGCATAGACAGGGATAGAACAACTACAGAAAAGAAGGAGGAAAAAAGAAGGGCGGGGGGCGACGAGGATAGATAGCAGCAGGAAAGGTGTCTCCAGGAGATGGCGACCATGCAGGGTCGAAGGATGCTGCTTGTCCCCCTTGCAGACTGGCTGTCAGCCCTGCAGTAATGAAGTTAAATGAGGGCACATGCTCAGCAGACAGTGTTCTGGAAATGGGTGATCACTGGTGGCCAGAAGAAAGGAGAGCAACAAAGGAAAGGGTCTGAAGGTGATTGACAGAGCGCAGGAGACACAGTGCTGGCTCAGTCAATCAATAACCCCTTCCTTCTCAGTCCAAAACCACCTCACTGGTCTCATCAGTGGCCCCCATCACTGACCAGACAGGGGCCTCTCCCCATGTGTCATCACACTGAAAGGAAAAGTCACCTCCTTCTGTCATTTAATGGGATTCTTTAATAATAGGAAGATCTGGGAGCAACAAAAGAGACCTACCTTTTCATTCTTTAATGGAGCAGCTCCTCATTGCTGCCAGCAAGACTTGGAGATCAATGCTTTCATTATTCATGCTGTAGAGCTCAAGCTTCAGGACAAGGTGACAGTGGCGGAGAAGCAATGAGAGTAAAATGTAGTTTTATTCAGTCCAAATATTTCAAGAGTGCACCAAATTAATAATGAGAGTAGGTTTGTCAAAGCCGGTTCATAAGTGAAATCAGTTTCAGTTTCCTATCGACACATCACACATTAGTTTGACACTGTTAAAGTCTCAACATTTACTAATTTCTGAAGAAATATTTTCACTTTGTCACTCTGGGATAAAAATTACAATTAAAACTACAATGCAACAAGGTATGAAGTGAAGGAAAAATACGTTCTGAAGCCACAATATGTCATGTCATTGTTGTTTTGATTTGCCTCAACATCGATTTACATGCCTTACTTTTAGCAAGAGCTGAAACTATGGTCAATATTTATTAGAACCCAATTAACATGGAAAAATGGCATTTTAAAGCCACCAAAACCATTTAGATGCTATGTGGACATACTGTACTTTATTTTTTTTATTTTTTTACCCTACATTTTTTTATGTCTTGTGCAAATTACTGAATCAGTGCTTTGGGGATAACAGATGTCTTAAAACTCCAAAGCTGTTATAAAATACAATACATGAAAGCGAGATATAAGCAGTATTTGAACTGTGTAAAATGATCTTACACAGCCCCAACATCTTCATATAAAATAAGGACATATTGAACACATTTTTTGAATGAATGAAGCAACCCAATTATTAACGGAAAGTGAGTCGAAAGGAGGTGGTTGGGGTCTAAATTTAAATACAAATGTTGTGTGCATAGTGACTGTTGAATTTTCCTCTATTAATCCAGTCAACAATCTTTCCCTGACTTTAACCCAGTGCTGTGAGTGCCTGAACCAAGCCATAAAAAGTTTAATAACGATGGAGTCCCGTTAGTGGATGTTGTATTACAAAATCGGACATTTTTGCGGAAAAAAAAGAGATGTTTTAGATAAGATATTCTGGTGGTCAAAAACATGTTGCCTGTGAACATTTAACTAATACGTTAAGTATTAGCGTCTTTCCAACTTGTCAGTAAAGTTAATTGTGACCATATGGTCTTTAAGTTAGCAGAAAACAATCGAGTTGCAATTACGTTCCCCTCAGAAATAGATGTCTGATTGCAGATTAGTTGTATAGAAACATAATTTTAAACTTAAGAAGGTAAATGCGTTCTAAAAATTTGATCTATTCGTCTATTTGTATTCTTCCTTCATAGTGTATATGCTCTGTGTCTCTGCTTCAAACATATCTTCACTGTTTAAAATATACTTGCCCAGAGGCTTTTACTGAACTTCAGTCAGTTTTGGATGTCAACATCTTAACATCAAAGACAGTTATGTCCAACTTAGTCTCAGAGGTCTGCAGGTCTCTTGCTGTGTGGTTTCTTCCTGTCCAATTAATGTGGCATAAAGTCAACTTTGAGAGGAAAAACAAATATACACTTTAATTCTTATCCTACTTTTCAAGAGATGAAAAAGTAGTAAATATTATTTAAGCCAAGTCATTGAAAATCCCAACTGGCCAGTGCACTTTGGATGAATGATTTTTATTTTTATTTTTAGTAGTTTGTAACTTAAAATAATTTACACATGTTTATTTGTTATCTTTTTTAGGCACTTTATGTTTTTAATGTTCGCATTTGTTGTGTCTTTTTATTCATCCGGAAAGCACAGTGAATTACATGACAATGTTTTTCTTAATGATTGGTAGAGATTGATAGAGATTTTGGACAATACAACTCAGCTTTTTTTAAATGCAAAGTGTAATATTTTGACCACCTACTAGACAAAGCCTTCCTTCAAATGTTTGGCTAGTTTCATATTGCTCCTTCAAACCCCCGTGTTGATCAAATTAAAGAAATATTTCTATTGCCGTATTGAGTTATTAACGAAATGATTGTAAAAGGATCATATCACAAAGACAATCAAACCACAAATTAGAATTACCAAATGAATGCCAGATGCTGCACAGTCCAGCTAGATATTTTTAATTACCTTCAAGCGTCTTGAGTTCAGACAGGCCTGTCAAAACATCCAACTCTCTTTTAGCCCTCTAATTATATTTTAATTGAGAACAAGGTCTAATTTGCAATAACAACAAAGGGGAAAAGGTACTCTTTAGGCTTTCCAGTGACAGGTAGACAATGTAAATGCTGTTATGAATCAGTATGAAACAACACAAGTGTAGATCACAGTGCACATCCCATAGATGTTTCAAGGAAAGCTTAAACAATACTTTACATGAGTGTGTGTTCTTTGTTTGTTCTCTTTATTATCATTAATTTGCCATTCATCCAGCGATGATGAGTTTCACTTCACTTGTTCCATTAACTTTATTGCTAATAATATATTTCATTATGGCCTGTTATTGGAAAGAATATTGCAATTTGCTCATGATAGCTCAAGTCCAAAATTGTTAATTAAGTAAATGAATGGTGAAGCCCAAATAAATAAATAAAGAACACATATTAGCATACCGTAATTGAATGTCACTCTTGGTTATTCTGCTCTTTGAACTGATGGATGGGTACCATCCACACCATAAAAAAGAGAAAACTCCTCAGTATGCATACACACACCACTCAGACAGAGTAACACACTGCTTATCTCTATGCATTAATCTACAGTATTGACAGCAGCACTCAAAATAACATGAGGACTCTGAGGCAAACAGCCAGTATCTGATGTGTTGACCACAATCACATTTCAACAGGCTGCTTTGCTATAAATCCATACAACATCCGAAAGAGTTCTATCACAAGGCCAGTGGTCACATGAAAACTGTAGAAACACAAATAAAGGGAATATAATGCAAGTTATGTGTTGCTACTCAATGACAATGACACCTTGAACATCTGATATGCCAATCTCTACCATATCCACCAATCTATACCACATCACCATAAACGTGAACAGTACAGGAAGTTGTACAAAACAAAGCTGACATGTTGCAGAAATTGTCAAGGTTTGACATTTCCCAGTATGGAAAACTGCAATCTGCAAAACTAATAAGCTAAATAACAGCTTATTAAAATGAAAGCAAAGGAAAATACCAGCACAATATTTTTATACCTGACATTTCAAGACACTAATGTGTTAAGTGGTTTGATACTTAATGACAATTACAAGTCATGGTAGTAAAAAAAACAGAAAAAATACAACAAGGGGTTGTTTACTTAAAGTCCATCGATTTATGACTCCACCAAAGAAAAAAATATTAAAAGAAGCTAACAAATGCACAGTACCTTGACTGATGTATGTCCAAAACATGTTGGTCTGCTTGATTTCTATAAAGAAAAAAAATCTATGTGCTCGATGTTCCACTGTCTTCAGCTAACTACTAATTTTGTCTGTCTGCTGTTTGGTGTTGGGCAGGCGGCACATTTTTTATTGCACAGTATATTACAGAGCTCTTTAGTCTTCAAATTATCTATCCCCTCACATCTGCACTTTGAATTTGAACAAGAAAAAAGGTGTTTTGTGTGAACAAACCTCATTCGGTAGCTGCTCAAACAATTCCGTGTTTAATCTAAAACAACAGATCACATCTTCTGAACTCATCATCTGCTTTGTATGTAATATCTATAGAGTGACTAAGAATTATAGCTCTCCGACAAAGTAAAATGTGTTGGAGTGAATGTCATATGGAAAAGTGCTGCACCTCAAAATTATTTAAGGCTGATTGGGTGGCATTACTTCAGTAAAATCTTAAGCTAATGCAGTTTAAAAATGATAAACAACTCCATTTGTCACCTATGTGAGTGTATTATGTTGCATCCAGATGGATGTAACCACACAATAGCCAAACTAAATCCTGACGTTTTGAAACGAGAAAAGAATTAGAACTACCCTTGCAGAATTTATGGGCACATTAGGCACCAAAATGAGCTTTAAAATGTGAAATAATGCCTTCACTACTTGATTAGTAGCTGTTCCTGCCGAAATTAAGTTGGCTGTGACTGAATACCAAGCTGCAGGACATGTGAGCCCAAAAAGCACATTCGCTTCCATTCCTCCTGCTGAAGTACCTTTTTCAGACCATCAGTATCGCCGGAGAAGATCACACCCTGTATGGCACCAGCTCCATCACGGCTCCCGCTGCCTGGCCTGGAGACAGATTTAAGAGACAAAAGCTGGCAGGATGGCCATGAGGAGGAAAAAAAAAAAAAAGGAGGGCTCTTTTCTTGCACCTAATGAGGATAAGAAAAAAATATGGACTCTTTTCTTTTCCTTCTTAACTCCTTGAGCTGCCTGGGCAGGGGTGATAAAGAGGGTAAGAAAAAACTGACTTCATTTTGTAGAGCTGGCTACAGCAGAGATGGAGGTTTCCAGAAATAGAAGGGTTTAAAGGTTTTGTCACTTTTTGACTGATGGACAAATGTGTCGAAACTACCTTCAGCTGCTTCTCTGCTGTCATTGCACCTAACTTTAGTGAAGTGCTTGATACTTTTTCTCACACTAATTTGACCTTCACCTCAGATGCCTTGTTCTAAATCTTCACAATCCTTTAAATAAATAGTGCAGGAATTAGCTGTGGAAATTTAAAGTTTCATTGAGGCTTCTGCATTGAATCGATGCAGAGCTACATGGCCTAGAGCTTTGTGAGCATTCAAAACTTCGACACTGGTGTGTGTGTGTGTGTGTGTTCTCCTATTAGACTGCCAAAACTGCTAGTTGGTGGTGGGGTTTCCATGACACTGTGTTGAACTTCTTCTTAGTTTATTCTAAATACATCTATATGTTTTTGAGCATACTACAAACAATGGTGACTAAAATGTTGAAACTGAGTGGATCATCTTGGAGTTGGAACTAAAAAATGCTGAACAGCAGGTACTTAAAGTACATGGTCTGTATAACCACTGTGATGCAGCCAAGTGCACCAATCACAGTTGTAATGGTCTGTGTTATGCACATTTTAGTTCAGGTGAGGTGTACCTTGGGCTCTAGTGTAGGCTACGGTGTAGATGTAGCTACGGAGCATATGTAAATTAAGCTTAAGAGCTTGACTAGAGCTGCAAGACAGGACCTTTCATTTAGAGACAAGTAGATACTTAATGCTAACTTTTAAACTGTTTGAGACAAACAAGAAGGGGCTTGTCCTAGCAGTTTTCTGCCTCTAACTGACTCAGGTCAGGTTTTCATTTTAGATCAGGACTACTTCCATATGTTGTCATACAATAGATCTGATGGATATTCAAGTTCTGGCTACGCGGCTGCTGCCACAACAGTCAGATTAGAATGGGCTTTACTTTTTGAAGTCCCAGGTCTCTGTGAATGTTGCCTTAACGGTGGAGTAGAGTGACAACAGCGATGGGGGATCTATGGCGAGGTGAAGAAGTTTCAGATTTGTTGGATATTTATGGAAAATCCTCTGTTTAAGCTGAACCAGAAGGGACATTATGTAACATTATTTCTTCCATGTTCCATTGGTTACTCCTCTTATGCACACCAGCAGTCTTGCACCTTATGTATATACTGATAATTGTTTATTATTTAATTTCTCTACAGTTTAGTTTCTGTGTTTCTGCAACACTGCTCTATGTGCCTTAAATTGCCCCTCTTGAACAAATAATGTTTTTTGAATTGAATTGAATAACTGGGCATTTAGAAAAAAATTTGACTGTTACACAAATTATGGTATTGCTTGTACAGTAAATATCGTCTTAGTAAGTCTTCAATTAATCTGATTCCAGATCATCTTAGTTTTGTGTTTTTGGCATCTTACAGTGATGTATGCCAAGGCAGCTTGGTGGATTTCATTATTTTGCAGAGATGAAACTGTGCACTAACAGTTTTTTGTCTTCAGCTGTTAACTGTGCCACTACAGTGACACTAATGCTACCATAGTCATTTAAGATACAGTGCACGGTGGCCAGTGATGGTGGTTTAAATTACTATTACCTTGCATCTATTTGTTACTAATCTGTCTTTGGAGAGCTTTAGCTACTGGACTCTAAGTTAGCTGCCCATGCATGACTAGTGTGTAACACAGCACAAAAATACTAGCCATTTCTCTATTGTTTCACTCAAGCTGTGTGGTGGTGGACCGTGACAGCAGTACTGGACGGCTCTCAAACATGAATGAATGGGTTCAACAGTGTGTGTAAAATAAAGAACTATCAAAGTGTAACAAAATTCTCTAACAGATCATTTCAGTCTTTCTCCCCTCACAATTACCCCTAACATTTTCCTGGTAAACACTGTGCCAAGTGAGCCACAGGTGCTGTCCTGTCACTTCCAATTATATGCCAGCTATCTAAATGTAGAGCTCCGCTAAGCAAGTGTCAGGACATCATTAGCAATGGGTCAAACTGCATTATGCTCAGACACCCCAGTCGTTATGGCTGCTTGTCCATGGCAAAGAAAATAGGGAGTCAGTGGATGGTAAACGAGACTTCACTCAAACATGCATGCCAATCTAGGAAGATCTCCCAGCCAAAGAAATGTACAGTACAGTTATTTTCACCTCAGACAACAGCATGAATGTCTGAGCAAATACTGAGTCTGGTGAAAGTGAAGAACATGTTTGTTTTCCTGCCAAGTCTCAAGGACATAAGGAGTGCTTCACTTCACTTGTTTTGCTCACAAGTCTCCAAATGTTAACAGGTAAACCTGTTTACTGAGGCTGGATCACTGAAACCCAGAGAAGCCAGCTGAGCAGGCAGGAATAAGGCAGGGTGTACATATGTAGTGTAAGATAATTACTGCACGGCTGTCAGAGCTGGAACAAGCAAACAACAAAGAAAATGAGAGGACAAAAACTGTCGTCACACAACATGCACGGAGAGAGAAGGCAGATTTTAAACACTTTTTATGCCTCCCTGGCTTCCTAATTTTTTGATGGTACCTTGTTTAAATAGACAAAATATACTGGACCCTTTCACACAGAAAAATATGCTGCATGTTTGAAAGAAAATCCTACATGCAACTTGTTGGATGCGTTGATTTAAATGATAATGTCAGCAAAATCAATGTGTAAGGCAATGCTTAGCAGGCTAAGTTTCTGTGTTAACCATCTTAATTTAGCACATCAGCATGCTAACATCTGTAAAATCAATGTATGAGTAATATAAAAATACATTTAATGGCAATGTCATTAGATTGGACAAATTGAAATGTTGACCCAATGATTGTGAAAGATGGAAAGTCACCCAATTAAATACAATTTATCCTGTGGTATCAGGATCAGTATCACATTTCATAGCAAACCATCAAATATTTTAAGATGTCTTTCATGCAAAACCAAAACCGGTAACCTCATGGTGGCTCTAGGGCAAAGGTCTCGGGAGTCAACATGATTAATTGGTCGAAAGCCCCCCAACCACCACCATCAAAAAAAAGAAAAAAAGAGTTGACTTTCCACTGACTTTAAATTAATGAGAAATAGTTACATCAGATTCAGTGTATTTGGAATATGGCACACAACCATAATGACATAAAATAATCTCAAAGCAGCTATCAGTCACAGAATTCATTAGTAACCATCCCTCGATATTAATCGATCCAGCGTTATGCCTTCAGGCACTTTCCATTAACCTTCAGCTCTTTTTAAAATACACCCATTAATGACAAAATTCCCTCAATGCAACTCGCTATAACAAATCTATTAGTGTATATTTCTTCAGGCACGCCCCAAGCTAAACGGTTTCCAGAGCTACTGTTTCTCATAATGGTAATAAACATTTGAAAGGATGACCTGTTAACTCAAAAAGCCTGTAAACTGCTGTAGGGCTAAATAATACTCTCTGTTAAATCTGCTACCAGCATAAAGCTACAATGAGATGAAAACCTTGTAGCCTCTGACAAATCTAATTTTCTGGATGGTAGAGAAACAGTCCTATTTATTTTCTCTGACTGATAACAATGCATGTCTTAAAGTTCATCGGGAGTTTTGAGTGTATTTCATAAAACCACCAACACATTATTTTTGAGGTAAAATAAAAAGGAGGCATGAGGCAGAGGACAGTAGCTCAGTACCGTCCCACCTGTGTGTCTGCCCAGGAGAAATCAAGCAGAGCAAAGCGAAAAGCAGCGGGATGTTTTGAAATGGATTAATGTTCCCACCGTTTGAGGTTAACAGCCTGTCGCTGGGCTTCCTTATCAGATGGCCAAGATCAATGGCACAAACACATCGGCTCCCTGAACAATCTGCCAGAGTATTGCAGGACTGCACCGAGAATGAAATAAAATCATTATCCAGCAGCTACCGGAGCCATTTTATACCCATTCGTCTTCTAAATCTCACACAGAGTAAAGTGTAACATCCATTGACCTATTTAGGAAGGCTGATATTCTTGTTGGAAGATAGTTTCAAAAGTTGAAAACAAGGTGACATCTGACACAAATTTCTAACAGAATCTGTTTTCAGGCAATTTGTAACGTAGCAAACTCGGCATAGTCTCTGCAGTTTGTCATATATGTAAAACACAGGGCAACAAGTGCGTATCTGTGGGAGCTGTATCAGCAGCAGCTGAGTCAAGTCAGAACCATGTTTGCAGCAAGTGCATAGTGGTCCAAAGGCCAGATGGGAAAATGTCAGCAAGATAAACTTTGTCCCTCATGAATGTCACACATTTATGAGTGAGTTTCTTTCCACAGATCACTGGCAAACAGGTAAAATCAGCCAGATTAGGCCGAGGACGGTCGGACTCAGAGTGTAATGCTGTGGCTATTTCTTGCAAAATGTTTGATAGAGTAGAGCCGCTTACACACTGAAAACAACACAAAATATATTTTTGCTATGCACTAGTAAATATCAGTGATGTTGAATTTTTCATTACTGAACTTTCACTACTGAAGTGTCCTGTTGTAATCCTGGTCAAATACTCTAAGATAAGAGAGGACAAAAGAATAAACTGCTAAGTACATAATTTACAGTTTTTTTTCCCGCTGATTGTTCAGTCACATTAACACAAATATTAAAGGCACAAATAAGGAAATTATCCCTTTAGGCAGAAGTAGAAAAGAAGTAACAAGAATGTTCATGGGGTGCAAGCAACTGGGGGAGAATGATTACTTTTAAAGAAATAATTGACGTGCAAATATATTCAGCTCCAGTGTTTTTTGTCATTATCATATATTTTAGCAGTCCTTTTTGGATATCTTTGGGAACTATAAACATTTCTGGGTAGGATTGTGGGATTTTTTAAAATTTTGAATCTATCTTAACATCGTAACGACGATACAAACTGTGTAATATCTGACTTGTAAGCTCAGCGGTGAACCACCCGAGATTTTATTTTACAATAAAACACATCATAGATTTCATCATCAACAGAAAAGACCCTTCTGTGCCACCTCAATCCCAAAAGTATGAGGAGGACACTTTAGTGGTAACCAACAGGTGATCTCTCTGGTGATAAAATGTTCCTCTTGAAATCAGCACAGGTGCTGAGCTTTGGTTCTCATTATATTTCCTTTGTTGAAATACTTCTTTTAGTGTAGCTAAAATGAATCTGCAGCCAAAAAATATCCCACTATGTGTCAATTTGTCCATCTCTCATTTGATTCACTGTTATTCAGCTGCACAGTGTTAAAGTGTGTTGCTGCATTTGTCATCACAACCAAGATTTTAATACAGAGGAACCTTTGAGCATAGCAGGTAGAAGTCTGGTTACATCTCAGCTGAGTGCTGTGATCACGCCTTTGTTTTCTTGACATTAATCTTGAAGTAATTGTGTTCACAAGTTGCTAAGGCACCGAGCGTCTCTCGGGAAATCAAACAGGGACTCTGAAGCAGAGAGTGCTATGTCGTTGAAGTGGGACTTGTAGATGAAAAAACAAAACTTTGGGGAACATTGGTAACTCAGCACTACTCAAAAAAACATCTAAAATATTGAATATTTCAAAGCACGACTTTCACAGTCTCTAAATATATGTATAGTAAAACACATTTTGTTGTCACAGTCAGCAAACAGAGTAAAAACAACACCAGTCTATTTTCCAAGATGAGGAGCCCATATTGTTTTACATGTTATGTACTCAGATTTCTGTATAGCCATCATTCATTTAGTGGCATAAAGTCTATTTTATTTTTACCAGCCAGTGGAAAGCAAAGGAAAAATAAATGCTGTATTCAGCTATTGGGCTTTAATTTACTGTATTAGCCCAAAAGCTACAAATTGCAAACATCTAAACTACTGCTCATCATTTTCCAAAGCCTCATGCAGGATTTTAGATTTTGATTTATTTCATAGGAAAACTGAGACGAGTAATCGATTGCAGTGAACAACATGCATTCAAGAACATTCCTGCATAGGAAAAAAAGAGGTTAGACAAGAAAAAGAAATCCAAATCTCATAGGTTAGAATACCTACTGTTTGAGCATAACCCTAGGAGCAGTTTTAAAACATTAATGTAACCGCAACAACAAGAAAAAAGTTAAAATCTTTATTGTGATTGAATAGTATAAGGATCTCTAGTTGGATGTTTGACATTGCAAAGAAATACATTTAAATCAGTGCTGCCTGGAAAGTTATTAGCAAACTTACAAATATATGGTGTTCTTTGAAAAATGGATGGCAGTCATGTGAAATATGGTATGAAAACCACCATCTGTATGGTCATTGTAAGGTTATAAAAATCAGTTGTAAACAAACACAACAGATGTTGCTTTTTTCTGTAGAATAGTTAAATTACAGTGAATATAACTGATACATTAGATATATTTATGCATGAACTGTATTTGCCAAGTCTGTTATAGGAAATGTAAAATAAAGTGTTTTCTTGTGTTCTATTTGTACTAAAGAATAAAAGACTTGATAGTCTTTGCAAATATGGTGTGAAAATAAAGTAAATCTGTGTCTTAGTCTGACTCACACTGTGCGCACCTTGTCTAGCCATCATCAGGACAAGCTAGTTACTGAAGAAAGGAGGCCAGCTAAAAAAGAAAAGGTCACCTGGGCGTGTACAGCAGTGGGATGCCTTAAAGGTTACCTCCATCCAGCCCCATCAAATATTAATTACATCAGAGCCCCTGACAGGACCCCCGGCAGAGAAACAAGTCCATTTTGCAAAAGGAGTGTTTTAAGCCAGGAGCACTGTGATGCAACACTTTGTTGTTCTGCTTCAGTGTGATCCATTCTGTTAGATGCCTATTTTGTGCAGCTCTATCTGTAATACTTCAGCAAATCCTTGGCTACCCTGCACTTCAGCATCGTGAGGCAGCGCACTGCCAGATAGAGTATTCTTGGATTTTTTTTATAAAGGTCACAAGCAGGTGGACTGTGACTTCTTGCCCTTATATTTCCAGTATTTTGTATTAACTTATCGATCCAGTTATGTCAACAAGGGAGACATAAAGGTTACAGCTCAGTGCACTCTCTCTGCACCCCTGCCTTATTAACTATGCAACTAGTCAGGAGACATTATGCATGGAAGTAAAAGGAGCCAAAACTAATATTTAGCTTATACTTAGCTGAACTATGTCCATAAACAAGCCCTATGTTGTCCTTTCTACTATTGAAAATTGGCAGTAGTCCTGAAAGAAATAATCTGAAATGGTGCAACTATTTCTCGAATTCATTCCAAAGACATTTTACCTCAGAGAGGGAAAGAATGGTAAGCACGGCAATAAAAGATCAAAATGCAGATTCAGCTTTTTGCTGGCAGGTCACAACACAGGACACGGGCGTTTACTCCATTCCAAAGCTGCGTTTGACTTTTTGGAACATGAGCTTGTGATGTTTCTCTTTGGATTATCGCCATTAAGTGATGCAGAGAGGCGGCTACAGGTGTTGGCCAGATGTGCATGCAGAAGTCTGGGAGCTACAGTATATACAGTGTTTTGTCTGTCTCACACTGATGTCATTGTTTTTGGCAGTCACTTCATTTATCAGATTCAAGCACTCAAACAGCAAATGTAATCAAGCCAATAAATTGACATTTCGTTTATTTATGACAGCAGCTCTATGCTCAGTAACTAGCTCAGTGGGTAGAGCAGTCGTCCTCAAACCCAAGGGTGAGTGGTTCGATTCCCAGTCCCGGCAGGCTACATGTTTTGGTGTCCTTGGACAAGACACCGATATCCTGACTCTTGGCGCCTCACAGGGGAAGCCTGTCCACAAAGAATTTCCCCAAGGGGATCAATAAAGTATCAGTTATTAGTAGTATTATTACTCAAAATCACTGATCAAGCAAATGACTGATCAGGCCGAAATCTTCACATATTTCATATTTTACTTTAACATTTAATTTCTATCTATCATTTTATGTTAAGGTCTTATATTGGAATAATATCCTGTAGTTTTGTTCCCTTAAGTGTGAACAGCAAGAACAAAATCTGGTATTCATGCTGAATGCAAATCAGGGGCAGGTCAATTTGCTGCTGAAGGCACTAAGTGTTTTTATCCTGCTGCTGCTATCAGCCAGTACTCACATTTGGGGCAGAGCTGCTGTGAATCTTATTTGGTTACTGAATTTATGAGACATCTTAATAATATACCGGTTGCAGAACTAATGGTTCTAGTGTAGGTGAAAAGCAAACCAAACATATCTGAATAACAGATTTTTGTAGAACAAACTGCTGCTATAATTCAACAGGACCTCTTCTTAGAGGAATCATAAAAAATCAGGTGTGATCTGGTTTATAAATAACTAAAACTTAATATCACATTTGTTGAAAATGTAAAATGATGGAATTCCCTGCATGTTGCAGTTATTTCCTCAGTAGCTCCAACCCACTGACAGGAACCCTGTCAGCCCAAACAGTCCTGCAGATGCCCTCCTCAGCTTTGAACTGGTGCTTAATAATAGATTGTGGTCAGCTAGTCAAGTCTTCCTCTTGCTTTGAGGGGCCTCCAAGGCCTCCAGTTACAAGGCTACAGTACTTCACTTTTCTTTACACAACACACAAACAGGGGAATCCAACTTCCCTGCCCACGTCTCCGCACTCGGTGTTGCAGTGTGTAACAGTTTCTTGCACTGCAGGCGAGTCGGAGGTTCATACAGTCACACTGGGAGACTCCGAGAGACTCACGGAGAAGAGATTCTGCAGATCATTTCCATGTGAGGAAAATGAACTGAGAAAAATAACCGCAAGAATTGCTTTGTGTAATCTTTTATGTCTGAGTCTGCATCCTCGATTTATGAGGCTGTAAACAGAATTCGCATATTTCATCACTATGAGGTGAGAGTGGGTGTATATGTGGATGTGTGCCTGTGTGTTGTGGAAAGGGCATTGGTACTTGTAATATTATAGCAATGTAAGAATGTGAATAATACATATAATCTACATTTTCAGCGTGAAATAAGAGTGGGCCATTAAAAAAACTCCAAACTAAAATTGATGATGACTGTCAGCATAGCAGAACAGCAGCAGTATAAGTGGTTTCAGTGTAGTGAGGCGAAGCTGTTTGTCTGCAGCCAAACATACAGTGAATGAGGCACAGTTTAAAATGCAACACTTTGTCTGGGACAGCTACAGCCCAAGCACAGTGTGGACAAACACCATAGTATTACTGCATTACTTCATTGATTACTCATCAAATGTAATGTATTAATTACTTCTTATTTTGTTACTTAGATGTTTTATAATCCCTATAAAAAACTCCCAACAAGACAATGAACAAGCTGACAACTAAATGTTAAAGTTAATGAGATTAGTATCTGTATTGTAGTCAGTGCATTTCAAATGGTAACCTCTTACACTTCATTACTAAAGGAAGTTATCACATTACAATAATACATTGCCAAGTATTCCATGATACTAGTTACAGGACAATTGTGTCTTTTGTGCAATTTTCTAATATATTTATGAAATATTGAAGATTATAGGTGCTCCTGCAGATATTACTGTAGTTTCCTATAAAAAAAAACATTACCATGTCTACATGTCTATGTGATTATATAATAATAGACTGCAGATGGAATTTTGTGTCATCCTCAAGTGGTTAACAGACATCTACACTGCCCTGCATTATACATAACTCTCTGCCTAATGAATTTAAAGCTACAATATGCAACTTAAGCTAGAGCTGGCATGAGACCCATTCTGTATGCTTTTCTACCATCTCCTACGCTCCTCCATGCTCTGCACAGCCCTCCAGGTATTAGTTATTATCAAATTGCAATAAATAAGATATCTGCCAAACTTACTAATCAATCAGAAATTGTTTAAATTCTCTGATTAGTTAGTTAGAAGCAAATATCTCTGCACCGCTGCCAGGCTGTTCTGTAAGTCTGACTTCATAGGACACTTTGGCAGCATCTCTGCACAATATGTTTTGGAAGATGTTTCTACAAGTAACATACTATAGCTACATGATCTCACTCAGTAGTGTACAGAAATAGCTAATTCACTTATTGATTTGGCTGTGACTATTAGTCATTTTCAAAAACTAAACCAAATGGATCAAACATAGACTGGAGAATGCGTATACCTGTACCTGTGTCAATGTACCTACCTGTGTAAACCAGTTACACTTGTGTGTGCATTTATTTCAATAGGCATTCATTTAGCCCATGCTGGATATCAATTTGTGCGTGTGTACTGGAGAAGTCTGGGAGGAAGAGCATTGACATATTGATAGGCTTATATGGGTTAAGTCGAGACAGCACCATTGGAAAAAGGGAGCCACATCCTGTTTACAAGAGAATCAATACCATTACAAGTCTAAATAGTGAGAACCGTTCAGGTCACACTGGGGAGGAGGAATCTAGAATGAGGATTAAATAGGAAAGAGGAGGCAAGAGCATGTGCAAGTGCACGGTGTCATATATTCATAAACAGACACAGAGAGAAAGAGAAAGAACACTGTGCTCTTTGCCATCCTGAACCCCATTGTGATGTGATATAAGACAACTTTAAAAGACATAAAACAGCACTGCTGCACCGCTGAGCTAGATGACGCAGCAGAGAGAGGTCGAGAGATAAATTACTGCAATATTTACAGATGTGTGGAAGCTTTACGTGAATAAACGTTTTATTATCACCTTCTCTAATCAAAACAGCGACAACAACCTCAGAGAGATGATTCAAGAGCTGTGGCTCTTTAGTGTGTTGTCATCCAGGTAGAAAGCAAAGTTCTCACTTCACACGGGAAAGAACTCTTTGCTAAGTATACAAGCCTTTTTCATCTCTGTTTCAAATTCACTCTATTATGCACACATGTGGAAGCCAGTACTACAGATTTCTCCTGTTGGCCAGTGACCAAGTAAATCAGAGGAGCTGGGATATGCATTGCTTAGAGTGTACCCTGTGGGGTTTTCATTAACATGTTTTGCATTCAGTCTTCCTGATCAAAATTCACTTTGTGTTTCATTAAGACCCAGTGAACACAATGAATCCTCCATCCTCCAGCTGGCCTTCATTCATGCTATAAACAGTCACTACAGCTCTTTCATATATTGCAGAGAGAGCCAATCTCATAGATCCAGTGTCAAAACACAGTTGACTCTTGTTTCCATCTTCATTCCATGAGAGCAAATAAGGAAAATAAGACTCACTGGAGGTTCACAACAGCTTTTCTGTTTAATTGGTTGCTGAGGAGATGCTGTCTATAAATGCAACAAGTCTTCACACCTACACAATCAAACAGGTTGCTTATCAGCATTTTCCAGAGCTCTTAACATCAAGTTTAGGCAACTAAAAATACTTGCTTATGATTAAAGCTGCACCAATCAATATTATTTGCAGAAGAATGTGTTAAATCAGTATATGTGTAATGTGAAAATCGTCTTTTGTAGTGAGTTTTTTTGTCCAACTCTGCAGTTCCCCTCAGATTTTAAAGGCAGCCGTTTTCAGGGGGAAAGTTCTGAATAATCAACTGCAGGCTACATAACCAGAACAAATGGCAGCTGAGTAGGGTGCAGGAGCATTAAGCAGTTAGAGGCAAATACAGTATATTTCACATGGAATGATGGAGATGCCAGTTGCCAGTTTATTGGGTACTTTTCAGCTGGATATCATTTGTGTTTTATCAGATGGAAAAAGCCAATCACCTAAATCTTGTCTGCTGTGTTTGTGTGTTTGTGTGTTTGCTGAAGTAACTGTTGAAATATTATCCAAAGTTTTAGCTTATCCCCTCAAGCTAAACTCAGGGACCAATGTTTAGGTCAAAATTTGAGTGAATACAGCTTATGAAGGGCCAAGACTAAAACTAAATCAAAAGCAGGTGTCAAAATTAGCATTATGCTAATGTTTACAAAAGCTTTCAGGATAAGTCAGATTTAACTTAGTCAACCCTTAGTCAAGTTCACTTAGGTTTGTGAACAAAATATGAATGAAAGATAATGTAAAAAAAAAAAATCCATCTTTTCCTGTTAAGGGTTGCAGAGGTGCTGGAGTCAATCTCAGTTGTCACTGGGCAAGAGGCAGGGTTCACCCTGGACAGGTCACTATCGCATTACAGGACTTACACATAGAGACAGACAACCATTTACACCAAGGTATGTAGGGAAATTTAGAATAATCAATTAACCCTAACCCGACTGCATGAGGATGCCAGAGTACACGGTGGAAACCCACACAAGCACTAGGAGAACATGCAAACCCACAGAGAGGCAGCTGGCTCACTGGTGGATTTGAACCCGGGTCCTTCTTGCTGTGAGGTGATAGTGCTAACAACTACACCGCTGTGACGCCAGACAAGAAGTTCAACTAAGGAAAAGATTTTTTTTTTTAAATGCAGCCTGCAAATCAAAGATTACAAACAAATCAAAGGATCGCAAAATATCAAAGCAATCATTTAAGATTTCTCAGTTACAAAAAAATAAATCATGTTGCTCACTATATAATTTATCTACAGACACACACACACACACACACCCATGGGAATATCCAGAATTGTATAGCACTCAGTCACTCATACCTTAGTGCAGAGGTTCCCAACTGATTTTGTATCTACACCAAAATTCAGGATTTTTTTGCAGTGCATCTGTTTCCTGCTCCTGCTGGAATTTCTACTGCTACTTTCATCCTCACATTGTTTAATGTAAATATGAATAATTCAGGTGACCCCATTAACAGATTTGTTCACTGTGGACCATAAATAAAACTATGTGAATGAAACAAGTTTACATGGAGTTGCAACTTTTTTCTTTTTTTTTTGCTTGAGTAATACACTGGTAAGAAAAAAGTTTTACACACGTGTATTATTGTTATTAGTTGGTTTTAGTCAATCAAATGGCAGTAAATTGATCACAAAATTCAAGAAATGAACAACAATTTATTTTTAAGCATGTTTGAGCATAGCATAGCTACATCAAATTTGCATGTTAAACTCTACTTCTATTAACAAAAAATGCCGTTTGCAGAAATAACTGCCTGATAAATCTGTGGATTTCAGCTTTTGCAGATATTCAGGTGTGATTTCCTTACAGGGCTTCTGCAGCACATCTGATTTTCCAAGGACATTCTTAAGTACTTTTCTTTTTGGGCAGCCACTTCTGTCCTGACTGGATCCAGTTACAGCATGTCTCTGGAGGACTATAGTGTACACCTTTCCAAGAAATCTTTAACTTCTCGGCTACGTCTCATAGATAATAACCTTCCTTCTTCAAAACAAGTATAGATGAACGAGTTTCTAAGGAAGGCTGTAAGAAACTTTCTACGGTATTTTTATTTTTTCAGCAATTGTGAAAACACTACAAACTACAAATTTACTTTAGTTATGGCTTGCTAGCCACAGTCTATACTATATTATACTGTAAGCTGTCAAAGCTAGCAGACAATCCCCCTGTTTTTCTACCCTTCCATCTCTCTCTCTGTGCACCAATAAGATGAAGATAAGAAGAATGTTCTTAGTGTTTGATTAGCTGTAATTACATGGCTCTCAGATCAGACCCACCACACTGAAGTATAAGCCATTGCTAAAGCACTGAATGAACATGAAATATGTTTTACTGGCAGCAGTGCATTGTGGAAAAATATTATATTAATATATTAAAGAGCAGGTGGAGATCAAAAGGTTAGGCTTTTCAGCTGCCTTGTGTCGGTGAGGTCTGAATTGTGCCAAGGTGCATGGACCAGGCAATATATATAATACCTGTTTGCAAGTTTTCTAGTTTTCTAGATTAGCCACAGTTTATTGCATTACTGCCTCCCACTGGTGTAGTAATGTAACGGTTTCCTTTGTGGCTACTGTAGAGGATTGTTTTAAGTTAGTCTCACTCAAAATAATAAGTAAAGGTTTTGTTTTACCCTGCAATTAACTCTAACTTGATAAAAAATAGTAAGAAGTACATGTAATTTATGCAAGTTAATAGAATTTACAGTGTTCCTATGTAATCAGTATAACTTAACTATGAAGGAAGCACACACACGCTCACTTTTTTACTGAAATGCAGCAACTTCTTGAAACAACTGACAACATATCCCCTCTAGATATTTAGTTACTGTATATCATCCCTGGCTAAACCACTGTTCTAAATTTGTATGATTCTAATCCCTACACCAGCAAGGATTAGCACTCTCCAGCGCTTGTGTGTTTTCATCAGTTAGTCATGTAAATGTCATCATTATTTAGACGGGATTTGATACCTCTATTCTGAGCAGCAGGGTTTAAATGAAAGCTTAAAATGAAATGAGAGAAACTAAGAATCAATTCTGATTATATCTACACAGCTGCAGATAAAATATTAAAGAGAGACCTTGGGGGCTCAACGGCTATCTGATTGGCAATAAAAACCACATGAACAATTTGAAACAGTGCTAATTAGGATAAGAAATACAATGATGCATGGCGGGAGGGGAGACACAGTGAGAAAGTTCAGAGATAGCATGTGATCGCTGATCAGTTTGCATTATAATTCTTTTATTACCTCTGATTTCATTTTACACAAAACAATATGCCATGTCTTACTTTTTTGTTCCATACGCCTCACCATCTGTTGTTTTTCTCACTGATTTGTTCTGTTATGTTGAACTTCACTCTTACAATAGGCAAAGACTGTCTAACTGTACCTTTACTTCTGCAGAGATGAAGAAATGAAATGAACAAAAGCCTATTTCTAGACAGATACATTTTGTATCAGCCAAGAATGAAACAAGTCTATCTCTGGCACCCACAGAAAATGTAATCACACTTTAAAAAAAGAAAAAGAAAGTGGCCAAATTCAGGTGATGCTGAACTCAGGATGAAGGGAGATAGAGTTGCATACCTTCTAAAATCTGAACCCTGTCCGTGTGCAGCGTCAACAAAGTACTTTTTCAGTGCTTCCTCTTGGGCCTTTGATATACTTTAATAAATGTTAACAGAATACAAAGTGCTCAGGCTACAGTTTAGGAATTACAAATTGTTAGGCTCATTCGCAGGCATCCTCAAGGGACTTCTTGGACACCTTGACACAATCTCTGGAGGGCTCAAATGGGAAGGAATGAGAATCGTGCAAGAATGTAAATTGACTGGAAGGAGAGGCTGCCAAGAGAACACGCAGATGGTTGTGTCAAGCTGGCAAAGGACGTTGGGAAGGAGGGGGAAGGCACATGGCTGTCTTGGGCACACCGCAAGAATCTGGCACTGGTGGCACAGGAAAAACATGCATCCCCAGAACACCACTACCATCATCCCAGACGGCAGCCCCATCCCCCCCTCTATATTTGGTTTATCTCACCACCCAGCATCCAAGAAGACAATAGGGCTGTATGTCCCTCCGCTGCAGGGGCCTCTGTGAATGTTGGTGGCTCAAGGTTTATGGCAATATCATCCCAGGACTGGGTGGTCACAGGCAAGTAAAGCATAAAGGAGAGTTGTAGCTGCAGTAAATTAGAGGTTTTGTTAAAATAACAGAAGCCTTTCCCCTGCAGCACAGCCCTCTTTTGAACAAACTGATGAAGTTATACCCAGTAGTAGCTTCTTACACATTTTATGACTCATTCTGGTCTTACAGGCCTTGTTAAGTGTAATGGCTATAATTACACAACTGTTTTCATTGTCTTCAATTATGGAAAAAAGATGACTATGATGTTGTTAACTCCCATCCTCAAAACCACAAAAAAAAGAAAAGAAATGAGCTGTTTTCACCCTCTCACACTGGATCTAGAAATCTTCAGACAACTGCTGATCCACAAAGGTATATATGACTGATCAATGATTAAATGCAAAGAAAGCACAATTGCTCAAATGCCGTTGTAAGTGCAGTTTCAAGGTATTTAAACTTTACTTTAGTACTTTCATTTTATTCTACTTTGTGCTTATACTCCAAAGATACTTTTTACTAGGCAACATTGACAAACAGCTATAGATCATAATAATAATAATAATTTTAGGCATTATAACTGATAGATTTAAGTTCAGATATATTGTCATTTCCACATGAATGCATGATATATACATATATGGAAATGTGTTGACTTTCATTTTAAATGTAGATTTTTTTTTAACATAGTGTGTTGGTGCTTTTATTAATAATAATTATCTCAATACTACAGACAAAGATAGACAGAGATGAGAGAAAAAATAAATACATGATACATACATGAACACTTACAGTATGTTCTTGAACTGAAGATATGTAAAAGCAGCAAGTGGGAAGCATGAGTCATTCTTTCTCTCATATTTTCCTCATGTAAACATACAGAGAAAACATTGCTCAGCTCTCCTGTCACCTCTGTGTTAGTTCTATTCTTTTCCCATTGCAACAAATCTCATTATGGTGTAAGCTCACCGCAAGGAAATATCTACCAACAACAAATGTTTTATACCTGCAAGCTGGCTAAAAGAGTATGTTATTAAGCATTGTGAGAAATACACTTATTCTCTGACTTTGTGGCAGGTGTATGAGAAAATCAAAATTAATTTCAACTCTGCAAGCTCAGTTTGTGGTAGCTCTGTGTTTAGCCTAGCTTAGCATCAATCCTGGAAGAAGAACTCCTAAGTTGTCATTTTAACACAATGTCTAGCATTTTTTTAATATAATAAAAACAGAAGAATGACATTGTAGTTTGTTGTAATCTTACATGTACTGTGTCATTTAATGAAAATGAAAGTATGCAGGAAATGAATGAGGTTTAATGAGAGAAACCAGTCGGGTGTGTGAAAATGTGTACATCTTGAAAACGTTTTATACACAAAGCCTAACACAGACGAGCATGCTGGTACTTTGGCAGGCCTCTCAATAATGAGTTTTAACATATGAGACCAACAATATGGTATCCATTTACCCCCTGTGTGGGAATTCCTGCTAAGACCCTATCACTTGGCAGAGACCTGGCTTGGCATCATCCAAAATCAGCCACACAGCGATACGTCGAACACACTGGTAAAACACACAGCAGCGTCTTGCAAACAAATCCGCCCAAGGGCAAGCACACCAGACATGCTTGTTTTGTAGTAACAGTGCATCACACAGTTTTGATGAGTTTTACATGAAAACAATGTGCACTGTACCCGTCTTTGTATTACTAGGAACCAACTCTTAAAGTCACTCAATATGGCAACTGCTACAGTACATTAAAACATACTGTAAGGAGACCCCTGCAGAGACAGATGACGTGGTGTGGAAACATCAAATATGATATGGCTTCCCTTCTTTTACTCTACTGCATCTTCAGCTGCTTTGCACTAAAACATCAAACTTCTAAATAAGAGTGACATTGCTGCAAAGATGTGTTGCCAACTGCCGGTTGCCAGCAGATGCTGATAAACACTGACATGAATGATAAAAAGACCTCCTACTGCAGAGGGACAATGTGAGTCAAGTTCAAATTTTTGTATCATCTGCTCTCCAGAAATGTCTTTTGAGAGACTTATGGATCCAGTCCCAACTCATGCTGCATGACCAGCTGCTGTGCTGGGGAAGGGATCTGCAGAGGGCTCAGAGAGACTCAGACCATTTCAAGAGCTTTTAGACAGGAGCACTGTGCCGGTTTATCCAGCAGGGGGTGTTTAGCTGGCTCATCACGCTTAAGAGGGCTACTGGGATTCATCAGTTGCCAGATGACCTGTCCTGTGCTGCAGGCTGCCAGGATGAAAAGGACCATTTCTACGGCAGACATTCTTAACTCTGCCATATTCACAGTCTTCAAATGCTGTGATTTACCCCTTTCTCTTAACCTCTAATTCTACATTTGAATCTTACATTTCCCAAAGTTGTTTTTAAACTATGAACAGAACTCTGTTGCATCACATGTGGGTAGAGAAAGATATAATGACAGTAACTGCAGACGGAGAACATGTTTCCAGGAAAAATAAGATTTGCTTATTGCTTAAAACACAAACCGGCCTGTGGCTGCACTGTATCCTGGTCTATTGAGACCACAACGAGTGTAGAAATAGTTCTTTTTGACTTATCTCATAGATTTCTCTCTGTATTATAATTGTACATTGACAGAAAATTGTGAAGGGATGCTCTTGGTCTATTTGAACTAGAATGTCTCCATTACGCAGGTTTTCCTCAGTTAAAGAGCTGCTGTCAACAAATACCACTATCACACATATGAGGACATAAAAGTATTCTTTAAATATAAAATGTATTCACAGATAATAGTGAAGAGCATTATTCTGAATCAAAGTGCAT
This sequence comes from Sandelia bainsii, assembly GCA_032362345.1. Classification (NCBI taxonomy): domain Eukaryota; kingdom Metazoa; phylum Chordata; class Actinopteri; order Anabantiformes; family Anabantidae; genus Sandelia; species Sandelia bainsii. The sequence goes on along the minus strand of JAUMHL010000009.1, from coordinate 2,669,497 downwards.
AAAGGTTCGTTTATATCTGTTGGAGAAAAGATCAAATTCACCAACTTTTGATGGTTTCTGAAAAGTTCCAGTAATGCTATTTTCAGCAAAAGAAACCTATTGAACCACACACATAAGTACACTTAATTTAGATGTTCTAATGGTTTGCTGATGGTATTTTTGAAATAATAACACAGCGGCTGAGGATCGAGCAAAGCCCATTATTACCCACGAAGCATTTCATTACCACCATCATCGACCGACTGGTAAGAACTCTTAGGTTTCAGGCTGTGCTAGATGACAGTTTGTGACGAATGTGGTTAAAACTGAAAGCGAAGTAAATCCATTATTTCAGTGTAAACAATATTTCAGCCACAATGTCCAAGACTCTGTCGCGTTGCTGTGCGAATGATTTACAACACACAGTGCTGACTGAACCGCTTCGCCATTGAAGGCTTGTGTTTTTTTAAACAATATGATACACAACAAAATACACAAACAGAAAAAGACACAATCGGGCCTACCGCAGCCTGGCCGCGACCCTGTTTTAAATTACCACTTTCTGATGCAATTACCTCCCTCGCTGCGAAGAGTGATGTTGGCTTTTTGTTTCATACCATTTGTTTTCTCTGTGCGTCCTCTCTGGAGCATCCTGACAAAGACTCCGTGACCTTGCCTCCCATTTAGACATCGCTACCCCTCCACACACAAACCGGAGGCGCTACTGTGACTGGAGAGAAAAAAACACCACATTTGAAGAGCGATTCCCAGCGGAAACTCTGGGAATTAGAATGGGAAATGGGATGTTCACTGATGTGCTGAAGGGTGCGTGTGCATGCATGTGGGTTGAGGGTGTGTGCACATAGGTAATTTGTGTGCCTCTGTTTAAGTGTGTTTATGTGTTTGGCAGTAAAACACTACAAGAGAGGATGCTGTTTTTTCTGCTTCCTGTGTTTCATGGTCACTATAAAATGCCTTGTGGGGGAGAAGAAACGGCAGAAAAACGGCTTCCTTCAGCACTTGTTCAAGTTACTAAAATAAAATGTAAAACTTTGCTTCACTTCACAGAGACTCAGTACTTAGTCTCTGCCTGACACTTCACAGAGGCAGAAACACTTCCATGACTGGAACTAGGTCTGTTGCCACTTTTGGAGCCTGCAAGATGGGACTTTACAAATCAAGGTTGTGAATTGATTTATGTGAATCATCTCACATGTAAGATGCCCAATGGTTGTCATTTATGAAATTGCACGTGATGTTACATTCTGATTTTAGCATAAAATCAAGGCAGAATTGTTGCCAGGACCACTAACAATGTGCGCAATTATCTGCTTTTTGGTTTCATTCAGTCTTGTGTGGGCTGTTAAAAATCAGTGTGGGCAGATGGTCGATCAGTAAATTACATATAAAAAGCCAGTTAATAACAATAACCCACAGACCGAAAACAGATAAAAGGACCAAATGAATAAAGTACGGATGGTGATTATCACAATTCATTTATTACTTATACGACCGCCCTCTGTGTCCTCACTTTACCCACTGCAGCCATGCGATGCCTCCTGCCTGCTAATAACACGATCAAGGTGTGAAATCAACACAGAGCTGCAGCATGGGTGAGTCCTCAATTATTAAACACATTAACTAATGCCTAGGTAGCCTCAGCTTGTGCCTCTCATGTATTACCTACCTTTGAGACACAGCTAACTCTTAGCTATAGCGGAACTATTTTTTTTTCCTCAGAGATGACAAAAACAAAAACAATGACAGGAAATGACATCTCGTTTGATTTACTGAGCGCAGACAGTTGGTCGTATTTATAAGTGCTTTTTTTGAAGGAAAATAGTCATGTGATGATGATATTGACTACATATAATTATAGGTAATATACCTGTAGATCATTCATTATAGATCATTCTTTTTCATTATGATTTTAAGGATGAATCCACTGAAAACCCTATTTACACTATTTTCTGGATGGCAATAAGGAAAGAAGCACAGTTTTACTGATTGTGCTAAATCAACAATTCTTCACACATCAAAAGGAAAGACTCACATCTAACACTTCACACTCCACAACAGAAACTGTAGATTTACTGCAGAAGTAATCAAAGAATATCTAAATATGAAGGCAGATCAAGATACTGAAGGTGCTCAAATGTATACTGGAAGGTAAAACCTAATTAAAATGTGATTGTTGTATATAATAATGGAAACAGACGCTTTTGACCATGTGAACACAAGATATAAGTGAACTTTAAGAACGGTGAGTGAGCAATAACGGTGGTTGAATGGTTAGTTCTCCAAACTTATACACAGAGACACATATTTTTCCATTTACCTCTATAAATGAACAGTCAAACAGCTCCCTTCGGAAGTAAACAGCATAGACTCAGCTGTCAAAAAAAGAAACTCAGCTCACACTTAACCATACAGGTTCCAAGTGTTAATTGTGACGTGTCCACGTTGCCTTTATGATGAAGCCTAGATGCAAAACTTTAGTTGCTAACATTTCCACTGACACCTCACTCAATTAGACTGAACAAACTGAATACAGCCTCTACAAACGACGTTGATAATACATAGAAACTACACATTATATATACTAAACTGTAAACCTCGTTACTAGAGACTTGTTGAAAAGCTGCTGTACACTTTAAAATTAGTTTTGATGTGCGCTCTGGTTCAGGTGATTCTACTGTGCCGTTTTAACCAGACATCTATTAATGAAATATCATAAAAGGCAAGGAAAGCAGGTCTCTGGTGCAAGCTTGTTTTGAGTCTCACTAGACCATCTAGCGGCTGAAAAAGAATTAGGTAATTCAAGTTTAAGTTCTGTATTTCTGCTCAATTTGGATCAGTCTCTGGATCCTCTCAGTGCCGGGCTGATCTGCTGAATGTGTTGGGTTCCAGATGATTACAGCTCAGAGTCCATACGTTATTGCTAAAGTGATGTTGGGAAATTAAAGACTTGGAGACTGTTGGAGTGACATGACTCTATCGTGTGCAGGGATGTACGTGTGTACCTACTTTACTGTGCATTTTTGGGCATTCAAGCATCTGTCTGTGTATGTCTAGATACAGTATGTACCCTTTTGGAGTGTATGCATTGCGCACGTGTGTGTGTTTGAAAGAGTGTGTGCACACGGGGGGAGGGGGGTGGAATCAGTACACAAAACCACGTTAGAGCTGTCACAAGCAGAGCTGAAATTGGATTAGTGTCACCCGTGATAAGGCGAAGGGGCGAAAGAGGGAAGAGAAGAAAATTGGAAGAAAGGAAACGGCTATTTCACCACTACTACCTCCCTCTCCACCCTCCACCTCCACAATAATTTCATTTCAAATTCCAAGCACTGAATGCATAACCGCACTGCCATGCCGTTATGGAGCCAGCTGAAGTTAATGGAATATTTATATGCCGACTGTGGAACCCTGAATTTCCTTTCTTTTCTTCCAAACAGCTCGCACCCCCCTCTACCTTGCTCCTATCTCTCGTTCTAGAATTGCCTTTGTTAGGATATGACATTTTTTAACACCTCTAAGAGCACTGTATTTCCATTGGTTACAGCTGGAAGGGCCTGCAAAGAAACAGACTATGAGAACCTTTTGGTCAGGTGCCATTAGTTTAACTGCACTTGCCACACAGAAATCAATGTAGAGGAAGTAAGAGATGATCCCACAATACATACTTGTTAACACAGTGGTGGAGGATTCAATTAAGCTAATGCAGAGAGAGACAGCGGAGGAGGTCATGGTTCTACAGGCACGAGGCGAACCATAACAATAATCTGGACTAATATCACCAAAATGCTGCATCAAGTAATAATGGAAGGCTAGAGAGAGCAGCATGAGAGCAAGTGTGTGCAGAGAAAGTGAAAAGAGAAAAGTAGCAGGTGGAGTAAAGGATATTGGGGAAAGAGAGATGCTGACAGGTGAAACTGAAAAGAAACAAAAAGGGAGAGGAAGCAGAGGAGGAGGGGAAGAGGGTGGAAAAACTCACAGAGAAGCTATAAATACAGTGAGGGAGAGGCCTCTTGGTTGCAGCATAAAGCCACAATAAGGTGCCCCAACATTGTTAGCATTCAGCTAGTATAGCGTTATAGTCCGGCTCCTGCTGTGTCTACAGCAAAACCAATAAGAGGGAAGTATCATGGGATTGTGCCGGAGAAATTCTTGCACATTCTTGTGCAGTTTGGGTGGGGGAGGCCGGGCGCTGAGAGAGGGGATTGAGAGATAGGACGACTGGGATACAGATAGACTCCCATTAAGTATTCAACCACGCGGTCACAGCAGTCACAGCTCCTCCACAGAGGCAGAGATTTCCATTTTTGCCACATTGCAGGATTCATTTCCGCAGCTAATGTGCAGTCACAGTCCTGCTATACTGAAGGGATTTACAATTTTATCTGGAGGGGCTGCTGGTTGTAAACAATATGAAGTTCATGGTATGAGTTTGTCAGCCAATAATGCTGAAGTCTGACTCAGTCAAAATGCTTCAACAGCCCATTAATGCCTTATGCTGATACTTTAATAAATATCCCATGTGTGAATGGTGATGTCTTTTCCTACAATGACTATATAAAAAAACATCACTCGCGTTTTGCTGAAGCTGAAAAGGCTCGACTATGCATGTCTTCCTCCAGTGACCCTGATACTCCCCTGAGATTGGATCATCCCTCTGTAAGGCTGGCTGAGCCTGATAACTCCTATAACAGATAACAAGCAGGGACAGAAAGGAAATATATATGAGTAAGAGTGAAAAAGATACCACCTGTATGTGTGGTGGAGGGACAACAAAACAGGGCTGTGTGTTCATTTGTGCAAGTGTGGCCTGTATCTGTGTGTGTTTGTGTTGTTCACATCAAACAATGGGAGGAAGGTGTTCCTGTTAGCATTTTTTTTAAATGACATGAGCAGACACAATTTCAAACTGCAGTACCTGTCTCTTTGTGGGAAGGAAGGTAATAATGTAATACTGGTGCAGCGAAAGAAGATGAGTCATGTCGTCTTTAATGAAAGCCCCTGTGGTACCTGTGTAGAGCTGTGGTTGGCACCATCAGCACATTGTTATCTCCCTCTGTTCCTCAGCTAAGAGGCAGCGGCAGACCTCCCAGGTCGCCGTATGGCACAGTCACACTACAGGCCATTAAAGACAGACAGCAGCACCTGGCAAATAGGGGATCGCTGGGGAGACAGAGGAAATGGAGGGAAAAAGAAGCAAAAAGCCCCACAAGAAAGTGAGCTGAGAGTAGATCATTATCACTCAGAGCAGGTGTTTTAGGCTAGCTGTCCACATACTTTTGGTTACATGGCTGAGTGTAGATGTGAGGTGGAAAGAGTGGCTGGATAAAGTATTTTTGGCTCAAAGTGTTTTCTTAATTAGACCTCTACATGATAGGAGTGAGCTTCCTAACCTTCTAGGTCAGAATTTAAATATAAAAAAAAGTTAAAAGTTGAGTCATTTTTCACTGCTGAAGACCAAAGCTGGTCTTTTAATGGAGGAAAATTATGTTTCGCGTCTGGTCTGTATATTTTGCAGCAGGGCAGATATAAAAGGCCACAAATGTCATCAAATAACAGAATGCCTGGTCTTCTCTGTCTGGCCTTAACAAAGGGCCAGAGTCACATATTTCTTTTAATTTTCAAGCTCATTTCCCCCAGTGGAAGCATCAGATGATCCAGTAATGCATTTTTGTTGTTGTAGCAGTGCCCCCTAGTGGACAGAAAGAGATGAGACTATACCTTGAATTTGCAGGAGCTCTGTATGGACAGTATTTGACCTTGCCTAAAGACCGTCAGTAAGCTTCACTAGTTGACAGTTGATTAAAAATGCTTCTCTTAACATATATGTACCTGTTCCTGTAGTAAATATAGAAAATACATGTTGTGGTGCGCAGGTAGTATCTGCAGGTCAAAATAAAGATCACAATACGAGTTAAAACACAAACGGTTTTCACATTTCAACCTTCACTGATTGGCGGTGAACAAGGCAGGCTTAACAGGAGACCTGAATGTTTTGAAAGAGTTTATTCGGCTTCAACACATAAAAGCAACAAACAATATAAAACCTTTCAAACGCCAATCTCAACACACAAAGCCTGTCAGTTTCTTGTGCACCTGACCATAATTATGCAAATTTGAAGTAATTAGGCAAGAAACCTGGTAACCCTAATGAGTTGTTGCAAAAGAGTACAGGCTAATTTCGGATAATGAGCCTCACATTGTGCACACAATTTTACATAACACAGGAACTAAATGTCTTTTTTAGGGTTTCCTATACACAGTCACAGCCACCCACAGACTTCATCTCCATACAAATACCTTACAAATTAGACCCAGTATGTCTGCCAGTTCATGCAGCTAAGAGTATAAAAAACATTTCTTAAGTCTTTTTTTTTTTTTTTTTATACCTGCCACAAACATGCTGTGATGCTGCTATTTTGGGTCAGGTCACCTGTTGACCGGACAGGCAAGTGTCAGGAGAGAGTGTACATGTCAGCTGCAGGTGGAACCTCTCAGCAGGGAGCCGTGGTGCTGGTTGGCACAGTTGGAGCCCAGGATAACACAGCACGCAGGAACTGCAGGTAAAGGAACTTCTCTTTTCACCCTTGTATCTTTTTTTTCCCATTTTAGTTTCTATATATGTTGGTAGTTAACCTATGTTACTGGAAGATTATGCACTGCTTGTTTCCTGCGATGTTTTTCCTACAGTTTGTGTTTCCACAGTGGTGAAAACTCAAATGTAGAACAAAACAGCAGCAGATATGCCTAGTCACTGCCACAACTGCTTTTTCTTCTGAAAAACTACTCTTATAGAGAACTTGTTGTTATCTGGAGCCTGAGGTTGCATGAGGTTGTGTATGATAAACGTAAAAGAATATTTGATTCTTTCCTCACATGCATGCAGGTGAAAAGAATAATATGCCTTTAAATACTTTTTTGGCAGTGATGCAAGTCCTCCTATGGAATGGTGGATTTTAAGAGATGTTCTCATCGGTGATATTCTAAACTGTTAAGCGACAGATTTCAGCCAGATATGTAATTTCTCCCTTGGTCTCACCTCAGTTAAGCCGTTAAGTTGGGCAGCAGTCTGGAAGTTTACCAACCCTATGAAGATGTACGGGCTGTATCTGGAAGCAGTGAACGATTACATCAATGAATCTTACGGGGAGGATGTTTGGAGACTAATTGAGAACCGTGCTGAGATACCCCACCTCAAGTTTGTCAGACATCAGATGTACAAGTAGGTTTTTGTTGTTCTTGTTTTTTTGTCAATCATATGTCCTCATTATACTGTGGTGACAGCACAATTATGGGACAAACATCAATCAGTTCAGTGTCGTTGTTTCATGCTTGAACAGCAACAGATTGAAGTTTCTAAGCAAAAGACTCACCAGACATATTAAGAACTGTCATAGCACATACATATAATAGCAAAAACACATTTCATTAGTATCATTTTGAAACATGAAAAAATGCAAAACATTTGCTGCCAGTTGCACTCAGGAAATATTTATGATTTACTAGACAAAGTTATAGTTACCCATGATGTCCACAAGGTTACTGAAGCCTTTGCATGGTAGCTTTATTAATTAATTTATTTTTGGTCAAGTATCCACTGATATTTAAATTATCGCTGGGACGTACAACAGCTCAACAAGGAAACAAAGCTCAAAACAAAAAGGAATAAATACGTTTCCTCTCTTTTTACAGTGACAATCTGATCCTGCGGTTGGCAAAGGCAGCAGGCGAGGTTCTGGGAAAGACTCACGATGAGCTGATGTATGCCTTCGGGGTCTATATGGTGAAGAGGATTGGAAACTATGGATATGAGCGGATCCTGAAGGTGATATAGTGAGCCCCTTTAATAATTTAATACAACTGGTAATATATTTGATTCAGTGCGTACCCAGCTCAACGTTTTTTTTAGGTTGTACTCATGAAAACACCCTCTGGCACATGGGGAAGTGATATTTTACTCATTTCTGAATAAATGGTGCATCGCCTTCAAAATATTTGTATGAATAAAATTCCCTAAAGAAAAAGAGAAAATAAGGGTTTCATATATTCACTCAAAAGGAAACATGAACAGAAAATATCCTTCTATATACAGAATGTGGGGATTTTGGAGAGGTGCAGTGCAGTGTAGAATCAAAAACAACATCAAAACAAGAAACACTAAAATACATTTTAATGACTACTAAACATAATCAAATACCATGCATGTTTTATAAATTATCTGCAGTTCTTGTTTACTGTTTACATATCTTCATTTCCAGGTGTTGGGGCGAAATGTGCGTGACTTCATCAATGAGCTGGACAACCTGCACGAGTATTTTCGCTTTTCCTTCCCCAAGGTGCAGCCACCAAGTTTCTGCGTGGAGGAGGAGTGTGAGACGAGCCTGACGCTGCACTACCGCAGCACCCGCAAGGGTTTCACCCAATTCGTCAAAGGTTGGGTGCAGCAGTAGAAACACTGGGTGTTAAACAATTTACCACAGCAACAGGAAACTGGGTTTGATCCTAAATCCTCTCTGTAGAGTTCACATCTCCTCCACTGTGTTTGTGTGGATTTCTGCCCACTGCATGCTGGGACAGACTACAGCCTCATGTGAACCTGGGGTTTATTTAAAAAAATTGGCTTCTTCAACAGTCCGACCTATCACAGAGTGAACAAGCAAAGAAGAACAGAACCTGCTGCTCTGTTTTCAAAAAGAGTCTGAGTCTGGAAAATATTCATCACAGGATACAAAAACAGAACAGTAAAGAAGAGACAGATTGGCGTTTCTGCTCATTTACTACAAATTACACATACTTAATACTGCAGACCACTTTCCAAAACATGCCACAGTGTAATACATGTAGATATTTCTTACTTTCCAAGCAGCTGCAGGTTCAGTGTGAAAATTCAACTTTCCAGTGAGTGACTTAAGACAGACAAAGCATGCTTCATTTATTTTATTTTTTTACAGCATATTTCAGTAATGTTAATTATATGTAATTTGGAGTAAATGGACTAAGGTAAAATCATTAATCAACTTTAATTTTTACATTTTGTTCAATTTTAATTTGGAATATTGTTTACTGGATAAAGACAATTATGTAATTGTCGTTTAATAGTTACTATACTATTAACTAAGTTCACATTTTTTCTGGTGCATAATCAACAGGTTTTTTTGCCCATTGTCCTCTTTTCAAAAATCTGTATTTTTCACTGAGAATTAAAAAAAGAGTTCTGTATAACAAGCGACTTAATTTATGGTCAATCCATCCATGCAAGTCACTGATCCAAGGTCAAAGGGATTCTATTTATAGCAGTACTGCAAGTTTACTGTGAAAATAACCCTATATAAGGCCAGTTTGACTGAATCTCTTAGAAGCAAAGTTGACCTCTACACCCATCACCAGTGTGTGTTATTAACTTCTGCAGGGCAGCTCTCTCAAGTGGGACGGCAATTCTACAACACAGATATTGAAGTAGAAATCCTGTCGAAAGAGGAAACTGAGAAGATGACATATGTGGTATGTACTGGGGCTCAGGTCAAGTATTGGCTGAGCTGTTGAGTGTCTGACCTTGACCTCGTGTCTATCAGTATGGAAATTATTCCATCTACACCAGGCGGGGTTTCTGTTTACACTCAGACAGCAAGTGTTTATTGGATACTGATAAGTGTTTATTGAGATGGGACACTGGGAAAACTCAGAATTTGCAGTAGAATAAAGCGTCGTACAGTGCCTCTTGTCAAACTGCCAAACACCAGCTAACATCAATGTCACCCCATATTGTTTGACTTTGTCCCTCAGAATGAAAGTTGTGGTTTTGATTCCTCAGACAGCCACCGACTACTTCACTATTCAAATCAAACTCCAAACCACAATCTACTTTACTTACTAAAATTTTTAATTACAGATTTGATGGTCTGATGTAACGCTTTGAAGTACATTATTATTAGCCGATACATTTGCCTATAGCCATTAGGACTGAAGACTAAGTGTGTGGTTAATAATGCTAATAAGGTGTTTAAGTTACTTTCATATCCTGGCAAACAAGGGGAGGTACCACTTAGTAAATATAATGTATATATTATATACATATTTTCTCACTTTGAATGTATTAACATGGGCTGTTAACGGGTTTCAAAACCTCAAAAATTATGAAACATCATTACATCATCAACGATTTTGTTTTATCAACTTCTCTTCCAAACCAGCCAAAAATTACTCTCTAAATGACTTGTATTTTGGCGGTCCTTATTAGATTTTCTCTCATTTCTCTTCTCAGGTTTATAAGATGAACTTTGACAATGCTGCCTTCAAGCACCGCATGCCTCAGCAGAAGACAGCGCCAAGCTACGAGAAGCTGCCAATGAAGCGAGGTATCTTTTTTGACATGTTCCCCTTCAGCGTCATCTTCCGCCGCGACATGACAATGTACCGCATTGGCGATGGCCTCAAAGAGGTCTTCTCCGACCTCCAGGGCAAGAAAGTCAATGAAGAGTTCACTCTGGTCAGACCCATGCTGGAGTTCAGCTGGGATAATGTGAGTTTCAATAATAAAAGTTTATGCTTCCCTGATTCACTGACTCCTACGCCCATCACTGCCCAGTATCACAAAAATCTTTTTACTCTGATCAGATCTACACACATTTGAACAATGTGTTCGAGCTGCTGTCTAAAGCGGTAGTGGAGAGCAAACAGAAAGTCAACATCCACAAACTTAGCAAAGAGGAGCCAGAGGAGAAGGAGGAGAGTGAGAAAGCAAAGAGAGAAGAAGAAAGAGGTACGAGCTATTCCCCATTTCAATCTTTTTAAAAAAATGCATAATGTATAAAATGGTTCATTTCAAATGGATGAGATCACAAAATTTCCATCAAATCACTCCATCATTTTTGTCCAAGGTTACTGGGCAGAGCACAATAAAATATTTAGATCTAGGTAGAAATGAATCTCAAACTGACGGGAACGCCAAACCTTTGTTCACTGAACTACCTATAAATACACAAAGTAAAAAGAAATATGCTTTGCATATCATTGCAACAAGGAAGCTAATTCAAACCAAACAACTGGCCAACAGTGTGGGTAGTATTTGCTAAAAATATGTTCCCAAAACAGAATGAAAGGAGAAGAAATAAGACAGTGGCATTAACTGGAGGCATATTGGATATGACACAGGGAAGGATTTCACAGTATTTTATCTGAATCCAGTTGAGAATCTGCGTGATGAATCCTTCCAAATCTCTTATTGAATCTGTTTAGGTTTAATATTATTTATATTTTATCACTTTGTGATGTTCATTTCTGATTCATGTTTTATTTTGCTGTGAAGGAAAACTGTGTTGACTGCTAACTGTGGGATGCAAAGATAAAAAACAAGATAGTAAAATACTGATTCTACTTTACACCAGTCAGCTACAACATTAACTCCACCTGCTGGTTTTAAGGATAGATAGATAGATAGATAGATTAAATTAAGTTTCCAGCAGCAGAACACCAACAGACAGTTTTTACAAAGAAATATATATGAAATAGGGAAAATAAGAAAATATAAAAACACATGGGGGCAGGCATCAGCATGGGCACTTCAACCAATCTGCACTTACACACACATAACCACCAAGCTGCTGCTACTGTGTGTGCTGGTACCCATCGATCACAGCCAGCATCATATTACCAGTTTTCCAATTCTGACCCATCCTGTCCACCACTGGACAGAGGTCATGGATGATTAGTATACATTTACTTTAGTACCTGTGTGTATTTTCTTAAAAACTAGAAAAACTAAAGAATCTGCAGGCATGTTGCATGCACAATTAAATTAGTCGGTTCAATGTATTTAGCTGAAGGTGATCACACCACTGCTGATGGGGTCCAAGATGGATCTGACTATATCAATCAGTAATATAACAATCACAATTTCTTTTACAATGTTGGGTGTATTTATATGTAAAGGTGAAACTGAGTTGATTCAGACACACACTAGAACACAATAGGACAGATTTTATAATATTCTGCTCTTTCAGAATTCACTTCACCGTCTCCACATATTCATGCCCTCTTTAAGTCAAATGGTTCACTCACATCCTGTATCATTGGATCCGCTCACTGTTGCTCTCCCTTCATCAGAGCCAAAGGCAGCAGAAGAGATGAAAGGCACAGACCAAGAGTACAGCAGTGCGCTCACCCAATACAACAGCTCTGCCAACTCTGGAGGGGAGGACATTGAACTTTTGGCATTCCAGACCGTCACAGGTCAGAGCATCCTTACAAACAGAATTTGTTAGGTAGCTCTGTTTAAAAACTGCCTCTTGTATTCCACTTCTATCTTGTGATTGTTTGGGGTAGGCTGTCGTTTTACACACCTGTCTCCATGAGCATTCCATATTTAATTTAGTTTAATAGTTAATTCACTTAGTTACATTTTCTGTGACAATTTTCCTTCATGGTTTATCCCAGGAAAGTGTAGTGAGACCATCTTTGAGGATATGCGGGAACCTCCAAAGAAGCCTCTGCACCTTAAAGGCCAGATGAAGTACGTCCCCCAGTGGGACTCGCTCATCTTCCTGGGGACACCGATGTAAGATCATAGTGTATAGTTCGACTGTGTTTTAATGGTAATTATTCAGGACTAGAAATCTTCATCTTCATCTTATTTATTCAGGACTAGAAATCATCTTCATCTTATACTTGAGTAGATACTCTCAGTATCAGCTCTGATAATTGGATAAGCCATAATCATAGCAGGAAGAAAAGGCAGGTACTGTTGTCCATTTTAACAGGAACTGTTTTTTAATAGGTCCTGCTTCTGCCTGTGTCTCCATATATTAGGTTTATACTGGTTTGAATAAAATGCACTTGGGAGCAGATGAAATTATACTCTGGTCTGTTTTGAAACTGGTATGACTGGTCTCGGGTCACTTCTCAGTTCTCTTTTTCTGCACATCCGGTTTATGCTGACTCTCCACTTCAGATGTTGACCTGATAAATATGAATGGGCACAACAATGCAATATGGAGAAAAAATACACTGAAATTAGCATTAAGTGTTACGGTTACGTTTAAACTGTGAGTGAATCCTAGCTCAACTGAGGAGAGATCTGAAACAGGCTATTTTCGATAGATGGCGTTATACATATTTCTCATTTCCCCTATTTTATAATATAAATATATATATTTATATACATTTGTTTTTTGCAACTATTTCCTGTGGCAAGTTGCTTAAACCAGTATTTCACACCTAAATGTTTCTAGCAGTTTGTTAGCGGGCGTTTACACTTTAATTCTTTTGCAGGATTTTTAATGTACCTAATGCTTGTATATGTTTTACAATAAATACAACTAAGCGAGAACAGTAGAATTGTTGAAAAGAGAAACCCACGGTTTACAGAGTGAAGAGCACGGCATACAGCATGCTAATGCTGTGGGAAACAATTGTGGATTATGTGGAATTTACTAAATGAGCCATTGCAGCACTGGTCATTTTGAGTTTTTTTTACCAGCAAATATTTAGGATAAGTCTGTAGTATTACATACAGATTTATTTTAGTCCCTTATTTCACACTTTCACACTGTAAAATCAAGCACCCCGGCCTTTTTATGTGTATGTTGTCAATCTAAGTATTAAATGCTAAATATCAGTATTTTTAATTACTGAAATCTAGGGTTAGAATTTCAAATTTTGCAAGTTTTGTTTTGATTAAATCAGTGAATTCATTTGTGTTCTCTCGCTTTTTTGTATTCACTTAATGGGCCTTCAATCCTTCCCTGTATTCTTGCAGTATAGAGACAGTGGAAGACATGATAAAGATGGGTGTGTACGTGAATGATCTGAACCTGCATGACTCCAGCAGAGAGCTGATTTTGGCCGGGACACAGCAATCGGCTGAGCTGCAACTGGCCCTCGATCAGGTGAAACAAAACCCTTAATCACATACTCCAGATACAGAGCACACATGAAATCTACAAAAAAAAACTCAATTGTACAATATCATGGACCGGGAGGTCAGTTTGCCGTGGTCATGTAAGGTTTTGCCTTATGAAGGGTCCTCATACAATACGTGTATGATTCAAGGCAGAGGTTGTACTATGAGAAATACTGGGTGCACATACTGTAAGAATTGCCAGTTCTCTCCATGAATCAGCCTGACCAGGTGAGCCTAGTTGAAAGCTCTGCTCTCCTATTGATTTCATCCATTAAATCCACTCTAGTCATGCAGGAGAGATGTGAATTAAGAGGATTAGTGAAGGTAAAGAGGGATTTTTAAGCTTTAACAGGGGTGAGACTGTAACTGTAGACTTTTGTGTCCCATTTCTGATTCTCTAGGAGCAACAAAAATATGCTCAGCTGCAGGAAATCATCAAGAAGCTGGACGAAGAGAAGAAGAGAGGAGATTCTTTGCTGTACGCTATGATCCCTAAAGCTGTGGCCGACCGCCTCAGGAAGGGGATCACTGCGCTGGAGACGTGCCAGGTACAAAACAGTGCTTTGTGTTAACAAGGATAGTGGTACACCAAACAAAAATATCTCTACCCAGTACCCCAGCATCAATTTACCACTTTATTTCTTATTCGAGTTCAGTATTTGGCTGCAATGGCTAAAGATGTATTCTTGTTTTGGAAGGCTGCTATCAAGGGTAATATGATGTTGTGGCTAGAGCACCCAAATCATTCATGGAGTGCACGTCTTGAACCTAAAGTACTTCTTATTCCATCAGCCCACCCAGCACCAGGGTCAGGGGTCAGCCATGCATGCAACAGTGCCCTTGGCTTGGCAGTGAACTGCTTAAAATCAAAAAAACTTAAAAGCAGACAGAGCAGGACAACAACAGAAACCTACACCAAATTAAAATAGATAAAAATCTTGAAAGCCAAAATTACATCAGCACAAACTAACTCAAAAAAGAATATTTATGTCAAATATAACGCAACAACGCAACATCATCTCTTACTGGTGAAGATGCATTAAAAAAACAACAACAAAAAAAACAAGAAGCCACAGTAAGTACACTTGTGTTTGCTTAGTGTGCATTTATTATAACTTCCTGCATGTGACCTGCATCCCAGGTCTTTCCGGATGTCACCATCCTGTTCAGCGACGTGGTCAAGTTTAATGAGATCTGCATCCACATCACACCGATGCAGGTGGTGGACATGCTCAATGAGATCTACATCGTCTTCGACACACTCAGCGAGAAACACAATGTCTACAAGGTCAGACTAAGAAAACAACACAGCTACATTTGCATTTAATTCAGTTATGAGTGTGGTGTATTTGGAAGTATGTATTTGACCTTTGGGGTTATAATTGATTTTCAGAGTCTTCAGGGTCTAAGTCCTTAGTTCACACAAATTACAATCCAATTCTGATAATAGATTATAATTTGTATATAATATTTTTAGTATGATGATTTTCCCCATTCAGTATAAAATCACAACATCAATGTTCAGTTTCTTGCCAAGGTAAAAAAACAAAACACTCTTGCTACTACAGTGCATGCAAAACTTTACAAAACCCAAGTGTATTTTTTGGTAAATAAAGGGCCTATTTTTGCAGCTATGTTCACAAGGGGAGGCAGAGCACCAACTAGTCAATTAGTGTACATACGTAAAATGAATATGCTATTTTCTTTATGAAAAAGTAACACTTGTGCTGTAACTGCAAGCCTTGTATTCAAATATGACAAAGTGTCAGTCCTACTAAATAGCCTGTGCGCATATTTTTCATAAATACAACTTCAAAGAGATGTTTGTCATTTATGCTATTAAACTAAATAGATTTGGGTGAGAAATTATATCTGCAGATGCCACTTTGAGCGGTGGGAAATTATAGTGGCCATTTTTCAATGTTTTATAGATTTTATACTTATTAATTAGTGATGAATCAGAAAATATGATGTGTTGACAGACCATTTGGAAATATATTTTGTCTAACTATAAAGTAGGCTATAAATGTATTGTATTTTCATAATAGGTCGGCTTCAGATGATATAATTTAAGGAATGAGTTAGATTCCTGAGTGATTGACAGAAGGGTACATTCATATCAGTCATTGTTACTCTGTCATGGAGTAAAGCACCAGAGTTCTATTATAAGTCTCTCTTCCATCCAGGTGGAGACAATTCGTGATGCCTACATGGTGGTGGCAGGTGTGCCCAACAAGACCACTTTTCACGCACACCACATCTGCGATATGGCCCTAGACATGCTGAGCTCCATTGATCACCTTAAAGACCCCTCCACTGGGGATAACATCCAGATCAGAGTCGGTGAGTAGTACAGCTATCTGATGTTTTAGTGGCTTAAGTGTGATAAGGCAACCAGATAGTTTTTTGATGTTTTGGGGTTTTACTGTCTATAGGGAGGTCATGGCTCTGGGTCAGCCACTCATCCCTGCCTCTGGTAGGGATTCAGTACTGTGATTGTACTCGAGTTACTTCCAGTTTGAGCTTTTTGTCCACTCAGTCAGTCAGTCTTTTAATTAACAATCCCAATAATATAATCTTCAGATTTTGAGGTACAACAGAAAGCTTTGACTATAAACCAACCAGAGGAGTCAGTTAAAGTACACAGATCAAGATGATTTCCTACTGTCACAAGGGGTCACTGTTCTTCAGTGTACCCAGCCACTGACATCAGAGAATGAACATTGATCATGTTTATAGAATCTGTACATCTAGAACTATTGTTAGTACAATTATTTTGGAAAGTATTAAGCCACTAGTATTAATTGGAAAACCTAGCATTGCCACATAAATATATTATGTAAAAAGCAAACGCGATCAGTAATTTAAACTGCTTCACTTTTGTAAAAAAAAAAGAAAAGAAAAACCTTTTTTTTTAAATAAAGTAAAATATATTTTTTTTTATTTTTATTTTTTTATTTTTTATTATATTTACAATGCTAATTGTATTTACACCTACTTACATAAAGAACAAAAGAAATATTCTTGTAGACTGATGCTATGACTCTTGCTATTGGTTGCTTATGAAAACCTTGGGAATGATGTGCATAAGCTGAATAACTAAATTCAACAAAACTAAATTTTAACCTTAAGAAAACTGGTAAAAAAACTGCAATAAAACTAGTACTCAGGCACTTTACAAATAAATCAGCTCACGTTTGATTCTATTGACTGTTTTTCCTCCCAGGTATTCACTCAGGTATGGTGGTGGCTGGTGTTGTAGGTCTGAAGATGCCTCGCTACTGTCTGTTTGGCGACACTGTGAACACAGCCTCAAGGATGGAGAGCAATGGAGTGGTGACTACACTAACATATTTAACAAGCCAGTGCTCAGCCACATGCTCTCAGTAACCCACAGTGATAGCATAAATAACTACAATAACATTCTTGATTTCATTTCTTATTCGACAGCATTGAGCATGTTGCAACAGGTTTTCATTTGATTTGTATTACTTACAGTAACAGAAGTGAATGTTGTGTGGGAAATTTGTTCTATAATTAAGAGAAATATATTTAAAAGGAAGCAGTTTGTTCAGGCTTATTAACAATTTAGGATTTTCTCGCTTCACATTCTCATGAAGGCAGGAAGCTCAGAATAAACTCCCATTTTAGAGTCCATGTGGCTAAATGTTTTCACTTCCTTTTGATGATTTTAAAATGGTTTCTGTAAAGACGGAGCTTGTATTTCAATGTTCTGCTTTAGCTGTAGTTTTCTGTATGTGCGTCTGTCTGAGCAGGGCATGCAGATACACATCAGCCAGACCACCAAAGACCACCTGGAACATGAGCCCTACGTTATTGAGGAGAGGGGCAAAATCTTTGTAAAGGTGAGAGGTTATTGCCAGTCAAGGACACATTTTGCCATTTTTTCTGTTTTATGATTTACTTATCCAAACCCACTGATTGAGGAAATGGTGGTTAATACTTCACATGTCAGGTTGTATTACTTTCCATCCATCCATTAACAACCGCTTATCCGGGGTCGGGTCGCGGGGGCAGCAGCCTAAGCAGGGAAGCCCAGACCTC
>JAUMHL010000009.1:2607384-2651438 GCA_032362345.1 Sandelia bainsii | reverse complement strand
CCCCGTGGTCAGAGGTCCAGCCACCAGGCGCTCGCCGGCGAGCCCCTCCCCCGGGCCTGGCTCCAGGATGGGGCCCCAGGTACCCTTTCCCGGGCAAGGGAAAGGGTATTACTTTTATTACTGTTAAACTTGAAGCACTTTATCAAAGATTAGAAATCTAACACCTGCCTTAAATGGGAGAACTGCTCCTGTGGACTGTTAAAAACACTATGTTTAACTAATATTTTGGACTCACAGTACAAGCGTTTGATTGATGAATTTGAGATTAAATGTTCTTTCCAACATACAGTATATCCAAAATATTGACATTATCTTTCTAACGTTTGACAGGGTAAAGGCTACATGAAGACCTACTGGCTGAAAGGAAAGAGAGATCTGTCATTCAAAACCCCGGCAGAGCTGCGCTACAGCAGTGAACAGAAAGACTCTGAGGACAAGAGTTCTAATGGGTGAGGAGACAAAAAGAAAGCAGGTGGCACCAGAGAATCACTATTCTTCTACACACAGTGTAGACATAAGATGTCCCCTTTTGATTATGTCAAAGGTGAGCTCATTGCACGCTGCAGCATCAGGCAGCAAACAACCTGGAATGTAGCAAAAGCTACATTTTCATCCAGGTGGGACAATGTGACTCTTTCCTAAAGAATAAAAATAGGCAGAGAAAACACAGACAACACAGCACAGCATAAATAATTAAAATAAAAAAACTTAAAATTTAGCTTAGCGTATTTATAGAATAAATACGTTTTTCAAGTTAATTCCACTTTTCAGTAGAATGTTTCTTGAAAAGTGTCTGATAGATGAAAATTCAGCTCATTTCTTTGGGACAAACAACTTTACAATGATTATCAAATGTAAAACTTTATTCCTATAATCACGCTGTTTTAATGTTCAACATTTTATGAAAATGTGAATTACTTTGAATTCAACTTGTGTAACTGCAGATCCCCAAGCACCAATGCCAAGCGCATGGCCTCCAATGTCCACATCACCAGCAACGAGGAGCAAGCAGAAGGGGAGCCAATCCCCAGTGACCTCCCCTTAGACACCCTGCCCCTGCCAGAGGCCACTAAAGAGCCACCCACCATTTCAACTGAGTCTCAGAAGAAGGAGAAAGCCAAAAAAACAAAGAACAATAAGGGGGCCAAACTGGATGTACCGCAGAGAAACGCAATACTGGAGTCTTCGTCGCACACAGACGGGCTGGAGAACCCAGGCCCATTACTCAACAACAAGAAAAACAGCTTCAGGCAGCAGTATGCCAAGTTGCCCACCAACCTGTCCGTACGCAGCGCCACCTGCTCCATCCTGTGAGACGAAAGTCATAGTCTGATTAAGGTGTGATATTAAAAATATAATTTAAGTTCCAACTTATTCCACATGTATGGGTTCTAAAGACTGAATGAACAATGCGAGCGTCATGTCACGTTAATACATAGGCTTTTGTGAAATGTGGAGGAAAATAAAAGTTATGTCAACATCAACTGAAGACAAACACTTTCAAACAATTCTTACTAAAGTTTGTTTGTACAAAGGCCTTGATAATAAGTGCTTGATAATTGGGTGTTGTTACTTTGACTGCTTAAAACACATCTACAGTCAATGTCATTGCATTTATGTTTTTAAAAAATAACGGCATGTTTTCCCTTTGTTTCATTCATTTTTGTGCATCAGTTGATTTAGTTCGTGTAGAAACTGCAGTTAAGCAGTTTTTAAAATGTGATACATTGCTAACTGTTTCATAACATGCATTTCTTATGTCAACTGTTCAAAAAAAAAGAAAAAGAAAAAGAGGAAGTACGTCCTCAACACATGAACTACAAATGCAGAGAAAAACAAGAAGTTTCAAATTATACTGCTGAAGTGACAGCCATAATCAGTTAGTAGATTTTTTTAAAGCTATTTGATGTATGATGTTACAGCTCTATTACCCATTTATAAAGTTACTGTTTTTCTTGCTGCAGGAATACAACAAATTACAGCATGTCCTCCAGAAATTGTATTATTCTGTTTAAACTGGGTGTATGGTGTAGTGTTTAGTGTTTATATAAACTGTATGTAAAGCCACTAAAGCTGCTATTTTTTTAAAAGTATATAGGTCATGAGATTAATACTGATCTACTGGTTACAGTGGTTGGTGGTTTCAAAAAGCATGAAAGCACCTGTTTTTGACTGACAAATAACCTGTATCATCACATATACAGCAGGAAATACAACTACAGAGAGGATGAGCGGATGATGATGGATCAGTGTTTTCTGTAGACGCTGCTATGCCTGCTATGATGTGATAGGATAACCACAAGTTAATGAATAAATGAACTGGTTAAAATATCAGTGACTGGGGACAATGCATGAGTTACTTTCTCAATCTCTGAGGTTCTTCAGGTCTAAAAACAAGTAAGATGGATGGGTTTAATATCAGGTGTGGAAGGGTTTTATGTCTGATCATGCCACGGGGAAAAAGTGAATTCCTGTTAGCTGAAGACTGATGAAATTATATCTCTGGTCTCCCTTACTCCAGTGTCTGTTCATCTAGATCTGTGCTCACCATCCATCTAACAATGCTGCGAGCGTAAGGGCAGCAAAAGCACAGAAAGCACCTAAGCTGACGAAATCCTCCATCCAATTCAGGGTCCAAATCTTCAGGCGCAATTCCCTGACCATAGTGGTTATGAGGACGGTTATTCCTGTCTTAGTCACCTGGTGATAACACACTGGCATTATGTCAAGGACTGGAAGCGTGTGTGTAAGGTTGCAGGCTGAAAGGTACGTGTGATCTTTTAATGAAAGATAATGTGACATAATTGAAGTTTCTTTTATTATCTCATAACCAAAAGAGACGAGTGCGTAAGCTGTGTACAGAACAAAGGTGAAACAGGTAAGACCTCATTCCAGGGTCAGTCTGCTGCTTCACTCTCACACACTCAGATTCACACTCGTTCACTCATATATGCACAAACAAATGCAAGTGTGCACACTCATTCACACACACAGATATTCAGCTGAGTGCTCCCTGCTGAAGTTTCCTTGCGAGATGTCATTACACGATAAAGAGGAAGCCATCACGAAACCGCTTAAGCACTACTTCCTGTCTGTTGCTATGGAGATAGACCTCATTTTGCAGTTGCGAAGTTTAACATGAATTTACTCGAGTTAATTTCTTGCAGAAGGGCAGAGTGGGTGGCAAAACAAAAAGTAGGTGTGTTTGAGCTTCGACTGCACTGTGGTGGGCTATCATCCTGTCCAGGCGCTCCTTAGTCCAGCTGGGTCTCTGAGTGACCTATAACCCCAACATCTGACAACAATTACCATTAGTGAGTGTTCACTGGACAGGTCTTTTTGAATGGCCTGAGTCTTAGCCAACAGCCCCTTCAGAACAGCTGGTTGCCATTCAGATAAACCTACAGATAAACATGTAGCTTTGGACACAGGGGACACTTCCTGATTCTAAATGAATCACTGAATTCATAACTCAAACTGGCAGACATGTTTGCTGTAGACTGATTGTTCTGTTGTTAACAATACCAGCCTCAATATTGGTTACTCTGGGTTATATCCTATATTACAGTCACCTGCATTTATATTTCACTCACTCTGATAACATTTTAAAGGTTTATGGCAACCAGCTCAAACAAAGCTTCATTCATAAGATTGATATTGGCCTTCAGATTTTATTAGCCTGTGCAGTGAAGCCCGCCTCTCTAAAAAGAATTATTTTATGAAGTGTATTTTCCACCATGATAAATTATTTATCAAGGACAAAGTGCACTAAATTACAACATTATGATGAGAATTCACCCTCTAACTGTGATTCTGCCTTGAATACCGGACACATGTGGAGGGAGGTGGTGCTCAGCAGCACTGACAGGAGCCACATTCCAGCGCAGGTGGACACAAAACAAGAGCTAAGCTGCTCCCCTTTCAACTGGCTACATCACCGGCTTATTGCTAAATTCTTTCTGGTGTTTTCACTTGTCAGAACAAGCAGAGCCACAACGTCAGCAATATAGAGAAGAGCAGGGAGAGAGACAGAGAGATTCAGAGAGAGTGTCAAAGTGTGATGAGTAGGGCAAGAGCAAGAGAGACATACTGTGGTTTTGAAGAGTTTGAATTTGAATTTCAGAGGGGAAACACAAGATAAATCAGCGAGGGAGAGGGGGGATTTAGAAAGAGAGAAAGAGAGAGGCGCACACACACACACACACACACACACACACACACACACACAGGCTAAGGGGTGTGTCATAGCAATTTAGTTCCTCAAGGAAGTACAACTCAACATTATCTTAAGACAGTGTGGCAGGCACTAACAGAAGCGCTGCAGGAGGACTGTTTTTGAGGGGGGGTTTGATTTTGCTTGTGATGAAGATGAAGGGATCCCATTAAATTAACCGGCCGGTGCTGTCAACCCAGAAGACAGAGGAAAAGAGAGCTATCTAATACAAACAAGGAGGGAGGGGGACACAGGTAAGACATTTCAGTCTACTTCATGTGCCAGTACAAAAATATAAAAAAATGGTTTGAGTATCTGGGTCTAGATTAGTGTTATTCCTCCTTTTTATGTTCTTTAAGAAATTAAGAGTATCAGCAAACTGAGTGGAGGTCTGGCTGGAAACTGTGCGACTCTCAACTTCCCCATCTTGAGTACGAGTTAGGAGACACACATGCACACTAACAGTCATGCTGGAACAAGTACAATGACATGCACAGATGTATGGCTCACATTTTTTGTTTGTACAGGCTGGGAGTTGCTCAACTCAAATCTCAAGGCAATGGACTTTCCCTTCTTCACTGGCCTACTTTGATTTGAAGCACGCTAAGCGAGAACTAAACACTGTGGAACATTGCGATGTCACTTGAACTGTGGTGTAGATACCAGGGACCAATGCAAGCTGTGGGCTTCTGCTGATGACACTGCCATTTGGCCAACTGTTGTCTGTTTCGCTTCCCTTTTGAGGCATTGCAGATGGGTGGTAGGCTTGAGCAATGACAATTCAATAGAGTTGAGAAATTTTGAAAGAGAGACTGCAATGTGTGCTTTTTGAGGATTTCGAAATGCTTCCTTGTCCAATTTGTCAAATGAAGAAGGCTATTAAACTAAACATGAAACTAAAATCATCTTTAATGGGAAATGACTCAATGTGCAACTTACGTACTAGAATATTAGGGGTTTAAAGTGATACAAGAAGTGAAAAAAACAAGATCTACACATCTCAACCTGTTGTCCTCGGTTTAAAAACACACAACGGAAGTGACATATCATCCTGATACCGATACAATACACATCTTGCATGACAAGCTGCTGCGTAAGGAAATACTGTAGTTACCGTTTTATCATCTCTGGTTAATCTCCAGGAAAAAACACTTAGTTTATACAGTTCTACAAAAGCACCTTCATACCTCAGTGATGACCAATCAACAACAGCCTCCTTCTTTTCATCTGAATGATTTAAACAGTGGTTATACATGTTTGTTTTCCTTCTTCCCTGGAACATTTTCATAGTTCTATCGGATAAAACACCAGCAGGCAACTAAAAGACATCTACCCCCCCATCCCCCTACCCTAATTTAACCAGCTACAAACAGGTCAACCCAACCCATCCTGATGGTTTAAGTCACTGAGGATGTCTATCTGGTGCACTAATTACAGTGCAAGGCACATTTTTACTATCTGAGTCAAACAGCTTCACAAATTTCTTCATGAACATTTTATTAGAAACACCAGAGCAAGCAAACAAACAGTAAGCATATTTACAAAAAATGCACATCCATCCACATGTGCACAAGTTCATACATGAACACAAAATCTGAGGCAAAATGCTGGAGTCATCTGAGGAATGCTAAATATTTAGCTCTCCTGCCTGCCTGGTTGGCTCCACCCAGGATCACTCTCTCTTTGACTGTCCATTAACCTAATGTTTAAGGATTCCTCACTGCCTGGCTGTTACTGCAACTCTGAGAAAAAATACAAAAAATTACACTGTGATACTACCACCTCTGTTTTGTTATTTTTCCATTTTGTTATCCTGTGTGTATTAGCTCTCACACAACACAGGTGCTTGTCAACTGCAGCAGGTATTTGGGAGGGAAACAAACACTTGAACATGTAATGCAGTCACTCGCTGTAGAATATCAACAACAAACCAACGCTTAAAGGCCCTCTTAAATCCATCTGTACCAGGAAACTGATGCTCAACACTGAAAGCATCCTTGATGTGACCGACCGACTGATGTCCATTAAAGAGAAGTGCGTTTTCCATGGCAATGTGCTGCCGTAATACAAAAGTGTGCTCTCCAAACAACCTAAACCCCCAACAGAGCTGCATAAAATAAACAACGTGAATGCACAAAAGCAATCCATGCAGCCAACAGTCTCCAGCTGCAGGAGTTACATGTGAAATACTGGCTCATGACTACACTGTGCACGTCCCTCAAATCCCTGTAGTCTTTTTAGCAAATAAATGAGATTGAAGCATGAATCTGCAATAGCTATCATACTGCTCCACTTCCATTATCACCGTTAAGGGAAATTAATCTAATGAATGTTCTTTAATTCCCCACAGGGAACCTAAAGCTTTTGTAACGAAGCAAGCTATTAGAAATGTGACACTTGTTCAAAGTGAATGGTTGTGCATGTGAAATGGAACCTAGTGAGATATCTTATAAAAGTTTTTTCAATATGGATGTTGCAGCTGGGATTAGGGTTGATGACAGGGATAGGTGGAGTCACAGCAAGTGCTGCTTATTTGCATCATATGATCATTAATGGGACTATTACTGAGGCATGGAGTCATTTATGAGGAGTCATTAGTGAAGACAGAGCATTGCTAAAGTTGGACAATGAGAACATCATTTGAATAGTAAAGTCTAATAGGCACAAGCAGGCATAAAAGGAACACATTAAAACCACAATAAGGCAGTCATTTAGTGAAACAGACAGCTTACAGACAATATGTTGTTGCTAATGCACAGGATGTTTCAATAACAGAGTTGCCGCTGTTTTTAACCACCAGACACCAGGCCAGTAATTAAAGTAGTCACTTGGTGCAGGGTGCTTGCTTTCTGTTCTTGCCCCACCACTGATGCAATCTGGAAACAGCAGGCACAGACCTGCCTCAACTATGCAGCCAACTTGCTGCTTGTAATACTTGTCCACACAGGCCAGAAGTGGGATTCAGTGTGGACATGTACAGTGACAGATACAGTAACTGTCTGCACACTCTGGAGCTGTGCGTGAATATACTATTAGGCTGAATGTTACATGAAGCAGAAGAGGATACACAGCTCTCTCAGTAGCACTAAGGAACGCTAAAGATACCGTGTTAGTCATCACAAATACTGCACTTTGGATTAAGATGTAGTGGGGTTTAAGCATTTAAATAAGACTTAATGTGTGTGTGGGAAAAGAAATATATGTATGACCATGCATGCTACAAGTGCACTTATTTGCTTCATCTAACAAGAGTTATCTTACTCTGAGCCTTTCAATATTTCATTTAGATTATGTAGAAATTGAACCAACTTACCAAGCTCTTATACACTTCTCTCATAAGAAGATCATCTAAATAAATGTAAATATACTTCTCTTTTGTGAATTATCCATTCCAAATCTGCCTCTGTTCATATAGAGATTAGGGGTAAATTCAACAGAATTATACGTGAAGAAATTCAAACTGTGTTGACAATCAAACAAACAGTGGATCGTGTAGTTTAGTCAAAGTGTGCTGCATGCTGATGATCTCCCAGGATGTTCTCTGTGATGGATGCTATGTGGGGTTAGATCTCAGTGGAGAAATTAAAAGTCTCAGTGGAGCCTCTTCCATGGTACTTTTCCCTTCTGGCATCATATAGGCATATCAGGTAGAAAAAACAAACACTGTAACTAACATCACTCAAAAGCAAGTTTCCAAATTTGACAGGATAGAGATATCAATTTACTTACATTTTTTAAACCATCAAATATTTAAACTGTATTTAAGCAGATGCATCAGGATGGATGCATCAAAGACTACAGAGTCACACTAACGACCGGAGGGTCACCAGTTCAAATCCCCAGATGATCTGGATGGAAATGTGTTGCCCTCCATAACAACCAACAGTTTGTCCTTGAACATGGCACTCAACCTCCACCTACTGTACTGGAGCAAGTTATTTTCTGGAAATAAAAGACTTTAATAGTGCTGACAGGCAATCATGAGTGAATATTCTTTATGCCTGTGATTGTAAAAATCTTCATTTTCTTAGCTGAGCAGGGCACTTCTCTTGCATATATAATGGAAGCACTGTACCCATCCCTAATCTTTCACTATTGAGGCTTTGGCTTTACTCTGATCTGCTATCAGGTATGAAAAGAGTAAAACAATCTAACTTTCTGTTGATTACCGCTTTACGCTCACCAGTGAACACTGAAACTGAAAAGATGGATTTTTGAGTATTATGGGCAGAAGACTGATGTCACGGATGTCATATTGGCTGATTTATGAGCTTCAAGTTCTAATGTTTTACTTCTCACCACTGTTGGAAACCACAAATCGTTTTAATCATTCATCATCCTGTTTATCTCCATTTAGGGTTTAAACAATAATTCTTATAGGGGGCAGTAAAATTTTCATAGTGAATGTGTTAAACGGCCCTAAAATTCCTGCCAATGTCTTTCTTGATCAACGTCAACAAAATGTCAAATGCTGTTCCTTTTTTTTTTTTACAAGTCAGGAAACCATGGAGGCGTTCAGCTCCAAGGACATGGCCATGAAGGCACAGAAAAAGATCCTCAGCTCGATGGCCACCAAAAGTTCTGTGCAAATGTTCATTGATGACACCACCAGCGAGATCCTGGATGAACTGTACCGTGTCTCCAAAGAGTATTCTGGAAACAAAACAGAGGCTCACAAAGTGATAAAAGACCTGATCAAAATTGCAGTAAAGATCGGCGTGCTTTTCAGAAACAACCGTTTCAGTGCAGAAGAAATGGGAGTGGCCCAAGAATTTAAGAAAAAGCTGCATATGGGGGCCATGACTGCTATAAGCTTTTATGAGGTATGTTTCAACACAGGATATGTGCAGAGTTTAGAAACCCAGATAATGGACTTCTTGTATTTAGAGATCAGAACCTAATATAATCTACTCTCAACAATATTCTCAATGTGACAGAGATTAATTAATGCCTGATAACAAGGACAGCAGTGAACTAATTGTTCAGGACAAAAATTTGATATCTTTTACACTCACATGAATACACAACAATAACATGAGTACATTTTCTGCATTATGTGCAAACTTGTACTATATGTGGCTCACTTGGTAAGAAGAGTTTATTTTTATTCAACACCCTGACTGAACTACCCATTTCCATTTCTGCTTTCACACATACCGAACATAGTTTATATAACACTGATTTAATACTTACAGCAAAATAACTGCAACACTTTCATAAAAAAATGACAATGACTAGAAAAAGTACAACTGATTAAAAAATTATTTTTTTCTTAGATTTCCTGATCTAGTCCTTAATTGGTCCACAATGCATGAGTTTGCATGTACTAGATATCGTTCCCATTTTGGCAAAGTCACAAATCCCGTACTCAAGATAATGGGTGTCACACACATCTCAGTTTTCTAATATAAATGTATCTCGTGACCGATCTAGGTGGACTTTACCTTTGACAAGGCGGTGATGGTAGAACTTCTGACCGGCTGCAGGGACCTGCTGCTGAAGCTGGTCAACACCCACCTCACCCCTAAATCTCACGGACGCATCAACCACGTGTTCAACCATTACTCCGACCCAGAGCTCCTGACCAAACTGTACGATCCCAGTGGCCCCTTTCGACCCCACCTCGTCAAGATCTGCAAAGGACTTAACAAACTGGTGGAGGATGGGACAATATGACACAAAAACAAAATTTCAGCCAGACACTGGGGAATCTACTAACAGACTCAACTAAGACTGTGGACTGTTGGACAAAATTGGTCTTACTGTTGCATAGAACTGGCAATGTAAGACAAGTGATTTAAGAACAAAACTGCCTCCCTGTTGTTCTCAAAGAACATGTGGGATAAAAATAAAGTTGGTTGAGTCATTAGCCAATAATACACTGGTCTTCACAGACAAAATTCACCAAATACAAACATATATAAACTGGTCTATACTACTGTAAATTTGCTGTTTAATTAGCCTAGACTATGAAATATCCTCCAGTGTTTAGTTTCATTCAGAAGTACGGTTTATATACACTGGACAGGAGTTAAACAGCCGGAACACTTGCATAAACAAAGCTGTCAGGGAACAATGCCACTGTAATACAGCACTGCCATCTAGTGGTCAAGATGATGCTTCAAAAACTCAGTGTAGTATGAAGTGTCAAGAAGACAACACTGCCAATAATAAAGCAATTGACTCTACAGTGAACAATTAGTCCCACTATTGCTTTGCAGTTTCAAAACATGTGTTGAAAGTGGTTCACAGCCACTTTCTCCCATTAAGGCATGTGTTGTTCGTTGG
This sequence comes from Sandelia bainsii, assembly GCA_032362345.1. NCBI lineage: Eukaryota > Metazoa > Chordata > Actinopteri > Anabantiformes > Anabantidae > Sandelia > Sandelia bainsii. The sequence goes on along the minus strand of JAUMHL010000009.1, from coordinate 2,640,937 downwards.
TTTTACATTACATTGAAAATCAACAGACAAGGGAAAGTCCTGACACTTCACATCCTGAAACAGTCAAAATGTTTAATTTGGTTTACCTGCAATGTAATTTTCTTCTTTGTGTAAGCAATTATATCTGGAAAAGTCAGTTAAACTATTTCAAGTGCTAATTAGAATCAACACCTTTGTAAGAGAAGCCTGGACGAATGTGTTTAGACCTGTACCTGAACATTATGCCAAAACATTTTTTTTCTAAATGAACAACAAAAAACCCAATTCAGAAATATTCCCATGACAAATATCACTGTTAAAATATATTCTATTAAAAACAAATTTTTTCTATTTTGGCTACAGTAATCTGACTTAATTCTTTAGCTGTGACAAACATCCAGTTATGAGCAATTCTGTGCTCTCAACATGACAGTGAGCATGAATTACCGTAAACGTTACATACCCTGGCTTAAGGTTTTAGTCAGAAAACTTTGCCAACTTTGCATTATGAGGGGGTGAGGTAGTGTTGCACAAAAACCATCTGGCTTATGAGTCATAAGACTAAACCAGCATGTGGCTGCAATTTGTTATCTCAGCATATTTTATTTCATGCTCTTATTTCATGTGAACTCAAAAAAAAAAAGCTATAGGATACTCTGAAGTTTTCATAATTTACTGTATGTTTCCACAAATAAATAAGTGAAATTTTCATTTTAAAAGGTCCATATTAAATGGTATTAGTGAAAGTCCAGACAGCAGCAGGGGACCACCAGGACATATTCTTTTATCCGAAATGCTCCATTATCTAGGAGGCCACACCATGCAACATAACTTTCACAGAAAGTTGTTTTAATGATGAGTGAGACAGCAGAAACATGTCACAGCTCAAAGATTTCATCTTCCTGGTCTCTCAGGTTCTTTGTGAGTTTGGTGACAGTGAGGGGTACTGCCGCATGTGCTGCCTGCTGCTGCTGCACTCTGAAAGATGAAATGACACTCTGCGACCTTGTAAGAGGCTGCCAGTCTGATGTCCTGCTGGTGCAAGCTGCTTCTAGGGCTGCAACCCTGTTAGAAATTAACAGATGAGAAAATGCAGTAAGCCTGAAAACTAATATGATTCACACAATCAGCCTGTATGCATCTTTAACAGACTGCTGCCTGTGTGACCTGCTATAAGACCAAACCAGCCTCTTACAAATTATATTCACATGCAATGGCAACATTACGAGTCAAAGCAGAATGTGACTTCTATGAATGGGGATGCCAGGGAGATGGGTGAGTGTATTAACTTTGACTTGGAGACACTGGGTTCATGCAACTTCTGATAACAGACAGGTCAGCATCACAATTTGACTGCGACCACAGTATTTTCCATACTTAAAAAATGAACCAACCTGAACACACAAAATATACATTACATTTGTCAGTGAAGAGACAGTGTTCAAGATGCATTTCAAAAAAAATAAAATTGTAATTTTGATGATGACTTGGTAGCACCACATCTTATTTCAATTGTGTTTCTGTAAAGCAGACTGCATATGATCATACAGTGCTGTGAAAAAGTATTTTCAAATAAGGCCACACAGGTCTGGGTCTTTTTTTCCCATTAATAATTGAAATTATCGTTTAAAAACAGCATTTTGTATTTACTCTGGTTATCTTTGTGTAATATTAAAATTTGTTTGATGATCCGTTTCATTTAAGTGTGACAAATATGCAAAAAAAAAAAAAAAAGGAAAAATCAGAAAGGGGTCAAATACTTTATGTCTAGACTGCTGGTCACAATAAAGCTGAGCTCAGCAATTAGGCAGAAATAAAGAAATTATTGTAGAAAACTATTTTAAATTGCACACTGTAATATTATGTGCATGAGTATACCGACAGCCGTCAGTGTTGTTGTGTAAACAAAAGCAAAGCGAAACAGAAGCTAAGAGGCTCGATGTATGATGGAAACTGAACAGAAGACAAGATTTTCTACTTTCAGTACACCCGTATCTGTGCAGGTCACCCCTGCTGAAAAAATAAATAAATAAAAACACCAACTGGTTGGTCAATGGGAGTGACAAAAAATAATCAAGGGATGAAATGTACGCAAAATTTCCACTCTGCCACAGGACAACACAAAAGCAACAACACCGAACTTATAACATGAAAAATTCCTTTATGTAAACAGTGTAAACAAGCGAGCAGAAGCCCCTTTTACGCTGCCCTTTCAAGGTAGGTTTACCGAGCCAATACGCCACCTCGCTGTTCAGTATAAAAGCTACTAAACCGACGTGGGGGTCTGTGCAGGGACAGAGTGGTTCCACCCCAACGTCTGTGTAAGAGACCAGGATGCATCAGGTGTTGTTAGGAAGGGGTGTGAAATTTTGGTGGCAATTTATTGTTTGACGAGCTGCTGGGGTTGTTCCTCCCGGAAACTCTGCCACGTACACAGGAGGGGAAACGGTATTTATAACATGATTCAAACTCAGGGACAGTTACACATTGTGTTGCAGCAGGAAACAATCTGTGACCACAATCCTTTATTCTCATGTTTTACTCAACGTGCATCAACTGTATTTGACTCCAAAACACGTCTTAAATGAGCAAAACTAGCAAAAGCATCTCACTGTTCATCCACCTGTAATGTTTTCAAAGTGATGTATAGCTGATGTGCGTGTATAAGTCACGTCGCACTTCACCTGTGCAAAAAGAACACTTGAGCACCTTTAGGGCAGCTTTTGTTAAGTTCAGTGTGAATAGACAATGGTGTCTTAAAGCAGGAGCCACCTTCTCACCAATACAGAAGGGTTTCTGTATAAAGACAGTTTGTGAGAGCCATGTAGTCGTACCTTTTCTCTGCTTCCTGGCATCCTTTGACAGCAGCCTGCTTGGACTGACTTATCAAGTCGTCCAACCTTTTCAAAAAATCCAGTGGTGTAAGTTCTGACGCCTGTTCTTTGCCATCATCCTGCTTCTTCTCAGAGGAACTTCCCGTATGACCATTCTGAGCAGAGGCACAGCCAGCATTGTCTTTTCCAAGGTCATCTTCAGTCAAACTCATCCCATTACTGCAGGCATCCAAATCTGACAGCACAGGGATCGACAAGGATGACTTCAAGAATATTGAGTCATTGGTGTACAGCCTGTTTGCTCGTTTGATTTGTTCCATCTGTAAGACAGAATTACCTTATCAGACTTCTGTGTAACTCTAGAAGGTTTTTAAGGTTAAGAGTAACACATATACAGAAGCATAAAGATCACAATATTACAATAACATAAATTACAACAATAAAAACACAGTTAGACAAAACTATAACATACACAATAGAACAATGATGCTACTACCAATACTGCTACCACCACTACAGATGATGATAATAATAATAATAATAATAATAATAATAATAATTAAAGGGTATTTAAGACGGTTGTGCAAGTCAATTTGCAGTTATTTGAGTCTGTTGAAAGCAGTAATGGATATACTTTGTTACTAAAATCACAAGCAGGACAACAGTCAACAGTTAAATTACCCAGAATGCAAATTGGAACCAGCTGAAAAACACAATTTGTCAAGACAAAAACACAGACGCACAAACAAATAACACACTAACCAATGAAAGGCTAAATGAACAAAGACAATAAACTAATTAATTAGTTTAGCATTAGATTTTATTGCAGAGTTAACAGTTAAAACTGGTTCATACTTACAGAAACTCCGTATTTCAGGGCCAGGCCTTGCAGTGTCTCTCCTGGCTGAAGTTTGTGTTCAATGCGTTTCTGTCGAACCGGAGAGAGCGGAGACCGGACCAAGCTGCCGTAAGACTTGGAGCGGCTACCGCGGAGAATGCCGTTCTCCACGGCCGGTGAAGCTGCTCGGTCCCCGGACATAGTCGTGAATCACTCGGCTAGCGTGAATTTGGTAACCGACCGAAATGTTAGTAAAGTAAACGGTTACCAGCAAACTTTGTTGTTGTTCACATGATGAGAATGCAGCGCAACTGTGTTTTTATGTGTTAAAGTAGCTAAAGTTAGCAGCTTAGTTAGCCTGCTAGCTAAGTTGTCAACGTGATTAACGTTGACGGTCGTTCTTTTCTCCCGAGTGTCAAACTATGACTGTACGTTGCTAACCATAAATAATGAAGCCCTGCCACAGGTAACACCTTACTTAACAATAAACTTAAACCTACCTTAATGTTACCTGTTAAACAAACCCCCGGAAAGTGGCCGAGAAAGTTGTGAGCTTACATGTTTTCACGTCTCCTGCTGTCAGCTGTCTGAATCCATATGTTGCCATGACGCCGTGTTGACTTGTCCCATGATTCGTCACGAGTGCTGCGTTCACAACAAGAGGAGACACCGCGCATTTTAAAGCGTTACATAGACAACAGCCTATGGTTTGAAACAGTTACACAGCTATTGAAAATCTCTGCTCATTTTTTACTCCTGTATTAAAAAAAAAAACACACTTAGACATGTGGTGTATTTGAATTATATATTGGCGCTAATGTTTTACGGTGAACCTTAATATCCAATACAAGCAACCGTAAAACATAACAAGTAGCTGAGTTTAATCATGGCTGTTTAACGGTTGTGTGGACAAAATAAGTGTGAATATGTCTCCCTGCCCAATATTTGAAGTTAAACAACTTACTTGAAATCCTAAAAGCTAAGCTGAACGTTATTTCATAGTGAAGCTCATATTTCCCAGTCCTCCGATTGACTGGAAACGCCACATTGTTAGCACGAATTAGCTTAGCCTTGTCGTGAAATACTGTTGCTAGTTAGATAGTTGTTCTTTTACTAACGTCTGCTTTTAGATTATTCGGTCATACTGATTAACGATGTCTTTTAAAAGAGAAGGCGATGACAAAAGCCACTTGAACATCCTGAAGGTAACATTTTTTTACTTATGCGGAAGAAACTTTAGCTGGGATGATACACATTGTTATGGTTAGCATAATGCTAGCTAGTAGCAAGTTGTGTTGCTTCTTTGAAACTGAAGCCAAATGAAAAAAACGAATTCATCAGTCTACTACTGCTGCTCAACGTTGTTGTCTTGTGTTTCAGAAACGGCGTGTGGCAGATCTTCTGTCTAATTTTATACCAGAAGATGAAGCGGCTCTAATGAAGAATGGAAGGTGAAATGAACTTCACAATAATGTCATGTTTGGGGAACAATCTTGTAACACAGTGTTGTTACACTGTGTTGGCGCATAATAAGCGAGGTTTTAAATGCATCCTGTTTTCCCTTTGGTTTCTAGATACACCTGCCTTGTCTGCTTTTATCGTCCTGTGTTTGATACAGTTGATATGCTGACAGTCCACAGAAAGGGGAAAAGGCATCTAGATGGTGAGAAATTCAATGGCTGTAAATGATTAGGGTTATTATTATCATTTACTCTGATCATTGTTGCCCATCTCAGTTTTCAGAGTTTTTAAATGTGTTGTTGTGTCCAACAATTAGTCCAAAATCATAGAAAGCTAAAGAAACCAGATATTTCTGTCTTGATAAATTAATAAAGATGAACTGACTAATCTGCTATGTGGGAATATGAAAACATAAGAAATGAACATTAGCCCATTTAGCTGTAATCAATGAAGTAATGTAATAGCAGATGTCATCAGTGCTGTTACTTGTGGATATGTTTCTACTTCAAGGAGTTGGCATTATGGATAAAATCCTCTTTCACAGTATATGTCATTTTATCATTATGGTGTAAATTCCTTTGGAAATTAGATCAATTAAGAAAAAGCCTGGAATGACTGATTTTGAATAATTCAGCAAATATTTTTAAATACCTGAAAATAGAAGTCAGTTTATCAGGATGATGCAAAAATCATGTGAAAACCTATAGTTGCCATGAAGAAGTCCTGCTCATTAATTTGCAGTATTGAGTACACAGAGATATATTACAACAGAACTGTAGCTACAATGGTATAAATAGTGGATATTTTCATCTATTGTCTTGTTCTTGTCTTCAGGATTAAAAGCATTTTATGGCAAGAAGGCCCAGCTTAAGAATGAAATGATAAAAAGGCAACATGAAAACTGCGTCCAGGCTGAAGACAGCAGACAGGTTGGTAACAGGAGCAGGTAACAAGCATCAAGTGTATTTGCTCTGTCAAGTTGTGGTTTAGTTGACTCCCTAAACAAACTTTTCAGAATTTCTTAGTGCATATAGCTTTACAGAGAAATCATGGACACCACAAACATCAGATGTGACTCAGCCTGATTACTCAGTAGGCACAAAGTCAATGAATCATTGTTGAGGAGTAACATGAGCTGAACAACTTTAGTCTTTCTTTAACTAACTGAGACTGTTGATTCAGGTTGTTGTTGTCTTGTGTTAAAGGCATTCTCTTACCACCACATGACTTTGACAAATAACACCCTGCCAGCCAATTTAAAGTTGCTGCCTTCTGTAGAAAGCATACACCAATCAGCCACAACATTACATCAACCATCAGGTGGTTTTAATGTTTTCCTGGACAGGGGTCAGCTAGGTAAAAATGTAAACCTGGCTATGATTGACAGGTGACCGAAGACACAGTGCATCGCCGCTTCCTGCAAATGGGGTTGTGTAGCCACAGAGCAGCCACAGTGCCTGTGCCCACTACAACATTAACACCACCAGGTGGTGTGAACAACACTTCACAGAACATTTGGGAGAAGTGACTGCTGAGTGAGCTCCTGCCTGAAGTGAAGTCCACATAAAGATATAGAAATGTTATGTGTAATTATGTTGTTGTGATTTTAGGCGTCCTCCAGTTCAGCTCCTTTACTGGCACAAACACGGAAGCTTACACATCACGCTCTTTTAAAGAATGCACCTTATAATAGTTGCCACAGAAAAACAAGGTGAGTGACATGGTTCCATAAATGTTTAAAATGTCAGAAAAATGCTTTGAGAGAAAAGATAACTGTAAACTGTCATTTTTATAAGCACAAAATCAGACAAAGGATCAGTGAGCATCAGTTCAGATCATCAGTCTTGCAGCAAAGCGCCATCTCAGCAAGAAAAGATGTGTTGGAAAAGTCAGGTTTCAAACTATGTACCACCAAGCAGTTCTAGTGGCCTCACAGCAGGTAAAGTTTGCCACAGGAAATCTGTTATTTTTACATTTAGAGTGAATAAAACCTGGGTATGTTTTTTTTTCTACTGTAGCCAATGAAGAGTCAAATCCATCAGAAAGGATTCAAGGATTTCAGTCTGCAGTGGAACAGGAGGCAGTGCCTACAACAGCCCAGAGGAGGAGAGAGCTGGAGCACTACCTCAAACTGAGGAGGTATTAAACTGTTATGTTTAACATAAATGTGCATAATTACCATCCGGTGTAACTTCACTGTCTTTTAACTCGTATGTGTCCAGTTCAGTGTCATAGTTGTCATTGCGTTACACCTTGCTTTCTCTTTCTTTAAGTGATGGGTGGATCCAAGACCAGAGTGGCCAGTGGATCAGAGACGAGAATGTGGAGTTTGATTCAGATGAAGAGGAGCCCCCTTCACTCCACCCCCAACCTGCAAGTCACTGAAAGAACTAAGAACTGTGGGAAAACACAAATGAACTTGTACATTGTGAAACAGCTGGAGCTGGAAAAGAGGATTTGAGAAACATGATTTCCCTGCTAGACAAAACCAAATTGTCTGCCATGTATTCCTTTAACCAGGTTTCTAGTCTAGGTTTTTTTACAGGTGTGTATGTACGGGGCGAAATACTTCAGACGGGGGAAGTAGCAGGGTAGAGTGGCTGGATGAGGGAGAGATTAATATGTGGAATGTAGTGTTTTTATAATTTATCAGGCATGTTTGTAATTACAAAAGGAGTTGCAGATTTCTAGAGAACATGAAGACATTACAACAACAAGGTACAAAAATGTTATGGTCTGAAAACGATGATTAGTTTTCAGATTAAGTATAATAATTAGTTTGAGGTTTGAAACACATAATAATTTAATTGCTTTTGTAAAGCTAACGTAAGTTAGACTAACATGGGGGTTTGTCTGACTGCATGTGTTTCTTGCCCTGTGCGACTGCTTTTTAGTTATGTCACCGTGTTCTGAGGCATCAGCAATTAACTTAGTGAGTACAGTTTTATTATTACTGATTAAAAATGGGTTCCTTATAAAGATTATTATCATACTGGACTGGTTTCTGATTTGGTTCCCCTCTCACCACAGTCTCTCAGTTTCTGTTTCAACAGGAAACATGTTAAACAGATAGAAGTTAGACGTTATTGAAATGCTGTTCTGTGACTGTAAACGATGTTACAGACTGGATTGTGTTAACGACACCATCAGCCTAGTGTCACTTTTTGACTTTGACTGAGTGTCAGTTGTCACGTACAAATGAATGAGACTAGTTTTGTCCCCCTTTGTTGTCCCTTCAGCCTGTCTACGTTCAGTCAGTTCTATTAGGTAGGAGTAATCCTCCGTCATCTTAACTATACATCAACAGACAGGCAGCGTTGGTGCTAATCTGGTTGGAGAAGCCATCGGTTAGTGTTCATTGAGTGAACACTCAGCACAGGTGGTATGAATTGGATCACACCATCAGGGTCACTGGGAAGACGCATTAGGACGTAACATGGGTTAGTTTCTGATGACATTGCTAATATGTGTCGATGGCCTGCTCACTTCATTACTGCGGAGCGCAGTGTATCACCGCTGCATGGAGGGAAGATCTTTTCGCTCTCATCATGGAGACTTGGCAGCATGAAATATAAACACCTGTTCAGTGTTTTACAGACAAACATATCCATTTAAATTCTGATGACGTTCGATATCACGTCTGCCCTTTTAGTGTTACAACTTACACAGGCCTCAGACCACAATATGGCGAATACATCTGGGACACCATGCATGGCACACTGCATTACACTCCAAAAATACTCCTGAGTTTTACTGTCAAACAACGATCAAAGGGTAGAGAAGCTCTTAAGATTGCAACAAGCAAACTCGACTTTAAATCATTTTAAGATGCCAAATGTCAGCAGAGCCTGTCTGGCTTTAAAATGTGACCTTTGAGAAGCCTAAAAACCAGTTTTCAGCTTATTAATGGTGGTCATGTCAAACTTGACATTAAATCTGTGCACTTTAAAGAAATGAAGAAATAGGTTAAAGAAATTATTGGAGGGGGCTTGGGGGGTGGGGGGTCAGGAACCCAAGCAATGCTGTCAAAATCCTCAGAGGTTAACAGCTGTTTCTGTTCATAAATCTCAGCGGGTGCACATGAGTGCAACCCTCTTAGAGCTGGTTCTTATATTTGGAACAAGGTAACTTAAGCCTGCTGGACTAGGTTACGTTTCCAGTCAGAGTTGGGGGGCAGGTGGTAAAAATATCTCAGGTGCTTGGGGGAAGTCAGAGGATCAGCAGAGACTTTATGGGATTAATCTCCCATGATTCATTACAAGAAGGGTTCATCTTTAAAATGCTAATGTCAAATGTATATTATCACTTATTATTCATATGTTATAGAATGTAGTTTTTGATAATGTTACAGTTTTGTAAATTGTTGTGTTAAAAAGTTTTTAAAGAGTTTGGTGGTGTCAGATTGTAAACCTTTCATTTTTGGAGCGTTCCCCCACATGCCAGGTAACCTCGCTCTAATTCAGGCTGATAACATTTCAGCATTATCAATCTGAATTATTAGTTTTACGTTATTAAGATTTAATTTCTAATGTCGGGAGCTTTGTGTCAATCAACACCTTCAGCTTCTCTCTGGAAAAGTCGTAGATACTGAAATGCAGCTTTGATGCTTTTCAACCAATATTTATTGAGAATAATACTCATAAGTTCAATATAAAATACACATTTTTTTAAATATGTGGTAGAAACCATTTAAAAACAGACAAATTGAACTCTTATGGAAAATAGATGAATATATATTTTTATTTAAAGTATTTACAGATTTTCTTCCCACAGGTAGCACCACATTGAAAAGGTTTTCGTGAATGAAATGAATGAACCTTTTGTTTGGGATGATGTTGGCAATGAACAAACTAAACGTACAAAAAAAAAAAGACACTTCACATTTTGCTTGTGACCTATACATGCCTTTATGATGAAATGAGCAGTCTACAAAAAGCTGGCTGTGTTAAATGAAATGAAATGAAATGGTTGGACATGGATCTTTTGTTAGAGATTGCACGCTGAGCCAGCTTCATTCAGTGAGCTCTGGTGCACCACGTGGAAAAAGCTGGCACGGGGCGCGTCGGTGGCAGTCTTAGCAGGCTCTGAGGGGCTGAAGTGGTGGTTCTTCCTTTTGCTCCTTGATGCTTTCATCTTAATCTCTGCTGGCGAACTGCAATGAGGAGAAAAGATGTGAAACACTATGACATAATTGTGGGAAATGAAACACATTTTACACGGCAGTCATGTCAGGTGCACATTTAAAAGGATTTTTTCTGAGCATGCAGTCAGAGAGTTTCTCACTCATGTCGTTGTTACGTGTGATGGCCATGGCGGCTCTGGCGCGGGGACCCTGCTGGGTGAAGTGGTAGCCGAACTTGAGGATGCTGGAGTTGTTCTCCAACATGGAGGCGATCTCCATCTCAACTGAGTCGCCCAACTTCTGCCTCTGTACCGAAGAGTAGAGGACCATGTTATTCATCTCTAACAGTAAGTTTTTTTTGTTGTGTTTCACGTGTTTAAGCTTTATTTTTCATGTCAGAGACCTCAACCATTCTGACAACTTAAACATTTGCATTGTTCTAAATAATAGTAGCTATAGTAAAGCCTTCCAGCCAGTGCAGGGTTGCAAGTATTAAACTCCCATCCCATCATATCTGTGGAATGCATACTGCTTTGTCATTTCTAACTCTGTGTTTCAGACCTGGTTGTCGATCTTGAGCTCCACCAGTGTGGCGTTGTTGGCCATAGCTTTGACGATCGCCATCATGCCATCCGAAGTAATGAAGTTGGACTCGACATTAAGACTCTGCAAGCTGGTGTTCTCCTGCAGCATCTCGGCACAAGCCTGAAAAACACACACACGGGTGTTATTTTACTCACCTCCCTTTTTTAAAACCTAAACATTCATTACACTCTATCTTTGTCTCACACAACAGTGGTAAAGGTACAGTCCACCCAATCATACAGGTTGTTGGTTCAGTAATACACACTGTGTCTCTATATTTAAATACATTACCTTCCACCACCTCTGCAGTATTGTTAATGCAATGCCTGCACTAACTCATATAAATCACAGAGCTGCAGAAAATACTGTATCTGCTTGCAAGAATGAAACAAAACATTTACACTTTTTATACATTAACTAACATTAAATAGTATTTATTGTGTGTCCATAGCAACAGTGTACTCACGTAGGCCACAGGATCGTTGCTGCGTGTCGCTGCGATGCTCAGATACTCCACGTGAGAGTTTCCCTTCATCCCCTCAAAGATCTCTTTCAGAGTTGGGATGGGAATGTCCTGCAGGAAAGATACAGATACAGCAACGGCTGGTAAAGGTCGTCTGCAGTTCTGACATTCTAACTGTTCAATACAGCAAAAGATCTGAGTTTATTAACTTCAACTCTACTTGAATATATACTGTGAAATACACAATTACAGCACGGTGCAATGTCCCATTGGGCTGACCTTGATGTTGTTGAGGTTGACTTCTGTCAGGCTGCTGTCGTTGTTGTGGATTCTCTCCAGGGTTTCCTCCACATTGGTGGGGTTGGGTGGCTCATCGGGAAAGATCTTGAATGGATCTCCTTTCACTACACCTGGAGGCACAGTCATACATGTTACAGTCACAATACAGTAGGTATCTACCAACTGTAACTGGCAAAAATATGATTGAAATGAGGAAATATCTGATTAAAACGAGAAATAAACAAAAATAATCTAACTAGAATTTATCTTCCTGTGAATATCAGTGACAACTGAAATGTGTTGCACATACTGTTGATGCCCTCTGTGTTGGCGATCGTTCCTGTGGTGCCCAAAGCATCGTAGTACTGCTTATTGCTCATCAGCGTGTACATTCCAAGGATAGCTACAAGTACAGGAAGACAATCACTATGATACATGACAGGGAGGCAATGCAGATAAAAATATCTCTGTGATATCTGATAAGATCACATGTCATCTTTGTTTTTTACAGTTTGTGTGTTTGAGACTAATTCATGTACAGTATGTTGCTGCACTGGCAAACAAAACGTTTCTGACTTGGATCCAGGTCCAAAACACAAAGAGGCCCAGTCTTCACGCATGTGGCTCTGGTCTGTGTCTGCTTGATGAGATAAGGATATTGTTTTCTGAACTCAGAGGAAAGGTCAGTCACAGTTTCCAGGGTCCCAGAGGAAGTAACGATACCACACATATTACACAAGTTTCAGGGTGACGGGGTGGGCGTTTAACTTTCTCAGCGTTTATATTGAAGGATTGATACTGTTCTCCTGTTATTACTGTTTACGACCAGAAGGGGGCAGACCTGCTGGTAACCAGCACCAAACTGTGTCACACACCAACTGCTGTGACAGCACCCCCCTTTACACCAACTTCACTCCACCTTCCCACCCAACAGCCTCCAGCACCGGTGTGGGAAACCATGGGAAGGGCCTTGTGAGGGGAGGGAGGTCACAGAGACAGCTGCCATAAACACCCTCACGTCATCCTGTTGGGCCCCGAGAATAACCCACAGTAGCTGAGCTCATGGAGCATATTGGCCAGGCTGTTCACCCCTTTTTAGTCTGTTTGCCAAAAAGCCCAAAACAAAAGACTGACAGAGGCTAACTGAGGTTTAATCCTCATCTGGACTCAGTCCAGAGTTAAAACGTCGGCCTCTCTCTGACAGGCCGACAGAGCCGGACAAACAGGCTCCGCTTGCTCTGCCCTTCCGGATGCATGCAGGCCAGTTTGGCCCGTCACAGGAGTGTGGTCAGGTGTTCAGAAGATCACACTCAATAGAGCAAACATGATTTATGACTCAATTTGACCTCATTTAAAATGTTAACTAAGGTTTATTCTGCATAACATAACGAGGCTTTGTTAGAAGTCAGGGTTTCAGGTGGCTCATGAAGACTTTTTGATGAGCTGGCCAGTCATCAACTTGCAACCAGAACTAGCTGAGGACAGTCCTGACAAGTGTGAATGGTCAAGCGGTGTCTTTTTTTTATCTTTTCAAAACCAAAAACAAGCGAGCAAAACCAGTTCTCTGTTCTCATATGCTTCAAACGATTAGCTTGTTCAAACTAGCTTCCAACCAACAGAAATTTACTGCTATAAAAGTCACTCCTGAAAAGTTTCAGGGTCACCTTTGTCAAACACATCTAATCCTCATCCTAAAAACCATTTCCCTTGTATAATCTCGGTGATTAAGTAACTATACTACTGTGGTAACTACTACCTCAATACTGCACATACATAAACCTTAAATTAGATCGTGTCTAAATAAGGATACATTTCTAAGACGTCTCACATTACAGTTCATTTTAAGCTCCAGTAAAACAGTTTGAGCTTCAGGAAACACAAAAAGCTGTGTGTGTCTATCTGTGAACACAGCGGCGTCCCACTTGCCTGTTTCAAACAGATACTAATATCTTTGCCCCCACCATCCCCATGTCCACTCCACCCTTCCTTCAGTGGCTTGGAACCAGGCTTATTTATTTTTGTGCTGCTGAGCGCGGGGAATTGGACTCCATCGCATGTCTGGCCACGTCTGTTAGCCGGGGGACGACTGAGCTGCCTCAGAGGGGACACAATATGAAGCTAACAGCAGAGAGGCAAATATGTCTGTATCACAGAACTATGTGGGTCAGAGGCACGGTGATGAAAACACTGGGGTCACACTTTGCTGTGTGTGTCACTATGAGCTGATAAGCACCCACCACTGTGAAACCCGTGAGCACAAACAGATTTTTCACAGTAGACATTTTGGCAAAATCATAGCAGCGCATGTGTAATTGATCACATTAGGAGTAAGTGCATTCCATTCAGGTGAGCTAGCAGCATTTCCTGCTTCACAAATCAAAGTGTCTGCTGTGGAAAACATCTATAATCTCTCGGATTAAGTGTCACAATGAAACCTGGTCTTGATCACATCTGGTACGTTATTGTTCCATCACTGATGCATATAAATTTCATTTTACGCACATAAGACACACTTCTGCCCTTCTCCGCTGACACTAAACGCAACATTTTTGTGGCTCCACCAGTTTGTGAACTGCTGACCTATTGAAAACATTAACAAAGCTGCAAGGTAGCACTGTGAACCATGTGCAAATATGTTTAGATTGATGGATGGAAGAAGTACTGCACCTGCTACTACTTCTGCTAGTGATAGTACTAATGGTGTTTGTCTAACCTGCAATGTCGCACATCTCAGCGTCGGTAGCGTTTTTCAGAGCCTCCTCCAGCTCTGGCTCCAGAATCACCTGCTCATGGACTGGGATCTCCGGTGCTTTCTTGGGCACAAAGGCCTTCCCTGGAGATGGGCAGAAATACATTTCCCAATGGCATTAGTCAGTTTGAATGTCTCAACTGTAAGTCTGTCTCTGTTTTCCCAAAACCTCTGTTTGGATCATGTTCATTGGTAAGTCAGGGCTTGCTCCACATTTTCAGACTAGCTCTAAGAGGTAAGACGTTTAATCTTAGTACAGTCTAGACTCTAAGAGGGTGGATGTACTGAAGGAGGACATACAGACGACTGGTGTGACAGCGCAGGATGCTAGGGATAGATGGAGGCAGATGATCCGCTGTGGCGACCCCTAAAGGGAGCAGCCGAAAGAAGAAGAAGAAGAAGAAGTGGAGTCTAGACTCTGTGGTTTTATCTTTTTCAGTTGTGAATCCAAAAAGACAAATAGATAAAATAGAATTTAGACAAAACTGATTTGCTTTATTCAATGCATTTGCACAGGAACTAATGTACAAATGCTCAGCTCAGCTTAGTAATTTCCCAGTGTAGGTCTGAACATGTTCGCCTGTGGCTCTATGATGAAATGGATACCAAAACTTAGTGAGCTGTAAAAACCACACACAGACCTGAAACTCCTGTGTAGTGGTGCAGCACAGAGAACAATACAGCACAGCTGTGAGGAAGATGGAAAAACAGTCTGTAGAGATTCGAGATGTGCACAAACCAGTCCAAATCCAGCACGTATCATAAATCTCTAAATATGAAACCTCTGCTGACATTTTACAATGTAAATACTGTGAGGCTGCAGATGCAGATACAGCATGGAAACCTACCTTCAGAGTCTGATTATATTCTAGTCTATTAATATCACGCTCCACATCAATATTTTATGAATAAAAACGGGAGCAATAGTAGCAACAGGATTCATCTGCGACATTATCACTTTGAGAATGCAGCATTATCACTCATTTTTATTCTGGTTTGTGATGCTTTTTGTTTTTTTGTTATATTTTTGTTTGTTTAAGACGTTTAAGTTTCAGTTCATCTTTGTTATTTTATATACATGTGAAACCTTATTTGTGGTTGATATTAACAAGAAAAGTATCCTATTCATAAAAAAATTATTTACTAAATTTACTGACTCATATGCTCTCCCACCTTTTTTCTCCCCAGTGAAGGGCACCAGGTCCTCCCTATCCTGGTGCTCCAGGGCCTGCTTCTCCAGGTGCTGCATCAGGGCGTCACGGTCAAATGGCCCCGTCGGGCTCTTCTTCGTCTGGTCACGCTGCCGATAGCCGGCGGGCAGCATGGCATTCTGGGAGAACAGGAGGTCAAGTGTCAGAGTGGAATCATTGTTTTTTCAGCACCTGGATACACTGAGTAAAACTGAATTGCAAATCTGTGGAAATAATTTTCTAAATCACCGATATTAGTTTTATGTTTTGGAGCAACACAAAAATCCATCTAAAAGATCAAAAACTCGTGTGGATTTTTAGCTAATTTGTAGGTTTTTATTGAGTAATGTTAAAAAATATGGAACCAATAAACTCCAGTAAAATGTAAGCCATGACGTATGACATAAAATGTGTGTTTCTGGACATTCTGTGTCCTTCCTACTGTCCCTACTGCTTGCTGCAGATAGACAAAATCCTTGTTATAATATATCTTAATCCAGAAAAAAAAAAAAGTTTTTAGGCCTTCATACCTGTCACTAAGATCTGACGGTGTGCAGAAAACTTAAATATAATGTAACAGGAATAGACCCTCTACTTTCAGTGTCTGTTCATTTACAGACACTTTAATTAGGGAAAGTTTGTTATAGCAACACTTGCTTTTACTGGCTGAGAAGAGAGCCTGATTTCACGCTTCATTTGATCACTGGCCCTTGTGATGAGAAGCAGACCACCTGGCAGGTTAAGACAAACCAAGCGCTCCTCAGTACCTCGGGGTCCATCTCCTGCAGGTCATATTCCAGCTGATCCAGCTCCTCTGCACTGAGGCCCCTGAGGATGGCATCCTCGTCGATGTCCCTTGGATCCGACATGGCTCCTGAGGCTCTGGCTCACATACACACACACTCACTCCCACACACCGCTACACACCCCTGGGTGAGAGGGCACTGTGAAGGAAAATGAGAAAGGAGAGAGATAATGACCTTGATGTAGTGTCCAAAATGTTCCTGCTCATTCAGTCCTGTAGAGTTTAACTTAGTCTCAACTTCTCTTGATGTCCTTAGTGAAGTGTTTAGTGTAAATAAAGCTGACCTGCATTTACCTATCTGGATTTTATTTTCTGTAAATTCTTCCTGTGACTCAGCACATGTGTTATATTTATGTGCTATAACCCCAGAAACCCCTAAATTAATATTTATGTAAGGAAATGTGGCTTGGTATGGATATCTGCATATGTGCACTTCTTTCATATTTGATATTAAGGGTGAAAAGCCTGCTTCTGACATGCTGTGGCACTTACAAGTGCCTGCAAGACAAATGAAACATCCTGTTCATTTACTGCATCATTTCAGTTTCAGTTCGGATTGCTTAAATATTAAATAAGATCATTATTGTATCACATTATGTTGTTACATATAGTATTTTATTGTTTCATTTAATATCCAGTAAGCATCACACTGTTTATCACTATATTTTACAGCATCAAGTAACATAATTTAATGTTGTATCGTAGTGACACGTTTGTTTCATACAATAATTTTGTATGTTGCATCTTATTGCATTGTTTATTGCATCATTTCACACATATGTATCACATCCTACCAGTTCATAGACTATTGAGTTGGATCACGTTGCAATAAGCACTGTATCTTAATGGATAACGTTGTATTGTACCATATTGTGATACTTTACAATATGGTATGTATGTATTTTATTATGTACTATATGTATATTATATTTTATGGTACTGAATAATATTGCACAGTGATGTACATTACCCTATCGCTTTGTATCATATTTTACAGATTCATGTTGTGTTTGCAGTGTTCATGACTGTTATGTCATATTTGTTACATATTATTGTGTATCTCATTGTATCATAACCATAACACACATTATGCTGTTGTCAATGTGTCTTGCCATCTTACATTATTGTATATCTTAATCCCTAGGACACCAGACACCCCAAGGTTTTATAATTTCACAAAATTATAAACCACCCAGTCCTTGTTTTACCTGGGGACCCCGGAACCCCTGGCAGGGCACATTTTGTGAACCACTGTCCTTGTGAAACAGTTTCATGATCTTCATTGAGATTATCGGCTGCCCTGTTCAGAGTGCTTCAGCAGTGTAATGATGATAATAATGAAAAAAAAACATTTTCAGTAATACACTGCAGTACCCAGGATGATAGAGTCTGTATAAATATGGTGCAGCAGCCTCCAGGTCTCACTATTACATAATTAATTTTCACCTTAAAGCACAAGAGGTGAACCGTCCACTTATGCCCTGCAGTTTGAAAGGCGAAGAGACTGAGCAAGAGCAAGGTCTTTGTAACTGTAAACCTTTAGCTCACCACACAGAGACTAAGAATAGCAGAATGGAGAGAGGGCGTAAAGTGCGAGCCTGTATTTATCGTTGATGGACACTCGTTCGTACAGTACTGGACCCACCCGAAACATATCTGCATCCAGTGACGAAAAGCCAGAGACAAACAAACACAAAACTGTTTCTGATGTAGCAAAGAGCAAACTACACAGCAGGACCTTCAATGAAGGACATACCACAGTGATAACACATGTATACTGTACCTATGGTGTGTATGACCAGAGGTCCAGTGAGGTCCAGTAATTTCATTTTCAGTCCAAATTTCATCCTAACTTGGCCAGAGAAGGAAAAAACATTACCAGTCACAGAATGTGCTTTCATTCAGTCAGTGCTTGTATGTCAGCAAGTATTATCTTCTGTGAGCTGTGATGGCAACAAGATACCAAGTATTTAAGTTTTTCTCCATCAGTATAATTAAAGGCATATTTGGAAACACACTACTTTTTACTCCATTAGACCGCAAAACAGCACAATTAGCTAACAGATTCCAAGTGAGACACTGTAAACAGACCGAACCATGAGATTTTTACCGTCCACATCGACCAGTACTGACATTTACTGGTAAGTTCGTAACTAATTTGTTGTGCTACAGCTGCCTGCAAACTGATGGTTAATGGTGCACTTTTCTGGAACTGGCAAAAGCAGTTTTACAGTCGCCTGTAGCAAGTTTACAGTATAGCACATTTCACACTTTAGAGGTAGATTAAACACTGTTATCCTGTGGCTCAGAAGTGACTTTTTAGATTGTATACTTACGTATACAGTGCACTTTAAAGATTTAATGGGAACAAAAACACTTTTCATTCTGTGATTTTTTCCATATAAATAAATCAAACGGAGCGACTGATCGACGTTAAGGCAAACAGACTGAAGCTCCAGCTGGAATGACAACAAAATCAAGAGATCAGAGAAAAGAAAAGAAGCTACGTTAACGATGATGATGAGGTGAATGATGAAGATGATTATTAGCGTTCATTAGTTAACTAATACAAACATGTACAAGGCTTTTTTTTCTTATTTAGTGACATTACGCTTTAAGAAGAACGGGAACCTGGAAACTGGAAACAGCCTGTCCCACCGCTGTACAATACGTTTTGGTTGGATTTTGCATTGAAATCTACTTTTTGTCTTTAAGTTTTATAAATGTGTAAACATCCCACCAAATATATGGTAAATTGTGGTTTCACTCTGGATCAAATACAAAGTCACCAACTTGTACAATAGAGCTTAAGGCCCTGACAAAGCACAGCTTACTGATGAGGTTTCCTCGGCAACAGTACAGAAGCTTGGTCGCCATGGAAATGAAACTTGACAGAATTACTCTATTGCAGTGACTTTTTTATCCTATTCTGTTCTGGTTGAACAATCTCGAATTGTTCAGGTGGCACAAAAAATATGTCACCCTAACTTTCATCTTTGCCTTCTCATCTTCAGACCCACACACACACTGTACATACACTGACTGAAGATACACACTCCATGTCACTGTTTGCAACTTCTGCAAACCTCTTCTTTAGATAAAGTTAAATATCTGTTAAAACATGTTCCCGTGTGCTTGAGCTCCCTTGGCCACACGCTGTGTAGCTCTAATGTGTAAAGCCAGTGACACAAACACCGGATCACGCAGTGTCAAGAAAGATGGAGGAGATTTAAGGGATGAGGGGGAAGGAGGCTGCAGCTCAAAGAAGCAGGTGGAGGATGAATCTAGACTCCCTCTTTTATATCAGGGATGAAAGGTTTTGCCAGCGTTTACCACCCTCAAGCTAAAAAACGGCTTCTAAATGTTGATGTTTGATTCCTCTCTCACACTACTCTCAGTATTATAAAACTACAACATGAGAAGATATGATTTTATGGTATAAACAATTAATTTTTTAATGTTTTTAATGCAGTTTGTAGTGAGTCCAAGATTTAAAAGTGCAAGCACCCTCTCAGCTGTGATTGTTCTGGAGGAGTGAATGCTTTCATTTGCAGGGCTGCTCTTCATCATCATCATATGAAAACTGTGGATTTTTAAGGTGATAAACACATAATTGCATTTTAATGCAGTTCTCTAATCTCTAAGTGTCATATTTGAAAATGCTGAAAAAGTCATAAATCTAATTAGGTGAGACAGAGCCTTGTTATTTTTCTTTCCTCTGCTGTATTTCATGTAGACAGGAGTCTTTGACTTAAGACATGAATGTGACCCAAGGCTCCGCTTCAAACAAGGCTCATGTGATTTGCCTGCAGTGAAGCCTTTGAGCCTCGCTTATTGTTCGGTTAAATACATGGCTGTTTTCTGACATCTGAGCTAAGAGTGGGGCTGTGTCCCGTCAGCCTGTCAGCTAAGGACCTGAGCAATATACTACTTCTGTAAACTGATTTTGTTTTGTGGATCTCGTGATTGTGCATTTCCTCTTTTACTATTGTACAAAGAATTACAAATGAAGACTAGACAGAGAATGACACATTTTAGGGAAATGTATCTGTTTCCAGATGCTGCTGTAGGTGAGGTATCAAAAACTGAGAAACAGAAACCGGAAGTCTGTTAAGATGACAAACTGACAAGCCAAACATCTCATTTTCATTTGTTCTGACATTTAATTCTGTACATCAAACGAACCAGGAATCTGCCGACCACACTGGAAACACACTGCATGTTTGTGAAAGTGCATCTGTCCCCAGCAGTCCCACTGGGGTTTCCATATGAACCAAAACAAACTGGGAGTGGAACAGAGTGGTGGCTGTCACCTGCCGCTGCCAGCTGGCTCGGAACACTGCTTTTTCCAGAAAGTGTGTCAGATCAGATTTGTCAGTTGTAAACTGGAACAAGTTTTAATTACTCTGTTTTACTCATGTTCTCTCATTCTCCTGGGACAGATGTCGTAATTACAGCACTTCCCTTTGGTCAAAGTTGAACTGAGGTGAACTCTGACCTGCACGTCCGCTGGACCTGGCTGTTGGCAACAAGCAGGAAACACATGCTCAAATGTGTCCATTGCACAGTTAATAACAGAAGCAAATGGGAATATTCAAAAGACATAACTGTAACATGATTGTGCCTCAACTGTGAAGTAAGTACTTTAACTCAGTTTGAACTAACATCAAAAATCTCACACTGACTTTCAACCTTCGACCACCAATCATGTGCACTTTGATCACAGCAGTTAAAGAATTCAGAGATGCCACAGTTTGTGATTCAGAAACTGTTCATGGAGTCATTTGTTGAACACAGGTTGTGCAATTTCTTATTGTCATTAATGTGAACAAGATCCAGTAACTCTGTCTCCAAAGGGTGTTTGTCAAAGTCAAATATTATAACATGGGTTTAGATTTCACAGTGACCAAGGTTATGTGCTAGTTATAACAAAGGTTATAATCTTTTAAAAGGCATTTATTCTAGCTTCACTTCATGTGTAGAGGTGTAATGTGTCTGTCACAGTAACAGGGTTAAAGAAACTTCTTAAAACAACCAAGCTTCCAGTTGCCATTCTGCCACCAGCAGCTCAGAAGATTTGCCACCATCCGTAGGTCATCTCCTCCACGTCTTACCGCCCAAGTGTAACATTCCAAATCAGCCCTCAGATTAATTTTAGCCTCACAAGGCAGCTACTGAATCCTCCCAAGCTTGAGTTGCTGCTTGAGTCAAAGCACCATTTTGAGACCAGGTTTGAGATGCTTTTCTCTGCACTGTAACAGAGCTAAATTCCTCAATCAACTCACATGTGCATTAAGAGCAAGGCCCCCACTTTACCTTTCTCTTTAGGCTACCGGACTCAAAAATATAATTTGATCCAGTGACAAATATAAACAGACAGTCAGACAGTAATGGGCCTTAGCTGGAGGGGATGTGCAGCAGCAGACAAACCAAACCCTGCTTCTCAGTTTCTGACTTGTACAGCCCCTGAGACAGAGACTCCAAATCTCATGTGATGAATTAACTGCACAGCGAACCATACTTAAAGCTTCATTTGAGTGATAGTAATAGCATTTTCAGCTGCCCCCCTGCAGAAGACTCCCACAAAGTGACACAAGATGACAGTTTCAACCTGCAAACCAATTAAGTCACGAAACATCTCAACAGAGACGCCTACATTTTGGACACTAAGTCACACGTCCATCATTTGTCCTGCAGCTTTCTCCAAACACCAAAGTCTTACATTCAAACAAGAGCCCCTGGTTCAGGGAAATTGAAGCCCCTCAAATAGGCAACCCAAAAGGAAAGTAACTATAGTAACTATATAGAAAGTATAAATAACCCCATTATGGGGACATGATGCCCCCAGAAACACACAGAGACAGTGACAGAGAAGGAAGCAGCCTCACACCTACCTTCACAGAAGCGCAGTGCTGAAGCCCCTCAGCAAGGCAAAGCCTGCAGTTAGAAACCAGAGAAAGTCGTTTCTTTTTTTTGTCTTTCCACCCTGCCCTCTCTCCCTCTCTCTCTCTCCCCCTCTCTCTCGTGTCAGGCTTCAGGGTTGCTGTGCTGAGACAGGCATACTGATGGTACTTTGAGAAGTCAGCATTTTATTATTTTGGCAGTGTGAGAGAGGAGGGAGCGGTAGAGAGCCATGCAGAGAGAGACGTGGGGCATGACCCCGTGCTCGTCAGTCATTCAATTAAAAACCAAGTGGAGTCAGAGAGAAAAGGAACGGGCTGACATCTAGTGGTTTGAGTGTTACATTGCGAATGAGACCAGCTTCATCCTCAAACTTTGTTCCTTGATCTATTAGAAACTTCCTGATTATCTGCATTTCTATAAATCAGTGGGTTATGCATTGTATGCCTGGATAATGCAATATCTTAATATATTAAACCTGGTTGCAGCTTCTTTAATTTGTACATAATGGTAACTTAAGTCGTTGACATTGCTGATATTCCATTGAAGCCATCATGTAAACACAGTGGGCCATAGTGGAGTTCTGCTGCCCACTAGAGGCCAAAACAACAACCAACATAGTGACTGACGGTAGGTTCAGGTGTTCATGTTGAAAGTGACGTATACATGACACGTTTAAGCTTTTGATCAAAGGTGGATTTTTTTCTTTTTGGTTTCCTGCAAAGTTGTTTCTTTTTTATCTTTTTTTTTTTCTTTTATCCCCGAGCCAGTCCTGCCAGCTTAGCCAATGATTTCACTAAAGGTTAAAGACACACTGATTTTGGCTGCACCACACAAACTAGTCCTAATGCATAGATTAGTTTTTGTTTTGTTTTGATGCATTTATACTTTATCTCTTTCATCACATTAACTTGTTTTAAACTAGGCACTTTCATTTTTTATTGTGTTTGAGATGAAGCCAGACATAGTTTATATTCTGACATTACAGTGATACCATTACTTACTGTAATTCCCAGGTCTCTGATATCACGTGATAATAAATTTCCCCTCGAGGGAAAGTTATTGACATCTTCATTTTATCAAGCTTCCAGTGTAATGCTAACGAGGGATTCTCATCTTGTGGTATGGCCCCTAGATTTCTACTCCTGGAGTTTTTCTCGATTGGTGGATTGTGGTACCTTCACCCCTGTTCTCTGTAGGTTGTTGGTGATGTCACTGACTGGACTGTTTTCTTTGGGGGTTTTCTTTCACAGATCTCCCAGTGCGTCTGTCATCATCTGTCCTTGGCCGACACGTTCTGTGTATCTTGCTCAGTAAACCAGTGGTTTATTTCATTTTCGAGACATAATAAATCGCTTTATTGGCTATGCCCAGTGTTTGTGTAATTTTTACTTGACTGAACATTAGATCTTTGTACAATGTTCCACCAGATGGCAGCAGATGACATTCAACAATGTTCTGTAAAAAGGAGTTCTTTGAGGCTCTTATGAAATCATTGCTGCAAACAAGCAACCCAGTGTTTTGACTGTACAATGCCCTCCAGTGTTTGGTACTTGGACTCGAAATGATCCTGAGGGCTGCATGAGCAAAACAAGACATGTAACAAGCAATAGTGAGCTCATTATTGAATGAATAAATCTATACATTTAATTCTAAAAGTTTATTGCAATTATAATTCAATCACTGGGTGTGATACTGGTTTCAGGTCAAGAACATCATTTCAATTGCATAAAAGTGGCAGATGTATATTAATAAAGTAATTATAGAGGATGGTGTTTTCCAAAGTACAGTCCGTGTGTAACAATCACAGAATTCCAGTCATGATTTTCATAAGTTAAATTGCATGCATATTGTTTTAAGTTGAATGCTATCTGACCACAAACTGTATGTACGGTGCCAAGAAGATGTCAGTGACCATAACAAACAAAGGCGTCTTCGGTATTTGTTTATTTTTGTTTCATAGTCTGCATAATCCAACATAAATGTGAATAAAAAAATAACTAGAGTTCTCACATCATTTGTACCATTTTGTTTTTGTCATGTACACCTCACCTCATTTCTAATGGTTCTAATGCAGATGCTCTCGTTGCTTTTTAGTTTCCTGACATGACATCTTGCGTTTGCAACCTTTGCATTTGAATGAATGCATATTTTTCTAAAGGGATAGTTCAACCACAAAATAAAAAAGCCATTTTTGTTAAGTTTTCCTCACTTGGAGCAACTCAAATTAAATTGTTTGGAGTTAGATATTTTAAATTTGAAAGGTCAGGAAAGGAAAAATGTCAAATATATGACACATAAAACCAAAACAATTTGCACATCTGGAATCCAGTGCGTAGGTGAAAAGATATGTGTGTGTGTGTGTGTGTGTGTGTGTTACATTTGGATGCACTGCCCTTTTAACTTGTTCATTTCCCCTTAAATTTCATCTGAAATTCTGTGAAACCGTATAACAACATCGCTGCTGTATCTGGGTAATGCAACAGTTGTGTTTGCAACAGGTGCAATATTCAAACCTAAAATCCCCCATTTTCATAACTGCACCATTTTATCAAATTGCACCATACATATGTATAATTTTATATTCATGCACCTGTAATTTATTTTTTAGCTTCACTTAATTTGGTCCAAAACAAAAACAGTTAATATGCATAAATTATATTTACATGCATAAACACATATATACATGCAGATACCATAAACAGATTGATACAGTAATAAAACACCCACCAAGACAATGTAGGTAGAAACTACTGTTTATTATACATACACTGTCAAATTCAGCTTTACTGACTACAAAATACATATTGACATATATAAAATACATAAACATAAAAAATTAAAGGGAAATAAACAGTGAGCCTCTATCTTCTATCTTTCATAACAGGATATAAAACAAATAAAATAATAATAATGATAATCTACAATTAGACCGGAAAGTCTTTGAACTTTATTGTCAATAAAATCAATATAGTTTTATAGCAGTGTAATCAAAGTATAAATGTAATCAAAGTAATATTGTGATGAAATTTGTTTTCACTCGAGCTCAGTGTCCTCCTACTCTACTCTCTTCAGTCTATAATAATAATGCATTTTTTTTATAATAATGTCATTTCCTCTAGGTTACAGTAAGTACAAAAGAACCTAAACAAAACTCAAATTTCCACATACTTTCACATCAGTGGAGTTTTAAGACAATGTAGATGTGTGTGTGTGTGTTTCCAGTTAATGATGGTGTCAGGCAACAGGGGGGTGGGGTGGTGATCTGAAACAGAAACAAGGACCACATTCAAAAGAGAGACAGGTGCTGAGGTGAAGTATTTGGTTTGACACGGCCCAGTCACAAACTGGCCCAACTGACTCAGAAGAAAATGAAAAGATAAGTACATTATACTGTAGCAGGTGAACTGAAGCTTCTGTTTCGAGTGTTGTCAGTTCCTCTGACAACAAGAACTCGAGCGATACTTCCTGCATCACTGCAGCTTGTAGAATATTAACCTTTACAACCAAAATAAAGGTCAAATACCAAGAGTTTGACCCATACACACAAACATACACACAATACACTCTCAGAGAAAAATAAATATGTTTCATGCCACAGACTTAGAACATGTCACATCCTTTACTGAGTTCTTCCATAATTTGAGTAGAGTATGTTGGGAAATCCCTTATTTACTTTCTTTCCCAGGATTACTTCACAAGACAGCTGTCACTCACATGTCTGCATGGTACATTACTTTAAATTTGAGAGAGGCTGGAGGCGAGGTGGGGCTCTCCCATTTTTACCGGAAGTCCGCGGGGCACTCCCCTCCTCCAGGGAGTCTCTCGGGACAAAACCAAACCAACAATAGCAACTCTGCTTCTTTGCTCTTCTCCTTTTTTTGTCAAACACAAATATTCCCCGTGCTGTTCTGCTTCTGTTTCAGTCATAGAAGCACCACCATACAGGAAACTTAGTAAGACAAATGTCTGCTTCCTCATTTGGAAAGGGCATTTTTTTGTTTTTTTACCACCACTAGAGGGAGTTATGAAGTTCCAAGTCAGCACACAAAGGGTTTTTTGTTTGCAGAATTGAAGACATCCTCCAACTTCCTTTTTTATTGTGGGTCTGAGTGTGTGCTACGTGTGCAGCGTGATGACAGCAGATGTTCACTAAACTGTGCTGATACAAAACACAGGCCAACGTGTCCTGTGTTGACTTCACTTCATACAGGCTTCTTATGTTCCCTGTGAAGTTTTCATCCTTCTTAGGACCAAACACTGAGAGAATATCAAACAAACCACATGAGAGACATTCCACTGTCTGACTGTACCAAGACTAATTTAACCACAAAGCTCGCCCACACCTATATGCTGGGGGAGTGTGTGTCAGTGTTATATCTATCCCTACTGCTGCATAGCTATGCATTTTATGAAGTGCTCTGTTTACTTATCTGCAGTTAAAAGCCGCAGAAATGTTGGGATTTAAATGCACAAGCAGCTACAGCAGTTTGCACAGTGAGGTGTGGTGCTGCTTTGTAATCCATTCATTTAGGACTCCAAGTTATAAACCAATCAGAATAAACATAAACGTGGCAAAAGAATGTAGCAGAGGTAATCTGATGAACAGATACTCACGACTAGGTGCGGTTACTGCAGGAAGAGCTTATGTCTGATACTGTAGGTCAAAGGACAATGTTCGTGGCATTTATATTGTATGGAAATCTACAGTACAAAATGGTATCTGTTGCAGTGATAAAATAAGTATTTGGACCTTTATGTAACAATATGTTTATATCACCAGTAGATAAAATAACCACAGCATGGTTTAGTATTTTATGTTTTCGCAATTTGCTAAATAAAGGAACATTAGTAAGCACAAGTACATAATGCTCCGCTATTTACTGCTGGATATTTCTGGCAGGAACTGGAAGAGAGTAAAACAACTCTCTAATAAGTGGCTATAATCAATGTTTTTATAATACCATAGTATCAGATGACAAGATGAAGGGGGTGCTTGTAGTGATGCCCCTTCAGAGAATTTTAAACTGAAACTGAAGCTCTCCTTGGCTTTACAAAGGTTTATAGCGACTTTCAGCTTGTTTGTTTAGCTGCCTGTCCTGTAACTACAGAGTTTGTCCCCTACCTGCTTAGAGCCATACAGCAGATAGAAACAGTTAGCAACCAGCTGGTGAAAATAGTGACACATACAGCAGCTAAAATGAGTATCACCAACTCATTTTAGCTGCTGTATGTTCCAGCAGCTAAAATGAGCTGGTGGAGACCAAAAACAGAGCCAAAATAAAATGAATGTTAGATTTTCCAGGTGGTTAAATGGAAATAGGCAATAATATTGTTCCATAACTGCCAGATCTCTAAATGAGCAACTTTTTGCTCACACTTTATTCACATATGGACACATGTACGACTCCACATGAATGCTAATGCTGCACTTTACTATCTTACTAGCTATTAAAATGCACATTAGTTCCATTTAAAATGTAGTGGATTCCGTCAAGTTGTTTAAATTTTAAATGCTTGAGTGCAGCGCAAGTACCTGAAATGTAACACTCGAGTAAATGTACTAAGTTTACTGTTAACAAATAGCCACAAATAGAATAGCATTGTTGCAGTGACCTGCTGCAGTGACTGTTCACACCCAGTGTCAGTGGAAGGTCATAGAGCACCTGCAAACACACTTGATTGTGATGTCACTTTGACATGGGGCAGTCCTGACCAATAGGTTTCAAATGGCGCAGTCAGGATTTTGTTGATTACCTTTAAAACCGTAAAACACACATGGGGACAAGTTCAAGAAAAATATCCACATAGTGTCTTAGGAAGGTGTTGTTCCACCACAAACCACCAGAACAGCTTCAGTGCTTCTTGCAATAGAGTCTCCACGCGGCTGGGACTCTACTGAGTCAGTTATTCCCTGTTTTGATGTCTGGTGT
Source organism: Sandelia bainsii (assembly GCA_032362345.1). Classification (NCBI taxonomy): domain Eukaryota; kingdom Metazoa; phylum Chordata; class Actinopteri; order Anabantiformes; family Anabantidae; genus Sandelia; species Sandelia bainsii. Next base: position 2,612,798 of record JAUMHL010000009.1, on the reverse strand, counting down.
TGATGTTGTTGGCTGAGAGTGGCTGTCTGACACCTCACTTCAAAATCTCACATAAGCACCCGTTTGTGTTGAGATCTGGTGATGGTGAAGGCCACAGAACATGAATCACAAAGTGATGACTGACTGTAGAGTTTCAGGTCTCACAACAACTTTCAGTCAGTCGTTTCAGTAAATCAATGAAGTTTCATGGTCAGCTCTCTGGGCAAGTCATCTCCTTAGCTGTACACTACTGTGACAAAGTTTTGTTTTCAATTCTGTTCTCAGGGAAACCAGGAATGAAATGAATTCAACATACAGAACTACAGACTTCTTTTTTTTTTACAGCCATTCTGCTACATTTAAGTTTCAGTGAGCAAAACCAAAAAATGTCATAAAAAATGTGGGTGAAAACAAGTTACATGAATATTTAAACCATCAAGAGACAAAGGCCTTTGTCTCTGAGCTGTGTTTGATGGACATTAAACCTGCAGGAGGGCTGACAACAGATGCTTGGTCAGAAAAAAGAAGAAAAAATTCTTTAGCATTACTTAAGCACCTGTAAACACATGAGTAGTTCCTCTGGTGAGGGTGTGGGCCTGAAATATAAAGGTGAGCACTCTGGATGAGAACGATCTCTCTGACATGTTGAGACATGGTGCTGATGATGTCCCACATAACTAACACCTGTATATTACTGCATTACCAAGCTGCTTGTGGGGTGTGTAAGACTGATGTCTTACTGAAGATGATGTCATTTGGTAGAATAACAAGCAAGTACGTTTATTTTTCCAGATGTTTCAACAAATTTCCTGTCTGATAAATAGTTTTTTTGCATTGAGAGGTATTATATTGACAAAGCCTCTCACTCATTGCCCAAAACAATATCACGTCACAATAATTTTATCTAATGCTGCAAGAACAAAAAACAAAAACACCCAGCAAACGGTGCATCCATTTTATCTAAATTCACAAAGACTGAACGTGAAGAAAGTTGTTCACTAAGGACATAAAACAATGTAAAGGCCTGGTCACCAGCAGGAGTGGTTTTGCAATATTGGTCATACATGCAAATGTATGTGTTTATTTCATTCACTGAAATAAACTGGTAAATAAATGCTGGTGCACCAGTTGTCTTGCCTGTTTCACAAGGGACGGCAGTAATTATTATAATTAGAACCAGCTCAACCCAAGTGGGAATTCTGTAAAATGTAATGACTCCAATCCTCCGAAATCTGCTGTTTGTTGTTTTGTGCTAAACAAAGGTGTACAGTAATTTTCTCTTTTAGCTTTAAAAGAGACGTCTACTGAGAACTGCTCAGCGCACTACAATGCAGTCCTCACCAACACAGGCGGTTTGTGTTCCTAGCAGGCACCACTCGTGTGTGTCATACACTACAAACCCTCAGAGACTTCACGTGACATCATCACCTAAAGGTTAATCCATTCTTTCCGTGTGCCATGCGACGGATCCAGACTCTGCGCTGCGGACGCACACGCTTGATACACGTTCCACGCATGTGTACCGGAAACCTTCATCAGAAAAAAATTTAATTTATGGAGGGTTTTACTCTTTAATACAATGCATGCATTCAAATTAGTAACAGTAATAAGTGTTAGGGTATGTGTTTTCCTTTCTATAATAACACAGTAATCAAAGATCAACCATAACATTAAAGCCAGGTGAAGTCAGTAACATTGGACCCACATGCACATATGTTTCTATTCCTACAGTCAGGGATGCATACATGCACACATTCCACACGTGCACACCACAAACCGTGACGCCAACCACTGACCGACTCTCTGAACAGAGAGAAGAAGAACTCCTTTGTTTGTTGTCTTTGGCTGAACAACATAAAAAAAGTTGAAACAATAGGTAACTTTGATGCACGAAACAAAGATTTGGTTTAACTTGTCTGGTACATGTGCAGCAAGGACAAATGTTGGGGTTGCACACGGACATCCATCCATGACAAAATGTAATTTTTACTGAGCAAAGAATGAGAAAAACATGAAGTGAAATTGTTTATTTCCCAACAGAAAAGTAACTGTAATAAACCACACGTTAAGATTCACTCTTGCAGTATAAACAGGATTTGCAGTTGACTGTGATCATTTAGGTTTCTACATCCTAACAACAATGATTATAACTCAACATTTCTGGCGTATTCGTGCATAATATTATTTGTGGTCTGTTATTTTGTTCTCTGGTTGGTTATGTTGATCAGTGCAGAGGTTAGCATAGTGGGCAACTCTGCGGGAAAAAAATAATAAAAATAATAAAGTCAACAAAACACTGAAAATCACATCACATGGAAGTGATTTACGGTAACCAATCGGAAAAAGGCAGCTAGCTGAACTGGATGATTTCATGCTAGCAACAGAGAGAGGCCTGATTCAAACAAAGACCATGATTAAAAACAAAAGCCACAAACAAGCCCAGGACACACACACACACACACTCACAGCACAACTGAGAGAAAAGAAAACGCCCACAACAAATGAAACCACAAAATAGAAAAAAAAGGTACATAATTGTCTAAAACACAAACTACTCTGAAGGACTATTTTCGATTGTTGTCGTGGCACTGGGGCCTAATAAAGTTGAATGACTGAAAAACTGAATGGAGCCAGACGGGGAGGCATGTGTAGCGTTCATGGTCACATGGCGGATCGCGTTTCCTTTGTCTCTGAACCCCACTGCCTGCTTTGTCTGAACGAGGTGGGATCCGATTTCCACTCGTCTTTGATGTCTCCCCCTCCCACGCTTCCACGCCTCCTCTCTCTGCAGCGCTCATTCCCCATCCTCCCCACTTCTCCTCCACCCCTCATACCAAGCCACTCACCCTCCCTCGCAGCCAGAAACACACATACTTGGTCTTGTCTGTAGCTAACCCGACACAAGGCTGCATCTGCAGCTCAGTATGTGGCCTTGAGCCAGAATACCTCATCCAATGACTGCATGTGGAATAAATGCAGGATGAAGTATTCACCAGGCCCAAAACCAACTCTGAAGATGTCACCGGCTTTGTGTTCATGGTACTGTAAAATGACTTTCACCAATGCAAAACAGTATCTGTGTTGAAAATGATGCAGGTAAAATTACAATAGAACAAGAGCTCTGCTGAACATTGACACTGGTGTGGACTACGACTGATTGAAATTTATGTTTTTTTTTTTATTTAAAGTCCCTGCTTGTAAGTAACTTTCCACAAACATAAGACTGTTTCTTTTGTTAGTGCTGATGCTCCCTGAAACCAGTCCTCTCAGGTAAGCACTGTCCACACTCAGCATTATTAAAACATCAGGGCCTGTCGTGGGAGTTCATGGGAAGTAGCTAGAGTAAAAGAAATAGTCGAGAGTCCCATTTAAAAAAAAATGTCATTACATTTTATCACCACATTTTTCCCTTTTTTCTTTGTAGTCCTGGTGCTATAAAAATTACGTTAATAGGAATATGTGATAAGAGTATTTTTAGATCAGAGGTCAAAAACACCAACCTACAATAACCCACAATGCAGAACCAGATCAACTAAAGCCATAAATCCTCCTACAATCAAAGCTAAGGCTGTTTAGGTCAGGGCTCATATTTGGAGCAAGAAATTAGGTTTTTAGTTTGTGGTTGGTTTAATCTTTAATGTAATGACTGTTATTGCTGGATTTCATGCTGCATCTGAAAGAGATACCGTTTTCTATATTTGCATTTCAACATAAGAAGAGGTACATTATTAAGATATTTAAGACATGTCGAGCCCTATCGACTATCACTGCTCCCTATAACATATCAAAACCAACCAACAAAGGCAGAAAAACAATGGCACATAGATGTATCTCAGTGTAATGAGGTGGATGTAGAAGTAGGTATATGCCGCATACTTGTGTATACTCTGAACTACACTGACTCTATCATATATTATTTAGCAGGTAGCTACGTTTTCCAAAATAAAATCACACAGCTCTGGGAGAAAAAGCTTGCTATATACATTCACTAAGCCATTGCTATGTTTTATTATTCCACATGTCAAGATAAAACAAATTTGGAACCAAAACCTTAAACAAGCTACAAATCTTCAGTTGCCTCTTCTCTGCAATTTTGCAAAGCATAATATTTACATTCAACATGTGACCTAAATTTCCATATGGCCCCGGGGATAATCCATCTTAACCATCTCTAGGCGTCTCTGTCTAATTTATACAGCAAAACAACATGTGGTATGTAAAGCATCCCTCTGATTACATTGTTGTGTGGGCTTCGACTGTCAAAGATAGTGGGGCCCCCACTTTGGTGGGGGTCCACCAGCCAGACTGTCGAGGTCAGGGGCCTCTTCCCGCACATGGCTGTTTCGCTATCGAGGCGGCGTCCTTCCTGCAGCCAGGCTGATGTCAGGGCTGAGGAATGTGGAAAACAGCACACTGGGGGGCCTTGTTCTCCAACACTGAATAGTCCTTGGCAGGAATCCATACCAGATGCCACACGCAGCCTGAGATAGAGCAGAGGGGGCTGGGACGAAAAGTAGAAAAAGTAGAGAGAACAGGAAAAACAGAGAAAATGCACGTAGTGGCGACCTGCAAGTAGTTTGACATGATATAGATGTAGTTTAACGAATGTTTTGAGGTGATAAGATCTGAAATATGTTTGAGAGCCAACAGTACAACGACGGGAGATAGAGGTCTGGACAGCGACAAAGGCAAAAGCCAAACACAACACACATCTACTCTACAAACATAGTTTTCATGTACAAAATGCAGAAAAAAAACAGGGGTGTTTGATGTCTGATTTTATTAAATTCCTCTGTCCACCAAAGATGGCAGAGAAAGTGAAACCAGAAAGCTCAAGGTTGCAGATAACAGCTTTTGATTTTACAGATTCAAACACTAAACGCTCAAAGGGCGAAGAAAATAGACTTGAAGCATTAAAAAATGGGTGGTTTTAGGGGTGACATGTGAGTTGGTGTGGAGTATCAGAATTGGAGAAATTTACCACAGAAGATGCCATGTGAAATACGACACCAGTGTGAAATATAATATATAATTAATATAATATAATCTTTGAATCAAATTGTTAATGATTTGTTTGTAACTGTAACCATGTCGAGATTTTTTAATACTAAGGAAGCACTTTAAACTTCAGCCAAACCACAATCTTTTAATAAACTTAACCAAGCTGTTTTTGTGCCATGACATAATGTATCCATAACACAGGACCTGTACACGTGCTGCCATTATGATGTCTTACTAAGAAGCGCCTATTGCCATCGGGGCACTATATCAAGAGACGCTCCTACGAGAGAGTAATTTCTTTCTCCTGAGCTGCTGGGGGACATCCTCTGCTATAGCGTATGCGGTCAGAGAACAAATAAACTTTCAACCACAGAGGGCAGGGAAATATTGCTTTTCAGCCTAAAAGAAAAACACCTGAGAAATCTGCAGGTTTT
>JAUMHL010000009.1:2586899-2598591 GCA_032362345.1 Sandelia bainsii | reverse complement strand
GCTATGTAAAGTGCCTTGAGATGATTTTTGTTATGATTTGGCGCTATACAAATAAAGATGAATTGAATTGAATTAATGTGATGTACAATATTTCCTTTTGATGCACGTGACAGATTTTCCTTTGTGACCTGTGGCTTTCTGCACTGATTTGAAGTTGGTAGAGGTTTGCATATGTTGTCACATAAACATATAATGTGTGTATATGTGGTTGTAGTGGTTAAAGTTGTACTTAGATCTGCTACTTAACTAAACATACTAACACCAGAGTCTCAAAATAATCAGTTACAAATTGAAGTCATGCATTAAAGCGGCTATAATCTCTATTTATAAAAATGTATCAAGTGATGAATAACGATTAAATGTGAAAATATGAAAGAAAGGAGGCACTCACAGTAACCTACAGAGAACCTGTTAAAATAAAGTGAGAACTGGACTTAGACTCATCAGGAGTCACAAACACAACTCCAAGAGAATGATAATGTTGCTCTGTAACTGCTGGATGGAGCTACTATTACCTAGTTTAGTTTAGTCCAATGGTTGATCACAGGAAGGCCAGGCCCCTCCAGAGGGGTATATAAGATAAAGTGGAGATGTTTGGAGATGATTGTTGGGAATAAAAAGAAAAGGAGTGTAAATTCTCAATTTAAAGTAACTAAAATCTACACATATGCATACTTCCCTCTGAATTGTGGTGAAGTAGCATGAAGTTAAAACAATCAAAGGACAAATAAAATCTTTGTACTGTACATTGTAAGACTAATTTCCACCACTGTATTTGCATTGGTGCAATGAATAACTTTAATCCTGTAGTATACATTTGAAGCCAAACTTGATGCAAGGTGTGAACACAACACAAACTGGCCACTGATGTGTGTCGTGGTGGTTATTCCCATTGAGCTGCTGTTTGTCTTCACACTGATGTTTATCTCCAATGTGTAACATTCTTATTGGGCTCATTTTACAGAGAAATGCATGGGAATTGAATTAACTGAAACTCTGCTGCAAACTGGTTGTTGCATCATGACTTTTCCACACAACACACACACACACACACACACCTCCTGTGTATCCAAAACAAAAGGAAAACTGGAAAAACTGAGTTATGTGCGACTTTAAGAAGGTGAGCAGGTTGGATCTTGACTTGACAGACTCTACGGAAGTTGCATTTCCAGCTCTTGTTTGGTTGGTTTTCAATTGTCTATTTCAGGGCATTGCTTCAGAGCCTACCTTGCTATTCAAAGCAGGGACAAAAGCCTAGGTTGAAAGGGTTTAATCAACTGCAGTTGAAGTAAAAGCTCTTGCTAGTCCTGTTTAACCATCCACGCTTCAAATACCCTCCACAAACAAACACATAAACCTTTTACAATATCACCTGGAAATCCATTTACAGTGCTGCACACCCTTATTTATGTATACAATTTGTATTAGTACTCAGTGTACCCAGAACTTTTCTTTACCCTTCTGGCTCTCTGGAATGATGCCTACCTGCATCCTAATGCTTATTTATCCCCAACAAAACCACAAACTGCATCTCTCCCTGTAGAGTCAGTTGGAATTTTCCAGCTTACCTTAAAAAATATTGTTCAAAATGAAAACTGCAATGAGAAAGGGGCAACAAAGTCAAAAAATAATGCTGATTTATTAGTGCAGAGGGACAGAGCAGAGGGAATGAAAAGCTGATTTCCGTTTACAAGTTTGCGACTGTCCAAGACACAGCCTGGTGATGTGACTTGGCTTTCAAATCCAACACTGAGTAAATTTGCTTTAGGAGGAAGCAAACACAGTCAGCTGACAGTGAAGCCGGGAAAAACAGGCAGAGCAGGAGAATAAACAGCCACTTTGAAGGACAGCTTGACATGCAAAAAATGACAAGGTTTGACAAGGCCTGGCTAAAAGATGTTGTTGGAATGACTGGGGTAAAAGGTTTGAATGTGTTAAATGGTTAAATTCATAGGAAGATAAATAGATTGATTTTTAATTTCAGTCAGTTCAGTTAAAACACAAACCAGTAGGAACAAGAGAAACGACTCTCAGTGAGATGAGTGATTATTGAACCAGGAATTGTAGAGATAAATGAAACATTAAGACCTTAAGCAGCAGAAAAGGCATAACCCCACAGTGACTGAAGTGGTCATTGTTGAGTCACAAGGCCATTCATTTCCTGTGTAGACTGTACGTCCAGCTGCGTGATTCAGCAGGATTCGTCATGGCTGACTGATGTGATTTAATAAGCATGAGTTGGCAGGAAAGTGTGGACAAAGTTCAGTGACAGCAGCATTGCAGCAATTCAACTGGATAACTTAACCACAGGACAAGATTGAGTATTTTTAATGACTGTAAGCATACTACAGTTCACATGGACATCACCTGACTAAACGAGTTAGAGTGATGAAGGTGAATCACATGCTTGTCTTTAAAACAATACACATCACCCAAAACACTATTAATTCCATATGGGCTTGAAAGACGGCTGCAAAAAAAGGGTTCTAGAGGTTTCTAAGCAGTTCCAATGGTTTCCACTTTCCTTTGTTGTCACCAAAATTGGCAGCAAGATTCACAGTGTTAGCTGAAAAGAGTAGCAGTGCATTTGTCCTATAATTCACACACAATCAATCTGACTTAAAAAACACATTTTTGTCTATAATGACTATGATGCACCACGTCATTTGAGCTGAATCTGAGACTAAATACCATTTAGACAAAGTGGACTCGGGTATAGCACCACTTTTCATGCATAATTTCTGCAGCTTTGTGCCTAATTGAATTATATTCAGCTGACATTTGTGGCAATGACGCTTTTATTCTGAAGGATTACAATTTCATTTTTTATTCGGTTGACCTTTCTGGGGCTCAAGCTCATAAGTCTTGTTATTGACATCCTGTTGCTGTTGTAGAGAGAGGCTGAGTGTTGTATTATGAAAAGACTGAATTTGGGTGACATATCTCTTTTAACGCAGCTGCTCTTACCACCAAAGGCATGCTGTAGACTGAAACCTTGTAGGAGTGTCGCAAGCACTGTTTCTTAAGAGCGTGGGCGAGCTGGTGGAGAGAGAAACAGCCAAACACTGCCTCATATCTTCTAAACAGAGACATGTAGTTCCCTCCCGTCCAAAGACTCCAGTATCAGGGGCATGGTATGCCCATGGCATTTTTGCAGGTTAAGTAGAGAAAATTTTATGTGGGGGTTGTGAAAGCATGTGGTCTTACAGGAAAACTGTCAGTAAAATATGCTTTTCTGGATATGACTTGAAGCTACAATGACAAAATGATTGAAACTTAAAGCAAGATACCACAAAGATAAAAAATATATTATATATATATTCAGACATATCATGTCGAGTGGGTTGTATTTACAGTACATGTTAGGAGCCTGGGGCAAACAGTTATGCTTAAGACACTGTTTGGATACAGCCTCTGACATTTGATGGGTGTTATCCACCTAACCACAAGAATGATCTTTAAAAAAACAGCCAGACACCAGAGGGAAAAAACATTCTTTCAGACAGACAAAGAGCACTCATTTTCATTCCTGCACTGGGTCATGTGCAAGCATATCATTGCTTTTCCATAATTTGGGTACAAGATACCGTGGCGTCTTGGCAGAGTCACGCCACATACTTATGGTTTTCTAGGTTTGAACCAGTTCCACTATATTTTTTGAAAGACAGGCTGCCTTTCTCTCCTTCTTTCTACAGGCTGAGGAGTGTGAGCCTTTCCAGAGTGTGAGAGTGTTAAGCCTCTCCAGGGTCCAGTAAAGAGCTCTCTGCATTCCTTTGCGCTACGCTCTTGTTTTTCTGGGCTCACCGAAGGCATGCTTCGACAATGCTTCGGATCACTGAGCTAATGCATTTGACCATCTGAACTTGTCAGGTGAAGTTCAGGCCACAGAACACTGGCTGGTCAATAAACCTGCATGACTGGCAGACAGTACAATTTGGATAGAGTGATTGTTTAAGTAGGTTACTGAGCAAAAAGACTTTACCCATGCTAGCAGCTCTATACTAAATAGCAGTACTAATTTCTACTATGCAAAGCTACAATGCTCACACTGACTAAGCTAGCGTGCTGATATTTAGCTGGTCTCATACTTTTCACTTGATTCACTTCATTTTTCAAGTGCACTAAACACAAATTGCAGTGGACGAATGTCAATAATTAGTAGTACAGCACAAACTGATCACAATAAGATCGCCAAAAGTATTATTCATTCATCCAACAGAGATTTCATGCAAAACCACAAATGTCAACCTCACAGCTGTGTGAGGGGAACAGTCAGGAGGCTTCATCCTCTGGTGACCATGACTTTCTGCAAAAGATCTAATGGTAATCTAAGTTATAGTTGTTGGGATATTTCAGTCTGGACCAAGAAAAAGTGGTGGACAAACAGATGTTTCCATCCTTATGGCCATATGCTAGTTTATCTCTTGTTGGTTCCTGCATCTCAAATGTGAAGATTTACTTCTTTTCTCTGTTTAATGTCAAATAAAATACAGAATCTGGAAAGATGAGACCTGGAGCACAAAGTAATATAGTAAAAGCTTTTCATAAGGTGCAACACAAAATAAAAGCTCCTGCTATAACCCTGTGTTTATCTTTCTACATGCTGCCTCAGTTATGTCCTGTATGCTAAGACACAGTATTAGTTGGCCAATGTGCTGAGACTCCTTCAGCTCAGCCTGTATATTTATATTTGCCTTGGCTGAAAACTGCATTTCAGTGCCCAAATATGGCCAATCATCCCCTATCTCCAACATTATTAAAAGACAGTCAGTCAACAATTAAGTTTGCCTCAATTTTCTTATTCTAATAATACATGTTTGCAAATTATTAGAGTTTCTACAGGTACAAAAATACAGGTATCATTTGCCTCAAGCCAATACCTATGCCTTTAAAACTGTTCAGTTTCAGTGATGGTTTAAATGCTTTTCTACAATACAAAGTTAGGATTATTTGCTCTCTGCAGTTGAAATACAACATCTGCTTTCACAAACTCATCCCATCATTTAAGTTTTTCTGTAATGAACATGCGAGGAGGAAGTAGGAAACAAGAAAAGCAGGAATGTCTTTGTAATGAGCGGTGAATATTTTCAGCAGGTAAATCAGCAAGTAGTAAACATAGTTTGGCGACATAAAAGCATGAGCTACGAGAAATACTTGACCTTGCATGTGTGTATTTGCTCACGTGTTGTAATTGGCCTGGACAGACACTGTTCTCTATCATTAATCAGTGCGTTACACCATGTCACATGGGACTGTTCTCTCAGGAACGCTTCTTCCCCTCTGTCTCACGCTTATCATGTATCACCAACAGAACCTGATACATTTTCATTCGACAACTATTTCCTTAAGTCATTGAGTAGTTGACCTGTTGATTCCAAACTCCAACACGGAGAAAGGAAGATAACACAGCACTGCAGAGGACAGAGGGTGGTTAGAGCTGCTTTTAATTTCTTTTACATAAGAATCAATCAAGAAAACATTGACAGGTGGAAAAAAAAAGCAAGTGCTCCCAACCAAATGACGATATCATTTGCTTTTCCTTCCCTCTGATACAAGCCACAGGAGCATCTCATTAAATAACACCCCTATGGAGGGGAAGGTGAACTGAACCTTCGCCATCATAGAAACTGTCATAAACATGCAATTATGATGATGGAACCATGACAGTTTGGCTGTGTTTAGGCACAAAAACAACTTGGTTAGGTTTGTCAAAAAGATCATGGTTTGGGTTTAAACCAGGGTAATCTGGTAATCTGATTTTTTTTGTCATATATACTGTATATATTTTTTACCACATTGGCCCTTAAAGCACAGAGAGAGGCCCAGTTTCTGTACTGACACTGTGATTACTCAATCACCCTTCACCTCCATCTTCGGAGTTTCCCTGGCCCTGAGAGACAACCCAAGATGAGTGCATAAAGTTGGGCAAAGTGTCAATTTATTGGATGGTGATAGGCTAGTATAGATAAACCAAAGCGAAAGTGAGGTGCAGACAAGCTACAGAAGAAAAAGTTACAAAATCTACAAGCGGATGCCACAAATTGTGCAAAAATGTACCTGGTAAATAGCATCAAATATTAATATTAATTATTAATATAACAACATTAATTCCAGTGACATTTTAAGTTAAAGAGGGTTATATATATTTGGCTGGTAAAACATTATTGTGCTGACATGTATGCCTCCATGTATTAACCTACAACATGCCCATATTTAAGTGGACTTCTGCAGGGATGGTGTCTGACAGATGATGCTGGGCCTAAAATCTCAGGGCCGATTTTCTGTCCCTGTCCAACTCTGGTTAAAATAGGCGCTTATGGGACATTTGTCATCATATAATAATAACTGTTTTGAATGCTGTGAAATATTAATGGATAGGAAAATGTTTCTCATGGTCCCCTTTAGGAAACTTTTTTGACTGTTAGCTATTTGATAAACCCTTAAAAGTGTCTGAAGTGAGCAATAGTCAACTGCACATGCACATGATTTTGGTTTTGTTTACACCACTAGCTTCTTGTGATGTTATATGTTGTGTCACATAATGTGTGATGCCGCATGTATTCTGATGAGAATGTAAGTCAGAAGCTGTAAGTAATGATGGTCATCACTGATGGTCACACTTTTCATGAGGAAGAAACATTTCACCCAGAGTAGCTTAGGTGCCCTCTCATACAATGGCACCAAAATGGTGGTGTTACATTTATTTTTCCCCCAAGCGGCCAAAAAGGCTGGGCAACTGTGCAAACAAAGGGATTGGATTGGGATTAGCAACAAAGAGAACAGGGTTAGGTTTTGGCACTAAATAAACATGGTTAGTGTACAAATTACTGTTTGCCTTAAAAATGACCACTTTCTTAACTTCAGGTGACATTCGTCATATGAACTGCATCACATGACTGGATTACAACCATGCAAACAAAGTGATTTTGTTGGGATTAGGCACAAAGACTTGTGGCTTAGGTTTAGGCACTAAATAAACATAGTTTCCTTAAGTTCACAAGACGCTCATCACGTGACAAACACAACGTTCATAACCAGTGATTGTTACAATTACAATAATGGTCTCCCGAACTCTGGTCTCTGGCGCTACCCCAAACTCCTCCTGACAAACCTTGAGGGTACAAACAGTTGGTGGCCCTGTGATGTTCACTACATCAGCTCGATGTTGTCGAATGATAATACGTATGTATTGATCCTTTTTTGCTGCTGCTACAAACAACCTATAAAGTCACATTTTACAGGAGGACTGTCTCAAAAAAAACATAAAAATGTAACTCCGGGATGACTGTCCTTTAAATGAGTTAATGTCAACAAGACTGCAATTACTGCCAATGTTCAGTATAAACGGAGAGAAAAAAAAAGAACAAACAATTCAAGGAACAACTGTTAAAGAAAACAAGTGGTCTGTTTATCACCATGTGGTGAGGTATCAAAGACTTCCAGCTGTGCAGGGCAGATTTTAGACAAACCGCTCAAATGAGTCAACAAGTGAGAAAGAATATTATAGCTAGTGAATCTGAAGAAATTTATTACCATAAAAGTACATGGCCTGCAACACACCACTACAACACTTCACATAGTTTACACACACATTCTGTCCTTCAAGTGGGCCATAATTTGTATATACCTCAAAATAGAGCGGGTTAGATCATCTGAAGTGGGTTGGCTTGTTTGCAATCCGACTGATCTGCCCTCTCGCATTTCTTGCCCCTCTCATTGTCCTCATGTTAAGCTGATTACACTGTGGTGAGTACAGTGTCATCATCATTGCCACAAATGATGGTCAGGAGTAATACACAAGAATTATCGTTTAAGATCCAAACTGTATTGTTTGAGTTTCCCGTTAGCTCAAAGAAAAATGATGCATTTCAGCCATAATCATAATCTTTCTGTGACTGCTCATCTAAATGAAAGAATGAAAAAAAAAAGCAACAACATCTACAGTAGCAATGATTCTTTTCTGAGACAGGTTCATATGGGATCATGGGAAGTGTGTTGTTAATTCAGAGAAACAAAATGCTGCACGCAGCACATTCGAGATCAAACACTGTGAGAACAGCAGTTTGTTCTCATAAAGCTCAGATAACCTATCGCAGATTTATCAGAGGAATCTGCTTTCAGTCAGCAGCGACTGAGGTCAACAGGACAAACTGCATTATAACTACAGTATGAATGCTTAACGATCATTGTACCATAAAAAAATCCATGATTTATGACTCAGTTACAACAAATCATCTGAAATCATATGTATATCATGCCTTCCAGTGCCATATATGAGCATCAAGTTGCTAAACAGTTCCGGTGCAGGTTGTGAACACTTGTCATCGGCCGTAAACTTAAAAATAGCCAGGATGAATGGAGGAATGACGTCACTCCTCAGTGAGCTGTTATATTCCTTTTGTCCTTGAACATAAGTGTCTGTCACTCAGTCAGTCTGTGGACCATACCCTCCCACCAGCACAGTTGGGGGAGTCTGGTACACAGGAACATGAGGTGAAAAGCTGTTTACTCAGGTGCTGTCATGAGCAGGGGAGCTGTTGTTTATAGCCTATTTCCGACATGCACTTTAACCACCAAATACTCAGTTTCCTGTGTTGGTGTTGCGTAGGGGTAAATTTCTGTGGAAGATTCTCCAGCCATTCGTCAGACTAAGTAGTAAGAATTTAAAAATATTCAGCTGTGGTTTTAGGAGGGATATTTGCAACAACATTTGCACATAAAAGATTAAATAAATCCCAGAGGTGGCCCTAGAAGCTTGCCTTTCACTGCCATCAAACAGTTAGCAGGTGGCATTTAAACTCTGCCTTTGTGATGGTTGATGTTTGTAGGGAAACTATAGCTTCAGTTTGTGCCTCATGTAATCCCTGATACTATTTTCATTTCTCTATGGTAAATATGAAATTACTGTCGCTTAGCTGACAGTAGCATAAAGACTTAAAACAGGCAGAAACAGCCAGCCTGACTCTGTCCAAAGTGAACACAAGTCACCTACTAGCACAGCAATAGCTCACTGATGCATTACAGAAAGACACAAACTTTTGGTCTCCAACTTCATGGTGATTCCAGGAAGTCACTGGAACTGGCCAGAAACTAGTCTGACATTCATGGCACACTGTAGGCACACATTTAGAGGATTATGGACACAGCTTTGGCTAAGTGTGGGTTGTATTTAGGCTACTTTTATAGAACAGCCACAAACTGGGCCTAAATAAAGCATGTAGGCAAGAATATCATTAAACTGAAAATGACATTTCAAAATCAATTAGCAGTATGAGGCTGAATATAGATTGATGTGGAAACATGTTCCATTGAGATTTTTTCTGCACACAAGGATATGTGTGCTTGCCATAAAACCTGATACTTCCTGACGTCCAGTTAACTTGGTATTATTCCATTTAACTGGTTTCCTAATTTCTCAGAAAAGGCAACACTTTGGGAACAATAGTGATGACGCTAAATCAACTCAAATTACAGAACAGAATGTGCTTATAGCAGAAGCAGTGAATGAAGCTCTCCCGGTCAGGAGATCAAGAAACATTTGTACTCTAGAGACAGAGATATGTAAAGTTAGTTTATACTGACTGAATCTGAGTAAACTCACCTTAACTCACTGCTGAAGCAAGCAAATACAGAAATGCAAACAACAACTCCTGCACAAACACACTCAGATCATATGACATACTGAATGGCCCAATTCAAACATACTGCATGCGTACACACGCATTTCAGGGGCATGTACACCGGCTAGCACCTGGCAGCTCAGTGTTTATGCAGGAACTTCATTATTGTTCATTAGCTACACACAAAGGAAATGAACTGGTCAAGTGCTTCTGAAAAACTCTGACACCCAGGTACTAAGAGTAATGTGTGGAAGGCTTTCATTAGAGACCGTATGTGTGGAGCCCTACATGGGTTTTCTCTGGGTAAAATGTTTCTCTCCACAGTCCACAGTTCAACTAGGCAAATTCCAAATTGCTTTATGTATCATTGGGCCTGTTTACATGCACACTAAAAATCCGATCATTATAGTTATCAGATTATTAAGTGATTATGTTAACAGCATTATCTGATCGGCTTTATCAGATAACAGCAGAAAAAGCCACCTGGATTTCTCCCAACACTCCGATGTCTTCGGGCATGTATATACGTTAATCTGATTTTTTATTTATTACTATTATTTTTTTGTTTACATCTGCGCATGTGTAAAAAGAAAAACAAAATCATAGAAAACGTAGTCACATTGTATGCGGAAGACAAAAGACAACAGAGCAGATGTTTTTGCTGTATGAAAGTCAACCGTTGTTTTCTCCTCATGGAGTATAAACGAAGGACAGCAGCAGCATGTAGCTTATGTTACAGCCTATTAGCTCCTGGATTAGACCGTAGATGTTGCCATGTTCCACAAGACAAGACCGGATGTGTTGAAAATAACAGGAAGTTTGAGTCTTACATTGCTACGTACATGCGCACGTACTCTGAAAGAAATCCAATGATAGACTGAAACATGTAAAGCAGGGTTTTTCAATTATCGCATTTCTGAAGTATATCTGATTACACCCAGTTATCGGATTTTTGTGGTCATGTAAACAGGCACAATGTGAGTGTGAATGGTTGTCTCCGTGTGTCCCTATATGTGAGCCCTAAGATAGACTGGCGACCTGCCCAGGGTGTAACCTGTCTTTTGCACAGCAAGGTAAATTGTTTAGATCATGGACGGTTGGATAGAAGTAGTAGATATATTTTCAGAAAGCCGAGAAAAACAATATAATACCCAAAGACAAACACTCAGCCAAGAAGCATGTCAATGATCAAACCTAACACACGGTTATTGCAAACACACCACCCACACAGTCATAGGCACACTCAGGCAGCTTGATTCCACACGTTCCTTATTGATCTCATTTACAGCCTTCATAACCGTTTGCTCCATTTCGAAAAGAAAAAAAAAATCTTCATATCAGATTGAAGCCGACTGTTTACTGTTAACACTATGTTTGACCTCAGGGTGTAGCCCAGCAGTCATTTCACACTTTATATGCAAAACGTAAATGTACCACCAGGGTAATTTTTATGTTTTCACTTCGAGTCACTGAAGATAAACTATTATTTGTCATATTTTTGCGGTGTTTGATCTGTTACTTTTTCCCATTGACCCCATGAACCTTTAACCATGTGAATGTGTAAAGTAACATTAATTCTCCTTCTCTCTAGTTAAATGAATCAGTAAACATTACATTTAAAAGATAATGTTATTTGTGTTGTAAACACGCTGTAACAGAGGTTACAGCTCTTCAGTGTTAAGTTAATCAACTGAATTGATTAAATACTGACAACATGCTGGTAATCATTTGAGCACTTTATATTAAGATCTTTGGGGTTTAAACATTAACATTACATAGGTGAACATGTGGGGTGTGAAGAACTGTCAACAAACCCCATTAAAACACTAAAAGCAACAATAGGTTATACTGTGACTTATTTACCTTGACTGTGTTCCAAGGTAACCATCCGGTGAGCTAACACCATTGTTTCCCACTGAAAGCACAAAACTTTGAAAGATGAGAAATGAGTCATACATACACTACTCACAAAAAGTTAGGGATATTCGGCTTTCAAGTGAAATTTCAGGATGAACCTAAAATGCACTATAACCTTTACAGGTGAACTTAATGTGACCTTCCCTAAACTTTTG
>JAUMHL010000009.1:2566110-2579141 GCA_032362345.1 Sandelia bainsii | reverse complement strand
AGTGCCTTGAGATGATCTTTGTTATGATTTGGCGCTATACAAATAAAGATGAATTGAATTGAATTGAATTGAATCTGACCCTCCACCCACCTGATGGTTGATCCAGGCATAACAGCTTCACACCTCTGAGCATTTGGGCCAAACAAGCACAGGCCTGTCACAGGTCGACCCTGAAAATCAGAAGTCAGTGAAGCTTGCTTCTGCAAACCCAAACACAGGAAGCTCCAGAGCAAATGCATCTTCAGTCAGAGTTCATACACGTTCAGCGGCTATAAAGGAAGTGTTTGACCTATTTCCCATATGGTTGTCACCCATTTTTACTGTTTCGCACATAATGAGCTGAAAAGGACGGAGTTAGCTTCCCTATTTAGGCTGTTTGCTGGTTTCAGATCACTGGAGCTTGAATGGTTATGTGCAGGAGAAACCTGGTTAGTGGAAGAAATCTGAGTCAAAGCAGGAAATCAGTGCAATAACCGGGTTACTGTGAAATCTGCGGCTAAATACAGCTGGGGGGGTCAGGTAAAACATTTTAAACCAAAGTGGGTGTTCTGGAACTGTAAGGGAGGTTGACAAGCTTGAATCTTGTACATTTTTGTCTTTTGGACAGATCCAGCAGTTGATGTTAGTGATCATCCCACCGTACTGTTATATCATATACTGTAGGCCTGTAGGTCTTTGTCACGCACATGCTAACATGTAAAGACCGTGTTACAGTTCAAACTATGGTAACCAGCCTTCTTTCTGTCATTCACCATTAAAGGACGTCAGCAATGCGGGCCCTACATTAAAAGGTTGTGCATATGTCTTGAAGAGGGATCCTTTGTCAAAATATCATCTAAAGAGCTTTATTACTTACGTTTGTATCATGCGTCTGTGGTACTTAGTCCTAAAGAAAGTGGCATTCGATTAAATTGTCACAAACTAAATGATCATTCCCGCAGACCACATTCCTTGTTCTAAAATCCAGAGTAACTAAACTAAACTAAACTCTGTGCAAAATAAATTCAGAGTAAAGACAAGTTTTATTTGTTTTTCTTTTCCTGTTTGTTGCTCGTTCACATCAATTACTATTTGCAAACCAGAATAAGACACATAAATAAGAAGGAATGAAGAAGAAAATGTTTGCATGTTACGTGATTGGATGGAAAAAATGATTGAACATGTGCCAGTGCGAGTAGCAGGGCCATGTGTACACTGCTGGGGCCTGCTATTCTCAGAGCAAATGTTCTGCTACTTCCTTCCTGTCTGTAACAAACTGGGAATTTTGCTGGGAACATCACACCCCCTGCCAAGAGACTGCTGGTCTTGTTACCTAACTGTTCTGTCCTCTGCGGGCCAAACAAAACAGGGAAAGCATGCAATGACCTAAAGAGGGTTCAACGACCTGCTTTTTTCACTGTGTGCTGAGAAAGGGGAGGCAGTTACAACAATGACTGCTCGAGCAAAGAAAACGACTCGAAGTCGCCATCTCACAGCAGCTTATACTGCAATAAAATCATTTAGAAATATAAACATTTCTTTTTTTTAGGAGAGTGTGGAGTACAAACTGCAGAAAAAGTGGCTTAAACTATCACTTGATCAGCAGATTATTAGACAGTAATTATTCACTCTATTCTCACTGCGACCATTCTCTAGAGGATCTGTTGTTTACCTCTGTTTAAATCATTAAATTATAAATAAACTGAAATTCTTGACTATTGGACAGACATAACAACTCATTTAAAGAAGTCACTTTCAGCTTTTGGATAAATTGATAATTAGAATAATCACTAGTCATGCTAGATGTCTGCATGACAGTTGCTGAAGTGTGCGCTATAACACAGTCATCAGGCACACTGAGACAAAGTCAGTCCTAATCAATCCTAAGACTGCACAGAAAATAAATATGTGCATCCCAACTGAGTGTGCGAGTCAAATGTTTAGTTGAAAATAATAATAATTAACTGTATGATCATGAATAGGTATTTATGATCTCAGCAACAGTGGGCAGTCTGCATGTCACGGCCAGTGCGGTTAAGTTGTCTATTAATACTGCAATATGTCAAAGAATAAAGTTTCAAAGGACAAGATGACTCCACTCAGAAAGGAATCTGACACGTAACCCAGTGCTTTAAATTTGATCTGTGATAAGTATCCACTCATGACAAAGAGCAGTGTTCAGATGTCAGGTTGAGGCGCTGATGAATGGGAGCCCTTTGGCCTATGATCATTTTTAAACTTGTTAAACAGTTTAAAGCCAGTTTTTCTGCTCTACATACCGTAAGTGACACACATGTTCAGTATTCTTGAAAATGCATACTAAACCATCAGCAGCCATTTGTATGACCAGTGCCCAGTTTCAGATCAGTCACATTTACCTGTGTATGAATAGTGCACATTGAATGTTTAGTTATGACTCAGAGCTTATCAATCCAAAAGCTGCCTTTAAAGTCCAAATGGGACAAATGAAACACTGTGCCTGCTTTACATCCTGGCAAGATGAAACTGCCAGGACGTAATGTGTTGTAGGGATGAGTGGAAGGTCTGCACGTTATTCAGAACAGCAGCTGTACCACAGAACGCAGCGTCTGCAGGGTCCGTGTCTGTTTTAACCGTTTGATTTTACCACGATATCGACAGCATGGGAAACGAAAAAATGTACCCAAAAGACAGCTGTGTGGATCACTTGGGTGCTTCACGCTCCAAGGTTTTTTTTAAACAGAAAAGTAAAATATAAATTGACTTCTTAATTTTCCAGTGTGGGTGGACTTGACTCCCTTGACATTGCACTCCACTTCAAAATAAGAGTGCGTGTGAGTAGTAGGTGGTGGAAGTCTTGCCTACAAACCCCTCTGACTGCGTGTGTTGCCTACCGTTCTCTCTATATATGGTGACCATTCTCGATGGCAGGTGACCTGCTGCTTCGTCCAAGTAGTCTGATGCATCCCTGGTGTTAAACTGGCTTTTAAGGCTTTATGACAAGTTCTCAGATTCACAATGGATCAGGCCAATTTGATCCACAGTGATTTAGCCTAACAGGAGGTTAACTCATAACTGCTATGGACTAACACTGGCTGTTCATCTGTTGCCTCGAGATACACAACTGCCTGCGAGCAGCGTTTCTCCTGACCTGCAGAAGTTCAGACAGATTGACAAAACAGCAAAGACTTGCTGCAACTTTTGAAGTCTGCACTGTTGACCATGAAACCAGTTATAGAGAAAACATGGACTAAACTGATCTAAACAACCATGAGCTGTCTGACCGGTGGGAACACCACCTCAATGTTCAGCCACACTCATTCTGATCATTTCTTCTTACCTGGACTGTGTCTCTACCAGGCCCACACAACAGTCAAATAATAATATTGCTATAAATTCCATCTTGATGAGGTCACACTGGTGTGTGATGCACACACTGAGAAACATGAAACTGAGATACATTTGTTCAGTATGAGAAATGCAAAGACTTGCATAGCTGTACCCACCTGTTCCTGCTATATACAGCTGTTACTGCAGGTGTAGAGGCTGAACAGTGAGGTGGTTCTGTCCATCTCCCACCGATCAGACAGCACAGGGGAAAATTAAGTCATCAATTAATATTTCACAATCCTGACTATACTGACTGAATTCAAGTCATCTTCTGGTTAATTTGTTCCTTTAATTAAAACGCAAACAATGCCAGTTTGCTCGTTTCTCTCGGTTGTGACTGGAAAACGAAATTTAATCAAAGTCAAACTTTAAAAATCCAGTTATATAAGGATTTTTCAAAACCAACCACGAAATAAGATTTTAAGCCGTTTTTCCATTTCCCCTGTTGATCTTGAGTGACGAAATCAGACACTTAAAACGTACACTGACCTTGCAGAGTTTCTCTTTTTTGACCAGACAGAAACTGCATATACATATTTCAGCATTTTGCATAGTGTTATGAAAGTGTTGCCTGGTGTGTGACAGGTGTTTCCACACACAGGAAGTGGTGGATTTAATTTCAAACGTCACAATCCAAAACTTTTAATAGAAGAACTGAAGCTTTGGGCAGTGGATGTGCAGAAAAATGTGCACCACAGAGCCAGACTTAAAGATTAAGATCAGGTTTTAAGCAAAAACCTGATAGTATGAGCTACACTGAGTTACACAAGTGATCTCTGGGAAGTGTAGTGCAGAAGGATCACAGCTGTGACTGATCAGCAGCAAACATGAAGCATTAAAAAAGGAGCAGATCTTAATGCTTTTTACTGTGCAGCAATGGCACAGCAGAGCAACAGGCGGTGCAAAGTTTAATTAAAGACTCCGGTGAAGCTCAAAGACACACTGCAAGTCTCTAATTCTCAGTGAAGCAGATCTAGAAACTCTTGTAGTGCTGAAGTACGTGTTTTGCTGGTAAAAACCTGCAACAACCTAATCAGTTTTGTAATTTAACAACTCGTCTTTTCCTTTTTACACTGTGTTACTTTGAACTGCGAACATTTTGCCTATCTTCGAATCTCAGGGTCAGATTCTGAGTATTTACAACTTACAACACGGAACTGCAGCCGGCTGCTCCTGTTAAAGATAAAACTTGCGTGTCAGCTGACTTCCCAGAAACGGTTGCTTTTTTTAAAACCAAGAGGGCGGGCTGTTGCTACGGGGAAGTGGCAGGGCCCACAGCCAGTGCTCTGACAGTCTCAACAGGAACGTTGCTCAAAGCTCAAATTACCAACACTGCAGCAGGCCAGTTTATGTGGAAAGCTTCTGTGTGAAGAAATGTTGAACAGTACCACAGGATCAAATGAGGTTGATACAGTTCTGAAACTAAACCATTTTGTACATTTCTCTAAAAATGTGTGTGAACAGAAACTTCCGTGTTACAGCTACGTAAAGGACCACATCCTCAAAGAGAAAAATTCTCTGAACAAAACTAAGCATGAGTTTCACCCTGAAAAATAGTTTCTTGTGATATGAGGATCTGAATGTTAAATATGTGTGCAGATAATAGTTTCTACCACTCCTTAAAAACTATCCCCAGATAGGAATGTGTGAGAATGATGTGTTCACTGCTCTAAGGTATGTTTGACAAGTTGGTTCAACCTCCACAGACGACTCCCTTCAAATCAAAACTGCAGTTGGAGAAATGCTGTGTTTGAGAAAAGCTGTGAGTTTCTGACCGTTTGTTCTTGAGGGTGTCTTTATATTGTGAAAGATGAACGACCATCTAAAAACAACTGAAAAATGTACCATGTTAACCCAGCCAACCGCAACTCTTTCATTTTCAGTTTGACATAAAAACTTCATGGCAGACACACACTAAGAATGTAATGACTTCGTCCATGCACAACCCCATCATTAAGTTTTGATTAATTAAGTACCTTGTTTACTTGGACACAGCTGAAGTTCCTTTCTGCCAGTCATTGACAGACAATAAAACTAACTTTCCTCCATGTAGCTGGGTGAAACATAGTTTTAAGGGAGAACATTTTTCAGCATTAACACCCTGGGCAGAAGAGGAAATCATGTACTGCATTTACAAGCTGGCTACCGACATCAGGGCTGTTCAAAGACTTCTTGCACTTTTGCATATTCAGCCCCAAAACACAGCAGTGCTCTGTTTTCTGCACCCTCAATCAAACTTGTGTATGGTGCAACCTGCTCATGGCGCAACCTGCTCTATGAAATTGCCTCAGCCTCCAACTCCCCATTGTGTCGGAGTCTCTTCTTCACAATGAACTGTGCGAGGGTATCTAGGGTGGTAGTTAACATCAGCCGCAGGAGAGAATTAAGGGAGGTCTTCTGTGCATCATCACCATGGAGAGGCTCCACTCGTTTCTTCCTCCTAAGACCTCTGTGAGTGTTGTGTTGTGGTCTTGTAACCCTAGACAACGGGAGGGCCGCACAAACATGGGTGCAGCCACACATCATCACTGAGGATTCCCCTGCTTGAGGCTCGACAGGGTCTACACTTTTTACATTAGGTGTAAAAAGATTATTTCCTACATCAACAGGAAAGCAGATCAGGGTGGAGCTGTTTTAGTCTAGATCACTTAAAAACTCTCCCACCTACAACCATACCAGAGAAGTTTATGAACAAGAAAGAAAATTACTGCAATTTTAATACAAAGCACTAAAATACACACCTGAAACAGAAACATTACACATCTAAGTACCTAATAAAATATAGTTAAGTGGTTAAATTAAAAGTTTCTGGCCAATCAAAAGAATTTCCAACCCAGGAAGTAGACAGTGTTATGTAATTTTGAGGATGTTGTTAACAGTTTACCCCAGTTTCACAATCTACTGTAGCTACTGTTGTTGCATTCAGCTCTTGTGCACCAGCTCTTTGCAACAACCCCAAAACTTGCAACTCGCAAACGTGCGGATGCAGCTGAGTGCATAGCACGATGGAGGCGCTGCTGCAGCCCCATTAAATTTCTAGGAAACTGCAGCCATTTCTCTATCTTGGGTTGTGGTGTGAATAAACATCAAAGGCTGTGACTGCGAGTGTGAAGGCAGTTAATCTGAGCACAACACAAAGACTGTAGATAGATATAACCCGCCTTCAGCTTTTGCAAATTTCCCCAAATAGACGGACAATATCAAAAGGTCAAATCAGGTGAATTATCTGTTTTATTGTTTTAGCTTACAGCTGGATCTGCATTATCAATCACTGTCTGCTTGCTCTCTCTGAAGAATAACATTTCTTTCCACAACCACTTCCAGCTTTGGTGCATTCTCCCCAGTGCAATCTTGCCAACTAGCAGTCCTTGTTCATTCTTTCCAGGGCAGTCAGAATTTCCAGGCTGCTGTATAGCCAACAGTACTGCATGTGGTTGCTGAGCTACCCTAGTGCATATCCATTATTTTCATAAGGAAGCAGAGCTACACTCATGCAAATCCACCCCCTCCTCCCTCCAAGTAGCTGCACTGTCCATACAAAGGGATTCTGTGGTTGTGAATTGATCTATGGAAATGGGCTTCATGGAAAAACATCATTTTCTCTTCCTGCTTTGGCCTTGGGAAAACCCCAAAAAAAAGAAGCCCAGAAAAAAAGAAATCCATTCAACTGACCATATCCATCTCATTTTGTATAGAAAGTTATTTTACATTTATTAGAAAAATAAATTCTTTTATAATTAAATAAAACCTAATTGTTTACAAGCCATCTCTTTATCTGGCAAAAGAAAATGGCAACGCATTATGCATGTGGGAGGAGAAAAAAACAAAAACAAGAGGGGGCATTTTATGAGAAGTTAAGCTTTCATTTCCATCTTCTCCAAGTCCATCATCAGAGGACGGGATGCTCTTCAGAAGATGCATCCAGCATATAACATCATGTCTCTGTGTGTCCAAATTCACCTGATCAAAAGGGCCAGTGTTGCCCCAATACCAGCAAATCCAGCAAAGGCCATAAGTGTATTCCTCACTGTTGATTCAGGGTCTGCCACTCGAAAGAATTCCACAAAGCCATCCTGTAAAGACAAAAGATTAAAAGAAAACCTTAGAATCCGGAGGGTGAAGCCAGGGGACAAAGGCCTGTGTTCGTAGGACACGTAGTCTTACAGTTATGCAACCATTTTTTGCTACATCCTGTCATTATTCATAACTTACCCATGAGTTGTTTTTGACCAGCCATTCTCGCTGTTCAGACAGCAGGTATGAAGAGATCTCCTGCCCCACCAACTCCACACAATTCACCCTGTTTTTCTCCATCAGGTGCTGACACACTGCGGCCGCGAAGGCCAACAGGCTGGCGATACGACCCCAGTTTGTAGTCCCATCTGAGAAGAGGCTCCTGGCTACTGCACTGACAACACTCACGTCGTCGCCTTTGTCATCAAGTGACAGTTTGTTGAGCATACCTATAAAATAAATAAAAATAAAAGTTAAAGTCTGACTCACTTTTCACACAAATTTAGGGGGACAGTCCTGTTAAGCTTAAACTAAATGTAAAACGTACTTCCGCGCGGATGAATTAAGTAGGTGACTGCTGACTTAACTTTCATTTCAATTTAATTATACATTTGAATTTCCTTTTAAGCCATGTGAGGATAAAATGGCTCCTACAGCTGCTCCAAACATGGAGACCGAACAGAGTCTGTAGCTGAAGCAGTTAAAAGCTAGAAGCAGCCGTTAGTACTAACTGATACCTACCATTGTACGCGTATCTGTGTTTGTCCAAAAGGTCCTCCACCACCCTTTTCATTGTTGATAGTGCTTTAGTTTCATTCCACCGAGACGTTGAGAGTCCAGTAAAGTCTTTCAAGAACTGGCTTACGAGTTGCCTCGTGTCGTTCTCCAAGACTGAATCCCCTGCTGGACAAGAGGAGACGTCGATGCCACTGTCCGGTAGCTCAGGGGTACACGGCAAAGATCCGTCGTCGACGTCGTCGCTGTTTTCCAGAATGTTTTTTGCCGCATACCCATTAGGTGAGTTGACTTCCAGGTTTTTGGGCCGTTCGGGACCGCAATTTCCGTTGCGACAGTCTATCGAGGAGCTCATGGCAACCTTCGACGAGGACACTCCCGAGCCGTAGTCCACGAC
This sequence comes from Sandelia bainsii, assembly GCA_032362345.1. Taxonomy (NCBI): domain Eukaryota; kingdom Metazoa; phylum Chordata; class Actinopteri; order Anabantiformes; family Anabantidae; genus Sandelia; species Sandelia bainsii. The sequence goes on along the minus strand of JAUMHL010000009.1, from coordinate 2,570,647 downwards.
TCCATTTTGAGGAAGAATTAAACAGCTCATGCCTCCCGTCGCAACCTTCAAGGCGGCCCTGCTTGTCGGAAACATCTTTGTCTCTGTTCTTAGCTTGAAACTTCAGGTAAATTACTTAGGTTAAAAGTAGAGCTGTATGTGTTTACTGCTAGCCTATACTAAACAAAAACTAGCCTTTAGCCTGATCGTTACGCATCCTTCATGACGGTTACAGGAAGTGAAGCGCTGTGTCGTTGTGGACGCTTTTTATATTAACATGACGTCAATGCGTAGGCCGCAACTTCCGCCTTTTAAAGGCTTGTTTGTTTACCATTTACAACAATGTGTAAAAAAAAAAAGAGCAGAGGGGTTACTTAGGGCCATTCTAGTAGTTTTCCATTACATCAAAAATGATGACAAAATGTGTTCAAAAACATATCATTCACAAATTCTAAAGAAGAAAAACAATAGTAATTTTTAGTACAGTGGAAAGTTTTAGTAACTTTATACAGCCTTCTTCCATCTATTATAAGAAATTACAGACATACAATTTATAGATTGTATGATTAATAGGGAACAGGGCCTAAATATATAATGTAAAGATTACTATAAACTGTGCAATGCTGATAGTAATAAATAATATTCTATACCTGCACATAAGCTGCATGATTGTCCCTACATACTGTACATAAAACATTTATATGGTAGGGAATATAACGTGTCAAAGCAGAGAGTAACAGATGTGATACAGAATTGTGTTATTGTATGAATTCATCTGTGAATTCAAAGTCCAGGTGAGTCCTGTTACCAGACAATACACAGTTATTACCCAGGGTGATGGCTTTTGGCAGGATTAACTTCCTGTGTCGCACAAATAACCTCACAATTATCCCAAGGCTGTAGTGACCAATTTCCTCACGTTGATGAACAGCATGTGTTCTGTCATCCCAGCATGTGAGACATTTTAACCAGTGGTTCTTCTTCACACAAGTAAACAATCCACTGTTCTGGTTGGCAATGCTGGAAACAACCGGAACTTTCTTTTCTCTCACATAGGGCCACGTTAGAAATAAAGGATTGTGTTTCCCTCTAGTGGTCAAAAGGAGGTTCCACCACCTTCATTAGGCATTTACAGTATGACGTCCTATTTTACATTTCCCATTAAGAGTTCATACATCAGTGAGACATGTTACAGACAAGAGAGACCTGAGATCAAAGAAAGGAAATCAAAGAAACATGTTATTAATGTAAAAGTTTATTTCAAATACTGACAAAAATTTTCTCACCTACTCCCACACAACTGAAACATTCCAAGCACGCCTCTACTTTACTAAGTCGTATAATCATTCCACGTTCTCCAGTTATCCTCTTTATCATGTAAACTCTTTTTTTTTGTCTTGGAAGCAAGGGTGCCTCTAATTTCCCTGCAGTTATCATGGGCCAGGATGAAATATACTAATTATGCAATAAGAGAACACAAAAAAGAGAGAAACAATTACTTGCAAAACAACAAGATAAGGTAAAAGCAGCACAACAGTACTTCAGAGCACACAGCCTGTCGTTTCTTTATACATTCTGGCACGTGTTTATCATAGCTGAACGAGAGACACCCTGTGTGTTGGGTTTGAAACATACCCTGTTATTTCCTCTCGACCTGCCCCCGTGCAAAGCCAAACATCAAGTAGCATTCAAGGACTCCTGTCCACTGTTGTATCACAGAACACTTATGCAGCTTATTCACCCATTTCTTTTACCATTCTTTACTTCTTACAAAAGGAGGCTTTAAATGCAACATGTCAAAGTGAGATAAAGCAGCAAAGTGAGTTTATTTTAAGCTCTGGCCAGATGAAAAGTTTGATTAAATTCCACAATGCATTTCTAAAATTTTGCAATAGACCTAAATGTCAGACTGGTAGAATCAAGAGGACAAGTGTTCTTTACAGGGTATCATCTCTTAGATTTGTCTTTGAATCAGCAGCATTTACACATATTTTCATATGATACAAATTCACATAGCCCCTGCAATACACTGAGATAGAGCAGAAGTAGTGTTAAACTGAAAGGAGAGAGGAACCATTGAATCAGAAATAGCTCAGGCTACGAAAGAGTGAAAAGCAGGTGGGAAAACAACACAAAAATCCCTTCCTGTTGAAGTCTATTTACAATGGCTGGGACAGAAAAAAGCTGCAGTCACACAAGCACACATACAGGTCAGTTCTCTTTCACCCACTGCAAATTTGACACACGTTCACTGAAAAACAAGTGAGGTTGAGAATGTGATGGTGCATGCACCCCATCGCCTAGCCTACGTGGTGGAGTGTGCGTTTTGTGAAGGTTCCCTGAAGCAGTATTATACAAGGACGCTGATTATCAGTGAGCGCCCGCATCGGCTTCAGATTTTTGAATGTGCGGATGGTACACATTCAAAGTCAGCAGATTTGGTGATCGCTCCTTTGACCTGCTTCAGATCAGAACAGGTGGGACTTAAGCGCGGAGCACACAGTCACACTTTGCCCCCTCACCACGTGTTGTAAAATCTCTCCCTCCTCTGCCAACTCTTCCTGCAGGTATGCACAATGACGATTGTGTGATCAGGTTGTGACCTCTTTACCATCTGACACTTTCACATGTGTTCACATTAACTTTTAGTGATGTTACCGGCCTGTCATCTTTGAAACAGACTGAAACACCTGTGTTTTAAAGGTGACAGACCAGTATGATGTGGTCACGTCACTGTTATATCTGTTGTCATAATCAACGTGAGTCAGACCAGTTTGGGCTGCAGTCTGCCTCATCGCATCACAATGTGCCAGATGATTAGACAGTCACACTGAAATCACAAATGTATCAATGATCTCTGAGCCTGAAAGCTGTAGTGTGAGCTTTGACTCAGCTGGATAAAAAAAAAAAAGTAACAAATTTCCATGCCAGAAATCCCAGGATGTAATCTCAACTGAGTCACAGAGCTTACCACAAAATTACGTGCTTGTTTGAATATAATTTACAGAAGCATATATGCTATGCAGGATTCTTCAATCCCCCCATAAATGTAGTAAACACATGGCTTGATGCCACTGAATAACAAGCTAACTAAAACCCAACTGTGAGACTGTCACAGTTCCCAGGCTTAATAAAATAATACAAGGATACACCTAGCTGACCCCTGTCCTGGGCTGCAAAGAGGAAAATGTGTACATGGATTGTCAGGACAGCGAAAATGAAAAGGAGGGGAGGAAGGAAGTGTGACTGTGGCTCTCAAGGCCTCATGTGTTTGTCTGGATTCTTCCCATTATTAAGCAGATGCCCCATTCCTGTTAAAACATGTAAAAAAAATTTTTTGTCACATGTTACAATCATGCAGCACAGTAAGAGAAAACTGGAGTCAAGATTTAATGCAAATGAGCAGAGAGAGAGAAAGTGTTATTTAAATCTCTATCTGACTGCTGCACCAGATGACCCCGCGCTTTGTTCAGCCGGAGGTGACTGGAGGATGAGTTGAAAGGGACTTTCCCTTCATTTCGCCGATATAGTGTCAGTGAATGTTAAAGAATTCTGCATGTTACAGGTTTGGTATGCAAGCAATTATTTACAAACATCTTCCAACCCCTCTCAACAAAGCCAGCCATGAGCAGAAAAAGGGAACATAAAGACCAAAGAACACGCTGTAATCATGGTTCCTAACTCCCTTACACACATTATTTTGGTGTCATTCAGGATGCAAAAAAGAACAAAACATACTATACAGAATACAAAGTGCATTAACTCACCCCATCCAACCCCTGTCCAATGACACACACCTACTGATGCATCTTGGAACACCGAAAACCAAGACATAAGGGAGGCGGCAGAGCAGAGTGCGCAGAGGGGGCAGAGCTGTGCATGGTGGGAAGACAGTACAGGCTGCGACCTTATGAGCTGCCAAAACCTCCATTCCTCCCACCATGCCCCACCCACATACAAGCAAATGGAATTTTAACTTATACAACTCTGCCCGATATGTTAAAGCCAGTGGTGCCTGGAGACGAAAAAGGGAAGAGAGGAGAGGGGAGGGCGAGGACATATTAGGGACACAGGTGAGGAGAAGGAGGGACGTTTGCTGGGACCCCCAGGGGGGTGAGGGTGCTTCAGCGATGATAAAGGCTAGCCGGCTAGCTTGCTGGTCACCAAAGAGGATTTCCTCTGGGGCAGATCCTGCGGCGTGGGAATGTGGTCACCGGTCACCAGGTTTTTGTCAGGCCCTGCCACAGGAAGCTGCTTGTTCTTCATCTTGGCCTTGGCCATGTTGTAGTCGCCCGAGTCAAAGTATTTTTGCTGTGTGAGAGAAGACACAAAAGGTCACAGCTATAGAGAAATGTCTCAGTGACTTATCAGTCCCTGCAACTGTGTCCATACTGAGGTGGGCTGAAATGGTTCACAAAATTCACTGCTCGGTTCATATCACTCTTTTCGGGTTGCAGTTTTTGGTTCAGTAAGTGTTCAGTAATGTTTTTCATGAAAAGATACATGTCTTCAGTTGTGTTACCATCATTGCACATGGTTTTCTAATGATCAGTTATCC
>JAUMHL010000009.1:2548051-2565763 GCA_032362345.1 Sandelia bainsii | reverse complement strand
TTATGAAATCTGCTTTTCTTTCACAAACATGGTCATTTCTATGTGTGTCCAAACTTTTGACTGGTAGTGTAAATACCCCCAATACTTTGGTTATAGATTTTGTCCTGTCTGAACCTGCATGGAGACGCTGTTTAAATGCAGTGGGGAGAATAAGCTGCTGTTTCCTACCTGACTCTCTTCTCCTTGTGCTGTCAACGGACACTGGGGTAATGTCTTCTTAACTGCTTCATCATATTGGTATTGCTTTAAGTATTGCTGCTAGCCTAAGTCACACATGTGGCCCAGTACTAGCACACAGTCACTTGGAAAAGTGCACAACTTGCTCATTCACAAGTATTCACAAAATAAATGTTACAGACATTGTTCATGCAGCCACACAGGAGATGGATTGGGGTTGTCACAGGGACCTTGCTGTGCTTTTTAGTATAATATTTTATGGAATGCATTTTTGCCCAAAGGTAAGACTCCTGATTTTATCCTCCCATCTCTTAAATTGGTTTCACATTCGGAAGGATCTTTTCACAGCTACAATGGACAGGAGTTATTAAAGAACCGTAAGATTATCCTTTATCAACAAAAAATGAAAGAGTTAAATGATTTCTATTTTATGGAGTGTGTAAGTTCAGGAGTATCACATTGTGTAGATTCAATCACCAAGGAAAAATTCACTCTGAAATTGTCTAACTTATTATATCATCAATCTCTGATTATGTGCATTCTGGGAGTTATCGTATGATGAAGCACTGCAATTTAGTTTTTGGCTCTTCCCTCAGCCTGCTTCGGCTACACCTACTCCTAGTCAGTGATTTCCCACAATGACTTTCAACAACCTCCAGTGGTGGATGTTCTCTGTAGCATATACAGTGATGTGTAGGAGGACAGAGCAACAGATTTTCTAGTCGAGGAAAAAGTGAGAGGCGAAGAGAGAGTGATGCTTTTCTGTGCTTTGTGCTGATGAATAATCAGTCAAACAGGCACTTAACACTTAACATACATTCTGGTGTACAGAAGGTTGGTCAGTGGAAAAATAATTTTACTCTTTGTTTTAACCCCATATGATTGTTGAATAGACCACGAAATGGCAGCTCTAGACAGAAGCCCAAACTCTTTGGTTGTGAACTAAATATGACGTCTTTGTTAGGTAATCTATGTACAGAACTACAAAAGCAAAAAAAACAAAGCAAAAGTATGTTGTCACTGCTTTTCACAGCAGTTAAAGCTTTTTAAGTTAATTTTTCTGTGACCGTGGCGCACTGGAAATCAACTGCTCACAGAACAAACATCAACTGAACCAGATAACTGAAATACTTTCTGCCACAGTTCATGTATGAGCAGGATGTGTTCAGGGCATTTCTGATGTTGTAGGGACCAAACCTGTGAACGGTTTTTAATGAGACACAGTCCTGCCTCCCCATTATTCTTATGTTCAGCCAGGTCATAGACAAAGTCAGTCACCTACCCCTTTCTGTAGTCTCTTCATGAGGAAGTCTGAGCCGCCGGGCTTCTGGCCCAGACTGGGGTACTTGGCCTTCAGCTTAGCCTCTTCAGCCTTTACAGGGTTTGCATTCTTTTCTTGGGAGTCCTGCAGGGACAAGAACAAACTGGCATAACTGATTTTGCTTTGGGCAGAAAACAGGATCCATCCAAAGTGCCAGCTGGTACATCTTTAGGAAAGTGCAAGCACAAGTGGAACAGCTGGTTATGTGGCAAGCACTAATTTAAGTATTGAAAGGAAATCAGTTATTTTCTGTTAATGTCAACACAACAAGCCATCTTTTCTGCTAACTGGATGTCATTCCTTGGCAGCCTTAATTATCAACATTTTCAGAAAATATCATGAACCCCTGATTTCTATGAAGACACAAATAACTTCACAACAATATTGAGTTCTTGAAACAGCAGAGAGGGTTACAGAAGCCTGAGAGTTAGTGATTGCCAATGTGTTGGTAATCACCAACACTAGCCAAACTTGTCAGACACCAGTCATTCAAGTTCCTGTCAGGTAGATAAAGGTTGATAATTCAGTTCACCAGGGCACACCTTGTGTCTGTACACAGTATGAATCAAGTGTTTTGCTGTTAAAACTATCCACCACAAAAAAAACATAGGCATGAAGGGCACTTGAGATTATAACAAATATACTCTACAGGCCATTTATCACTCCCTGCACACAAGTTAACCTGAAGTGTGTAGCACAGACCTACTTCCACTATGCTGAAAAGATAGACACTCAGCCTGCAAAGCTTCCTGGGGCAGGGATAAAATGTGACTCAGGACACAGAAGCCGATGAACGGATTCCCTCAGGAGGTGGGGGCAATTTGTGGCACAGAGTCTGCTGAATCACTTCGGTCCATGACGGGAAATTTATGAGCTACTATATTCGGCCCTAATGCAGGGAAAGTGCAGAATTCAACAACATGTTCTTTGTGCACCCACTAGAACAGTTTTAAACTACTATGTACAGAAAGGTAAAATTGGCTTCAAAGTTTGATCTTCCACACTGTTGGAATAGACGGACATACTGTATCTGCTTGTTCCTGTGTCTCACTGAAGCTGTCTCGCACACTGTGGGACTGTTTTATGAAACTGAAAATAGCTAGAGAATTGCAATAACTATGTACTTTAATGTACCTTACTTTTCTGTTGACCCAACTGCATGAGCGAACTTATAAAGTATAAAACCACATACAGGTCTCCAAGCTTAACAAAAGTAAAACACATCAGATGCAGAATCTGTCCAATATCAATGTTTGCCAATGGATTGATGCAGATGTGCACATCACTGCCGTTGTTATGGCAGTGCATGGAAATGCGGAAGCACTACCACACTGCAGTTGTCGTCACTGTCAGGACAAGACCATGAGGAATCCTAAGCCATGTGCCATTCAAGGCGAAAACTGTTGTGTATTTTTTTCAGTGCAAGTGTTTTGACTGGTTTAAGGTGTACTAAATGAATCACTAACTTGTGTATATATTTATTAGCGCTCAGTCCGCCACGGAACGTTCTCATATCCCCCAGGACAGGCCAATGAGGCCAGAGCTGCTGTAGAGTCGCCAGCCAATAACATAAGAGACAAAACAAAGTGACACACTTGCAAGACGGTCTGTATGGTGGGACAGTGACAGTACAAACCGATTCCAATCTAATGAACAGCTTAAAAAAAGCTCTGCGCATCTTTCTTGAGTCCTCTCCTGCCTTGGTGCAGCGCTGAGCATATTCCAAACACTTCACTTGTACTAGCTGATGTTAGCCACTTCTTGCTAGCATGTACGGTGGTTAGCCAACAACACCAAGACAGCAGTCGGAAACCCACCTGTTTTTCGTCCTCATACTCCACTTGAGTATCCGACTCCAGGTTTTCTGAAGACATTGTGTGAATATGACGGGCAAGCAAGTGTCCCGCAAGTGTCAGACAACTCAAATTGATGAATATACGAGGTACCGTTTGTTGTACCTGTACTGAATCTAATCCTCCGAACACGACTGCGCCCCAACAAAAATGGCGTAACGACATATGACATCACCACTGGAGGGGAAGCGTCTACTTGTGATTGACATTTACAGTAACCAATAGAAGCGCAGTAGTCTTTTACCTAGAGCCAATGGGATACCGTTATCGTTGCCACTTTCTGTGACTGACAGTTCATCGGCCAATCATATTACAAAATGGAGAGTGGGAGTGATGCGGAGGCCGCACTGCATCACCACAAATCACCGAAATAACGACAAAGATATACAACGTAATTAATGCAATATACTTCTATAAATCTATATAAACTGTGTTATATTCATAAATGAAAACATCAAAAGTAGTTTAAAGAGTGGATCGGCCGCCATTGTTGTCATTAATTTTTGCGATGCTGAAAAAGGTAACTGCTTTGTGATTGGTTACTTGTTGGTGACTGTTGTAGCTCCTCAATCAAGCTATTAGCGGGAACGTTTGTTTTACGTTGTCGTCCGAGTTAGTTTTCTTACAAATCTAAGAAACCAATTTGTACTGTATTTTTATGGTAAATTAATAGATTTTACTTTTATATTGCTATGTTTGTACAAGATCATCCACATGGCTAGGTTACTTCTAGGTTAGGCTCAAACTAACATGATAGTGGTTATCTAGGGTTATCTAGTTAGCTTAACTATTTATAATGTTAGTTTAGCTAAGATGCTAAAATAGCAAAGTTAATGTTAAGGAACTCTTGTAGGACATTTTAGTCCTCCTCACGTTATTTCCATCTATTCTTTCTGCAGCCTTTTAGTCTTTGACTTCTCATCAAAGCTATGGCGTGTGTACAACGAGTTAGAACTTCACAGGTAACTACATTTAATCAAAGGTTAGAAAGACAAGCTAATGAGGGTTTTCATTTCCAACAACACAGCTAGCTGATGTAGCTTAACAGGTGTAACAAGTAGGTAATTATCTTAAGTGCATTTATTCATGCACATTATTTAAATGAAATATGAGGTACTTCACCTAAGGACTTTTTCTGTTTTAACTTCATGTGATTGCATTTGTTTGACAGCTTTAACTGGTTAGTAATTGTAACAATATGACGTTAAGCTACCCAGTATATGAAGTACATGTGTTCATCAGCATTTATCTCTAATCAATAATACTAATACTAATGCAATATATAACTGTTACTTGATTAAAATGTTTATTGCAGGACTTGTAGCATGTAAATGAGTATGTTTTACTTTCTGATATTGTTACTTTTACTTTATAAAATCTGAGTACTTATTCCAAAACTTAGTCATAAAAAGTAAAGACTACTGTAACTATATACTGGTGTTTATAACAGATACCTTTTATTAATTTTAAATGTGTACATTGAATCATTAGAAGTTCACTTACACACTTGTTTTTGTAACTGTCCTTTTTGAGCTACAACTTGGGCTAAAGTGGTATTCACCTGAAAATTTCATTTTTTTATTTCATTTTTTATTTCTACTAAATAGCCTCACAAAACAAAAATTAAATGTCTTACAACTGACATTTACTTACATTAAAAATAATAATTTATAGTAGTGTTTTCAGGAACAAACAGTGCTATAAACACAGATAACTGTCAAATATACAGTTAATATTGAGCCTTGTACGTTTATTTGTGCACTTCAGAAATACAAGTTGTAACAATGAACAAATTAGCAGTGAAATTAGTGTTTTATATGACCTATGTTGTAACTTCACACTTTGAAATGCAACTGTTGGCTCTCTAGATTTCTGGTGTGATTTCTAACTGTTGTGAATAAGCAGCAGTCAGCGTGTCATTAATTTGTGTCACCAATGCAGGATACTCAGCTGTTGCCTAATCAGGTTCTCTCAGAGCAGCAGTCCTTGGTTGTTATAAAGAAGCTTCTGGCAATCACAGTGTCTGGCATTACATACCTCCGAGGTCTTTTCCCAGAGAAAGCTTATGGGAGCAAGTATATTGAAGGTTAGATTACACATGGAAACTTGTTTGTCTGCGCATCACTGTGACTATGAAGCTCTAATCACCACCTGGAAATATTTATTGAGAAGATTCTGTCCTTTTTTTCCCCCATTTTTTCCTTTTCTTCCCAAAGATCAGAAAGTGATGATCCTTCGAGAGGAGAGAAGCTGTCCTGGTGCTAGTCAGATTGTTCAGTGGTAAAAACACACATTTGACGCTTACTGGCCAGAGCTGTTTCTGAAGCACCTGCTTAAATATGCTCTAATCTTTTTAAACATAATTCCTGTACAAACCAAAATTTTGGGCGAGTTATAACCTTGATTGGGTTGAATGATATTCACAATATATTTTATTAAATATTGTAATTTTGATATATTGTATTTTATTTTAATATGGTTTCAGAAGATGTATTTACATACAATGTGGAACTATGACCAAAATTATTACAGTAATTAAAAACTGGGATTCATCATTGTAAAATTGTATCTCTTAAGATAATGATAAATCAGATGTAGTATAAGGTGTCTAATGATGTTACACTGTGCAGTTCCCACTGTAGACTAAAATGCCTGAGCACTTTGTGTTTTTCTAATTTTTCCAGGATGCAGGGATGCTTTGAGGCCATCCAGAAGAAATATGTAAGTCATGTTCTGTCTTAGAAATTAACATAACAAGCAAAGTAAGTGCTTATTCACGTTTTGTCTTGTGTTTTGTTGTAACATACTCAGAATTAATGTTATTTTTCCTCACCAGCTCCGGACAGTTATTATGTCGGTGAGTGGTTTGCTAATCTTTTACTTTTTTTTTTTTGGTCACTTTGTATGTTTAATTGAGATAAACACACATCACACAACACAATACAGAAAAATTCATGGTACTAATGTTTTGTCCATTTGCTCCATTTTTAGATCTACACTGACCTGGACAACCCCCAGGTAATGGGCACTTTGTCTTCTTGCCATTGTTTTTGTTCAACTATATGAAGCTATTGTACAAAGCTGCATTTATCATTATTGTTTATCCCACAGAGAGCCCCTGTTTCATCTTCTCTTTCAGAAAGTGACTGAGTTTTACCAGTTTAGGATCCAGTACACTGCAAAAGGAGCACAGATGGACTTTGAAAGGTTGAGTTGTGATAAGTTCATTAGACAGTGAATCCACCAGACGGCTGGGTGCCTTTCTGTGTGGAGTTTGCATGTTCTCCCCGTGGCTGTGTGGGTCTCTCTCACACAGTCCAGAGACATGTCATTAGGTTAACTGGTGATGCTAAATTGTCCATAGCTGTGAATGTGAGTGCGAATGTTTGTCTGTCTCTATATGTCAGCCCTGTGACCACTGGAATAGGCTCCAGCACTCCCATGACCCTTGAGAGGAAAAATGGGTAGGATAAAGCATGGGTGCATGATCAATTCAGTTTATGTTTCCTGCCTTTGAATTCCTTAAATTCACAAACAAGTTGTTTCAAAGTAGGAAGCAGTATTTGAGTGAGGGCAACAATTATATTTTTCTGTAAATAAAAATATGTTTCAATTATGGATTTAGCAGCTACTTGTAGTTACTGCAGCACTGTGCTACAGCAGCACTGAACAGACAGAGTAATGTGTTTTCTACAGTATAATACAGTATTTTATCCAGTTAAATTAACGGATGCCTGACAAAGCAGCTGAGAGGGCAGACATGTTCAGACAGCACTGGGCAGATGGTTTGGGTTTCTTTCTCATCCTGTTTCCCTTGTATACCAGCAACAACAACAACAAGTTGTCATCAGTGTCATGTGGCAACACTAAGAAGGCTAGCATCCTACTGGTGAGGAAGCTCTACACTCTGATGCAGAACCTGGGTCCTCTGCCAGACAATGTCTGCCTCAACATGAAGCTGGCCTACTACGATAATGGTAGCACACACAGACACAACAACACCAACTGCGAAATAATTTACAACAAATAAACTAGTTTCAAAAATAGGCTAACAAAGTCGCACAAGGCAGAAATACACATCAGACATGTTAAAATGTAACATGAACATTTTGTAAGTTAAACTGGAAACAAATAGTTATATATCACAATGTGGTGCTACATCTACTGTATGTGCATATGTCCAGCCTATGGTTTATAAACCAATTTGTTTTACTGTGTTTTTTAAATTTAATTATTTTAAGATTGTTCTGGTTGTGTGATTATCACAAGTGTTTCTGCTGAGATCATTCATAGTTGTAGCTGCAGAGGTATCTACAGTTGATTTAACCTGATGTAAAAAGGGTGTCACAGCTTGTCTGTTTGTTTCCTTTTCAGTCACCCCTCAGCACTACCAGCCACCAGGCTTCAAGGAGGCTGATGGTGACACTATGGAGTTTGAGAGGGAGCCTGTCAAACTGACCATGGGCGAGGTGGTCACCCCCTTCCACACTCTGAAGCTGGACATGGCCACAGAAAGACAGAGACTGGAGCAGGTGATGGGAATGAAGCATGAGACAGATAGAAAAGTCACCTTAAAGGTTTTTACATGTATAGTTGGAATCAACTTTGTCTCCTTTAAGTTGTCATAATAATATCCAATCTTATCTTAGTCTCCTAATCAACATCTTCATCTGCAAAGTTTTTTGATGTCAGCACTTCTGAGAGCTGCTTTTTAACGCATCGCTGTGCTTTTTGTTAAACATCCCCAGGTGGAGGAGAGTGTTTCTGTGACGGAGAAGTGGGTCCTGAAGATGGAGGAGGATGACGTTTTGTCACAGGTCAGCACACATACTGACATGTAGTAAGATGATTTTATTTTGTAAATATATTTGTATATTAATTGTCATAAATAATACTACACTTGTCTCTTAAAGGAGTAATCCTCATCAGTCAAAGACGGAGTTTTCACTTCCATCTTTGACCTCCATCAGAATCATTATTTGTCTCATAAGTCTGAATGTGCACAGTTTTGTGATGAACACACAAAGTGGGAAATAAATAAATAAATGTTGCAGATGTAAAAAGAGGAAAATGCTTAAAGTCTGAACGTAGGATCTGTTTTAAAAAGAGCAGTTTGTTGTAGTGGTGGTGTTTATTATTGTGTTCAAATAGCATTTTTTAATTTTTAGAGCCATGTGATTGAAGATGTGGAGAAGCCTGACACTGAGAACACAGACTTGGATAACACTGGTAAATCTTCCCTTATTTCACTACCATCCATGTAGAATTATTATTATCATGAGAATTTATTTATTATCAACAGAACTTACAGTATATGAAAATCATGCAGTGTGTATATATTTTTTAAAGAAATCCAGATGAGCTGTCGTGAGAAGATGGAAAGCTGCAAGGACGTCAGAGAGGTAGGTGTGGCATAACTATACCAAACACAGCACAGTTAGTTTAAAGTTACAGAATGCAACAGAGTACTAATCCTATTAGGTTACTTGATTTTTGTTCCCTTGTCTAGTGGATATCAGTGAGAAATCAAAACAAAAAAAAATCTTTTCCTAATCATAATCAAATAAATGTGCCATGTGGAAAAAGTGGAAGGTATCAAAATAAATATATATATATACATATATGATGTTTCTACGTGGAAGACCAGTTCATTTTGCATCTAGACATACTGGGAATCTTTCCCCTTTTTCAACAGCAAAAACATTTTGATGAAAACATTTAATATTAAATTGAAGGTTATTTTTTTTCATCATGTGTGGTGGCGGCAGAAACACGGCTGAAATGTGTAGAATTTTTTGGCTGGTTCTGAGAAAAAGCAAAAAAAATATGAAGGGTTTCTCAGCTGTGTGAAAGCAGAATGACTGCAGTCTCTGTGTAAACATGGAGCAAGAGGCCACTTTGAGTGCACTTATGGGTGTTGGCGTTACGGACCATCTGTCTCCTCTCAGATGGACACTCTGGTGAAGAAGACCTCTGACATGGAGGTGGGCCTGAAGAGGACCAGAAGTGGACGGATCATCAAGTCCACTACGGTCAGTCACCCACTTAATGCTTGATAGCCATCAGAGCTAGATGACTTCAGAAACACATTTCCATCCTCTGATGCTGTATCAACTAACAGTAACATCTTCATTGTGCATGTCTGGGACTCTTTGTTAATTAACCAGTGCATAAATTATTCGAGCAACTACGATGTTACACTCTGAAATAGACTGAGTTGCATGTTTCACTAAGGCAGTAATTTTTTTCTTTAGTGGGGTAAGCAAGACATCTTAGCCAGGAGTTTTAAAATCGAATAGAAGCTCATCCAGGTTATTTTAAATCATGTATGACGCTAATAGAAATTGATCTACTTTTGGGCTATTTGAGCATTTGGCTTTAATTTATATATATAATTAAATATATATATATAATTCTGTGTGTTTTAGGAATATGCCATTTGTTGTTGAAAACTGTTACATTAGCAGATTTTTAAAGGTTTAAAAATTATTTATAATTAAAAAAAAAACATGTCGAAAATGATAAATCAAACCAATTATAAAGAGGAGCTCATTAGTGCAGCGATGATGATTCTCTGTTTTAAATTTTTTGGTGTGTGTGTCTGTGGGCAGGAGACAAACCTGACTGTGAACAACATCAAGCCAACCGCTATAAAAGACAAAGCGGTGAGTTTCTCGTCCTTACAGCTTCTGTAAACTTAAATCAGATCCCACTGAAATAGAAATTTTATATGACTATAAAGCTCTAAATGAAGCTAGTAAATAAAAAAACACTCTACATATTCTGCTAAGTACAAGCAATAGTATACCTATGACCTCAGATCACTTAAATATGCAGCATTTGTGTGTATGTGCGACAAGTCGTGGAAATGTGTTTAAGTCCAACTGTGGGTGTTAAAATATCCACACATGACATATAAGTCAAAAAATGTTCGTCATATTCAATTTAGGATCATTAAGCAGCTGTACTTTTACATAAAAACTTGTCTATGGCATATTCAGTGCAAGTGGAAAATGCGTTACCCTGTTAGTTCACAGATGAGTCAGCACTGATCACTTTGGTTTCACAGAGTGGGTTGTTGTCTGTCAGTAGACACATAAAATACTGTGGTTGCCGTGTGTTTTTTTTGTTGTTTCCAGATTTCTCAGTATGACATCCCCGACAGCCAGGAAACGCCATCCACCTCCGCACCTAAGAAGAAACGCAAATTCAGCGAGCCTAAAGAACGCTATTGACCCCACGTCACTGCAAGCACAGCAGCATCGCTGGATTGTTTACAGTAATGTTTTCTTTTTAAATTTCTCATCTGATTACAGCTTAAGTAGTTATTTTTTTCATACCTGCTGTGTGAAAGTATTTTAGCAATATTTTGAGGTCCCAACATTACTTTCAGTGCAGTTTATTTAATGAAATACAGATTGAAATTGTTTTGCTACAGTTTGATATGTTTCATTCATGAAGTTGAAATACTAATGAGGAAAACAGTTTATGTTCCATTTAGTGGTTATGTTTGTTTTGCTGTTAGCATTCTCTGTTATGTGTGAACAAAGCAGGTTCACTGAATAAAATACTAAAAATCCATCAGTGAGGTGTCAGTTTCATGACAAAGTTATACAGTTACGTCAGATTTATTTACTGTATATGTTTTAAAGTGCAAGAGCAACTCTCAGAACATATACGTTAGATGGGTTAGTGCTTACGAGTAAAAGCAACTTGTACTTGGATGACAGATTCAAGAAACACACTGAGAAAAATAACTGGTAAGTGGAATAAGCCAGTGTCCACAGAATAAATAGAGCAGCTTGCAGAGACCACAGTCATACGATGAGGAAACTATGATGCATGCCAGGATTTTATGAGTCATATTTTTTATTAGCTCTAAGCTGGCAGTGGTAAGGAACCTTGTCAGTAGTGTAGGTATTGTTTAGGTAGACAACAATAAAATTTAAACTAAATCCTTTCAGCAACTGCACACATTAAATGTGATAAGCCTGCTCAGCAGTCTATCTATACAGTGTGAGTATGGGTGGTGATAATAGGTGGTAATTATACTTCATGACTTCTGGAATAAAGAGAATTACATTATTAAGTGCAAAAATGCAGTTACAGTCATAATGATCCAACATCTGCTTCTGTCAGCATTAAGACACTGTCAGACATCTGTGCTTGCGTAGTGGGTTGGAAAAAGGAAATGCAGTCCTCTTCTATACTACTCTGATTCAACAGTTTCAGCTTCCTGCCAATAAAAACCCTCAGCTCACCCTCTGCCTCTTGAAAAACAGTCGTCTAGCTTTGAATAGAGCCTGAAATGCCACCATTTGCATGTGAGGTGCCTTAAATGAAGCTGTTAAGTGAAAGTGGATTATATCTGTACACAGTGACCTTTGGGCCCAGATAAGGGCCCATCAGCAGCCTCCCGCCTGGCAAGCTGTGTGTTTTTAATCTCCTATTGTTTTTCCCAGAGAGAGGGACATTTGCTGATAGACTGCCTTAACCCACTGCAGATCAATACTGCAGGAAGCCTTTGTGATGCATATCCAAGCACCCCCCCCTCTGTGTCTGCAGCAGGCCAAAGGGAGGAGAGAAAGAGGGACTCCATCAAATCAGTCCTCACTTCCTAACACGGGCATTGTCTTGCTCACCACATTTATTTTATTGTCTGTGAGTTTTTATGGGTAATTCTGATAACTGAGAAGCATAACGCATTGAAGCTCTTTATGAGCTGTGAAATGAATCAGGGTTAGCTAACCCCACAGCCCAACTCCTTTGGCATTTTTCAACACTTTTTATTATTTTGACAGCAAGGGTTTCTCTGGGTATTGATATGTGATGAATTGCAATGACAGTAAAGGCACCTCTGCAGGTTTGGTCATGTATTGTAGATAACCAATATCTCTATTACATTACAACAACACCATATCACAGAAATGAACTGATAAATAGAGCCCAAAAGGCAAAATGCATCCAGTGGCATGGAAAATAAAAAGAAACATACACTGAAAAATACATATATCGAGAGATTGTCTCATCTGGCACCCCTTGGAGATCAGACACTTGAAGACACAAAGACTGGAATATGGACCACTTTCAGTCACATTCATAGTTGAAAATTAAACAATATGAGAAAAATGTTTTATGGGTAGACCAGTGTTCTTGTCAAGCATGTCCCAAATATCTAACAATACAGGAGGAAAGGAATCTAAATTGCAATTTTATTTCGCCTCCATCCTCAATCCTTCACTTGGATCCAGGGACTCTACATCATTTCTGTTCACACACGTCTCACGGAAATGAATTCTGAAATTAAATTCAGGGACACACGTCCAGCGGCCAGTGTTAACAGATCAATCAGCTGGTCAAACAGCAGGAGGGGCCCACTGGATGCCTCTGCAGACCAATCAGAAATCTGGGTTCGGCCTGTCTGAGTCGATATCTCGGGTCCAGGCCTGCCTGTGTACGGTCAAGGCAAGACACGCTGACTAACTGATGGACAGACAGCCGCAGTCCATCCCAAGGCTCCACATAGATTAAAGCCAGCTTCTGTGAAGCTATAGTCGCTGTGCGGTGATTGTGCCTGCAAGGCCTATAGGCCCCAAGGGGGGCTGGGCTTTACAGCAGGAGGGGGAGGAGCGAAGGATGGAGTGGACATTCAGCCCAGGGACCGTGACCCCTTTGACCTTGCCAGAAGGGCAGCAAATGTTTCAGAGCTGATTAGCGCTTCCCCAGCAGAGTACCACGCTCACTGTTAACCCTTTGGAATCAGGTAGAGGGCCGAGGCGTCGGAGGAAATCCAGAAAAAGTGTCAGTCATTCAGGTTAAAAGGAACAATACGTGAATTTAGATATTTTAATAACTGCTGTCAGGATTGATCATTCTTATGTTGTTTAGTATGTTTACATCAAATAGCAACACACTGTATGCTCCCAGAGGTCAGTAACTAAGTACTGCACTTAAGTTCAGTTGTGAAGTACTTTCACTTACTTATCCTGTCATGCGTCTTTATACTTTTTTACTACATTTCAGAGCTGCTCTGTAGTTATTTTATTACATTTCAGTTTAGACTTATAGATTTGTAGAATGTATTATGATGTATTGTTATTGATTAAACTATGCAAAGAGATCAAATTAGCTCCATCTCAACTAGCTTTAAAATTAAGATGCATATTATGCACTCTGAAAGTGATTTAAAAAAAGACTATCAGAAAACAGAAAAATAGAAAAAACAGAAAAGTAAAAAATACCGTGTAGTTGCAGTGCAGTGCAAAATATGACTGAAATTGATATACATTGTAGTTTGATAAAAGTTACTGGAAACATGAAGAGTTGTAAGCTTAGAGTCAAAGGAAATGAGAACTGGAGCAGACCTCAGGGTTAGGCAAGTTTTGAATTCATGAGTTTTGCCTGCAGTGGTGTGTGTTGACGTTGAAGTATTGCCACTTCAAGGTAATACTTCAATCCAACTACTTATTACACCATTCTATGATTACATGGAGTAACAACAATACAACAACTAAATTCATTTACAAGCAGGAATTAAATTTCCAGAAAAAACCCACTAGGGGGCGATAAATAGCCATGGAATGAGCTTCAAGAAGGGGGCCTTTCTACACCTGCCTTGTGTCATGACAGAAAAGCATCTTCCCTTTCATGCATACCTTAATCAGTTCGTACAGTCGGCCTCCACATGGTAGACAATTTAAAAAAGCATGCGATCCTACTAAACAGCCAACACGAGGCTATTCAACTTGTCTTTTGAGAGACACTGCAGTAGAGTCAACAGTATTGATCCAAAGAAGGAATGATAAAAGGAGGGGAGGCTGAGAGCAGGTGGTATTGGGCCAGCAGATTCAGGGATTTAGTCGCTCACCGGGTATGTATGGTCAGCGCTGCCGAGTAGCGAGGGGACCAGTACCTACTCGAAACAGATGCTCAAAGCAATGGGATGTGCCCCCATTGTGATCAGAGTGGACAGCTGAATTGTTTACCACCAAAGGGCCCTTTTCTTCAGCGGCAGGCCCACGCACAATGGGGCCCCCCACCACACTGAGACACTAAGGATTTCTGCAGGGGGATGCAGTGGGGGTTGGGGTGGTGGTGTGTGTGTGTGTATCAAGGGATAGGGGGTTTATAGGGTGAGCCTCTGTCCGTACCCCCTTTTTTCTTTCTCTGTGCTCAGATGGACCTCTCTGCGCCCCCCATCTCCTCCACAATGCCCTCCCCAAAGCTACCGGAGGGCAGGGGTTTAAATGTCACGCTTGGCCATCAGAGCACCCAGCCCCTGGCTCGTGTCTCCAGGGGGGAGCACGCTAAGAGACAGGGGGAGGGAGAGAGGAAAGCTAAGGGGAGGGAGACACTTGCCCTTGCCCCATTGTCCATTACGATAGGCATGAGCTGCTAACTGACTCCAAATCAAGTGTATCCTCTCGCCACGCGCCCTAGCCTTGTCCTGCTCTTGCTCAAACACAAAGGCCCTCTGTGTTTTTACTTTTTCAACCATCCATAAGTTGAATAGTAGTTTTGGTCATGGTATGTTTGACAGAGCAGCTTAAAGGAGGCTGCAGAGTCTAAATTCAGCTGGCCGACGCAGGCGCAGAATGATAAACACAGTTTGTCATCTTCAGACACTCAAGATGTGTCCACATTGCACTCTGGTGAGCTCTTATATGATAAAAATCGATGCAAACTTTTTGCGTTCAGTCACATAGGAGGGAGTCCAAAACATTAAAGCAAGTAGAGACGGGAGAATGATGGGGGATGAGATGTGGGGTGACAAAGTGTCAAGCTGAAATACAAGTACAGGACAAAATATACAAGCTGCCGGCCAACTTTATCCCAGCCCAAGGTCCTGGCCCATACTTTACCCACACACAAGATTGAGTGTTTTATGTATCTATTTGTTCTAAATAGTGGCACACTTGACCTTGAGGCGAGATGTGTGTGCTTGCAGCCTGGCCCGGGAATCATCCCTCCTTTCATGGACGGGAGGGAGTGACCTTGAACCGCCAAAGGCACAGGCGTAGCTGAGTGCACAAACTCATTTAACTCCCAGGTTTGTTATCGACATGCTGTAATCGTTAACATTATGGATGATGAATAACTACCGACTGCCGCATACCTGTGCAATACGTCGCCATGCCACACAGACTCGGGCCAGCCAAGGGCCCACGATGGCAGATGCACCATACTGATGGTCAGGTGACTGCAGGGCCACATCACTTAGACTTGTTTTTCCACCCAATCACAGCGACAGCTCATCAAGAGTGCCAGCAAAGCACACTGAGGTGCTTAGGACATAGATCACTTCTACGCTTAACGCTTTTTCTTTAGCACATATACTTCTATGTGTACTCAGGAAACACTTAACCTCCAGCATCATATATTCGGGCATCTGGAATGGATCGTTTTTTTCCCTCTGACTTTGTATTGACCGTTGTAAATGAGTGAATTTACTGTATTTTCTGAAAAACACAGAAAAAGGACAAAACCATTATTAGGGTCAACACTGCCTGAGCTTGGAGCACAAATTCAAAATTTTTAGGATTTTACTACTAAAGCAAGTGAATTAGAGGTTAATTAATCATGAAGTCATTTGATAGAGAGGGACAAAAAAAGCACAGACATGTAGGAACAGATTTACATATTTATTAGATTTAAGTAAGACAGTGATCCCAATCACATATTTCTGCTGTAAGAGCTTGTTATATTTAAAATACATGCACAGAAGATGACTGAGCATTAAGAAGAGCAAACGATCAGTTTCCAATTTAGTGTCTTTAACCCAGATTAATAAAGGGGTGTGACAAATAATCAATAAAGTAATATGTCGTGATGAGTTCTGTTGTCTATTTTTTTGCTCCAGAAATATGAACCTGCTTTTTTTTTCTCTTTTCTTTTGCAACTCTTGGTTTGTTTGGGACTGATAATACCTGAAAACATTACTTTTAATATTAAATATGCTTATGTAACTTAGCTATCTATTTGTGATTAAATAAGCAACACAGTTAAAGAACAAGTTAGAAAACAACGTTGTCTCTTGAAGTTAGTGACAAAAACACACGACGTCTGCCATGTCAAATACCAGTATGTTTGTAATTGTGGAAGCTTTTTAAAGTGAGGAGATTTAGAAAATATTAACATTATTAATTAAAGCCCTTTACAAATTTTAAGAACCTTTAATTCATATGTTTATGTCACTGTGCGTGTTAAAGACTGTCTTACGTATATATGCTTCTTTTTTCAAATCTCAGTTGTCTGTACAAACTGAAATTGAAAGCTTTGATCAGGCAGTAATCACAATGTGATGTTTTAGCAATCTATACTCAACCAGACATTTGACCTGCTGTTGATTGGTTTGCAAT
The DNA here is from genome assembly GCA_032362345.1 of Sandelia bainsii. Lineage (NCBI taxonomy): Eukaryota > Metazoa > Chordata > Actinopteri > Anabantiformes > Anabantidae > Sandelia > Sandelia bainsii. The sequence continues at coordinate 2,549,054 of JAUMHL010000009.1, read as the reverse complement.
ATGACAGAATCACCCAAATTGAAAACCATTGTCATCATGGGCAAAATAATATGGTACTGGTACTATTAATTGCTCCAGGTCAGTTTTTTTGTGCACACAAGATACAACAAGTTAGACAGACATAACCAATGCACCACCCACATAGAGTCCAGTAACATTTCATATCCATTTGACAAAAAATTAAATAAAAAAGTACTACATCATACAATACTTTTGGGAAATAAATAAATCAGTACTCAACACATGACAAGAGATTCTGTCAGACTCGACATACAATGAAACAAAACATAAAACCAGGTCACTGCAGTCTGGCAGCTTTTCAAAAGTTGCCCAGGAGTTTAAAAGTTTTACTGTACATCTCACATACAGTAACTCAGAGTTTCCACACCAGGTCTGCAGTTTGACCACATACGCAATCTGCCCGAGGGTAGAAGAAAAAGTTTGGTAGATTTTCCTCTCACTCTTTCTCTGATGGCCTTGGGAGTTTGACTTCTGCCCTGCCAGTATTTTCCTTCTCTCCAGGCTTTGAGGGCTTTTCATCTCGCCAAGGTGCAAGGGCAGCCACTTCTCTCCTCTCCCAGCCCCTTCCTCTCATACAGCATGCACATACAGCACACATGTGGATTTCCATTTCAGCTATAGCTCTGGATTAGCACCTCCACTACCCCAAGGCTGGCTTAAGACAGGAGGGCAGACATTGAGCAGTGTTGGTGGGATGCATGTGGGGGAGTAGGTCCCCCAAGACCTGTTTGAGGCCGCAGTGGATTCTATGGATGAATCCTCTAAACACAAATGTGGTTATTTAGGATGAGCTGTGTTGTTAAGTGTCAATTTTTTTGTCAGCTTGATGGCCTCACATACAGCCAGCCCTGCACTGCATGTGTAAAACATTTCAGTGTCTGCTGCACTTACTTTCATTTAAGCTGAATCCCAAATGTCACTGCATAGTCGCTACACGACCTATTTTACTTTGAATGAACTAGAACAGAACACACATCTCTTC
>JAUMHL010000009.1:2508886-2547951 GCA_032362345.1 Sandelia bainsii | reverse complement strand
CCTCACATACAGCCAGCCCTGCACTGCATGTGTAAAACATTTCAGTGTCTGCTGCACTTACTTTCATTTAAGCTGAAGTGTTTCTTTTTTTTTCAATTTTTATTTGTTGAGATAGTCATGTCATGAAAATATTGGAGACGTCCATTCAATTTGATTTTGCATTTTACGTCTTAATCCCAAATGTCACTGCATAGTCGCTACACGACCTATTTTACTTTGAATGAACTAGAACAGAACACACATCTCTTCATCTAACTTACATTGTGTATCTCAATGCATGGAAAAATTACTTTTAAATTCATTAGCAACATGTCTTTCTAGTCCTTGTTTTATGTTTTAACAGATTATTTCTTATTCCTAGTTTCCAATGAAAACTGAAACAGTTCGCAGTTTCTACAAAGCCAACCTGCATTTAATTTTTTATGTTTGAACGCCACAAACAATATTCTTCAGGAAGGGATGTTTTAAAATTTCAAAAAATAAAACTGGACTTATCTGCCTTTACCTGCCCAAAAAGGCACATTTGAAGAAAGTTGCTGCATTACTGAAATATACCATAACCCCAAACTGTACTTTTTTTTTTCTTTTTCAGAAAAGCTCCTTGCCACAGAGCTCAACAAGCTTACATGCAGGCTTACATTAGTCAAACCACAATGGTTGGACATCAGGGCATTTTACCACAAACCTCCAACATGCCCATCAGACATATCAGGCATCCAGTGGCAATAGCATTCGTAACAACTGACCCGACCCAACTACAACTAAATTGTGGCTGAATTATTGATACAGTGGCGTTGGCCGCTTTGCAAGTGGGGGCATGAAAGGGAGCCAACATGGGAATGGTCTGCTAATTTTATATGGGAGCCTCAGGGCACATTTCTCCCAGAGAAGACCAGACATATTGACATATATGTGTAGGGGGAGAGACTGTATATATCAACCTGGTGGAGGAGAAAAATGGACAACGTAACAATGCATATAGGCTCAACCTCCATCTATATGTGTTGTGTTCCTAATTTTGCTGTAAATACGGTTAACAGGAGAGATTGAGCACTGTAATGATGCATGCATGGAGAGCTTGGAAGGTCGGAGATGCAATGTACGCAATATCCTTTTCTCTTTAATTTTCCCGATTCTTAGATTGCTCTCACGGAATCATTACAGCTAAACTGCCCGTTTCACATGCATTTGTCGGTGTAGTATCAATACTGTATGAGGAAAGGGTGAGATGAATTGTGATGTATGGTATCAAGCCGTTTAGAAAGGTAGTCCAGGGAGGTGGGGGCTGTTCGTAGCCAGGCCAAGGCTGTTGACCGTCAGTGAGCTGTCGGGCTAATATCTCCAGAAGTGTCCAAAAGCCTTTGTGTCCTCAGTGTACTTTTATTTCCACCTCTCTTGGAATTGTGATGACCGTGCCTCGGGGCGACAGAGACACCTTGAGGAGCGCCCACCTTTAAATCTGCTGCTCCATGATTTCAACCATGACCTCTCGCTAGAGGGATCCCTCAGGCGAGATTTAAACGAGCTCCCCCTGGTCCACAGCGACTCCTTTATTCACCACGTTTTTAAAGACACGAATTGGCTGTCTCTGATGGCTAATTGTGAAATTTATTTGAATAAAGAAGAGAAGATTTGGATAAATTGATATAAAAACTTACATGTGTGGATAAACGTCCGTGACATGTATGTGTAAAGGGTGTGCCAGAGAGAAGAAAAGGGCAGATTTTTGGAGTGACTGTGACAGAAAGACAGGAGGAATGCTGAGGCCCCCTGCAACCCCCTTTTCTTTCTTTTCTTTCCATCATAATAAAAGGGAATCCCAGAGCTTAAAATACAAAACACGTTTGCTGTATTTACATGTCATCAGACTCCATAAATTTTTCTTTTAATTGCATCACCCCTTTTTTTTTCGATTCTCCTTCTTTCACATGAAATACTATCACTTACATTTTTACAATTCCTTTCTTCCCCTCTGTCTTCTGCTGTTATGGTGGACGAATGGCGAGAAAAGCATACAATATACAGGCTATTGATCCACGCCCATCACTGCAGAAAAAAAGTCGGTTCAGGGGGTGGGGGAACGGAGGGGGACTGGACACAGCGATCGATAACCTACTCTATCAGCCGTTTCCATGGCAACCGGCCGAGCAAGGACAGAAGGTTGCCATGCATTTTGCACCTGTCTATTTCATATACCTATTGTGATAATGAAACTGTCAGGGAAACGAATGCGAAGGTGACGTGAGGCTCCAGCCTAGCGTCAACTTCCACAATTAAAGAAATTACATAAAGGTTAATACCTTACTGGAAAAGAGAGGTGAGAAATGGGAGTGAGGGCCAGGGGCCTGGGGGGAATTTCAGTGACCTCCTTCGCTCCCTGATGTGGGTTGAAGGATACATATAGACAGACTTGGTTGCAGCAACACAGGTGCAAATCCGGGTGTCTGGGCTCTGAGTTATTTTCAGAAAAACATGCACAGACGACAGTTTGAAATCAGCAGTTGTTTCCTAACATTGGAGAAAGGGCCTCTTTTGTAGTTGACCCCAATTTGGAGGTCGACCAAGCATGATCAATGTGCTGGCCATTAGCTCACTATGAGCAACTGTAGGCACAAGAGTAGAGAAATGTAGCAGGGTTGATGTAGAAAAAGAGTGAGAAGTGAAGGCGGTCAGGAGGAAGGGAGTGGCGCTATTGGTCAAGATTAACTGAAACTTACTTCAGATCAAAACCCAGAAGGGCTGAGCCAGACAGACTGTCAGTAGAACTTGACACCCAGACTATCACTGGGCATTGAACTTCCAACCCTCTTTGAACTGGAGGCTCATTGGCTGCAGAGCCATGGTGCTGAATGCAGTCAGTCCTAAGTGAAAGGGATGGATATGATGATCTGAGCCCTGTGTTGATCGTGTGCTGTATTGATCGCCAATGGAAACTACTGCTGAAAACGCCGAACTGAGAGCGAGAGAGTGGGAGGGAAACAATCAGCTGTGGCTTCTCACTATAACCAGTGGCTTTCTATCAGGCTGCTGTGGTTACCGACATTGCAGCAGAGAAGGAAATGGCTGTTTGGAAGTACAATGCAGCCAGTTTACATGCATTCGTTTGAGGGTTCCCTGTCTGTACTGGTGTATTATGGTGCATTCTCATTAACGCAGCAGTCACGAATGACAAATCAAAGACTGCAGTGGATTCGCTTGAGTGAAAGCAGAGTGAAATTCGAGCAGGAACACAGCATGTCGGCGTGTAGCAGGCTGCACCACTGTGGACCACACAGTGGTTGTCCTCTAGCACCAGAGGCAGTCTGTGTTTTGTGACCTGTGACAGCAAGCTATCGACAGGCACGTGGCTCTGCAGTGTTGTTCAGGGGCCACTGGCCACTGCACTGACCTTTGACACTCCATCTATGCACCAACCTTCATTGTTAGGGGAGAAGGAGGAAGAGAGAGGAGCACGAGGAAGAAGGGGTAGGGGGGAGATAGATGACCCTCGGTCTTCATGTGTTTGGATTCTCCCTCCCCCATAGCCTCACCCCTCCCATCACAACACCTCCCCCCCTTCCCTCACCCCCTCTTCCCCCACACACTCCACCTTATGCCGATCAATGGCAGTTTCATGTGGCTTCTCTGGGCCTGCAGTGACGTGTGTCCTATTGATTTATCGACATTACTCCAGGCAAGCGAACCCAGAAGCCCCCTCTCTCAGTAGGCAGCCAGACTCCAGCCCAGCAGAGGCATACCTCCCTCTGTGCCGGGTGGGCTCATGCCAAGTCATCCAACTGTACCGGGCTCTCTGGAAGCAGCGGCGCATTAGCTGCACACAACTGAACACTATTTTCTTCTGGATGCATGTCTGCGTATGTCACTGAGAATGCTTTTAAGCATCATCCCCTCCCTCTGCTCATCTAGTTTCCCCCTGTCCCCCCTCGTCTCGCCTGCACTCCATGGGATGTGTAATAGGGACAATGAGTGAGACACCCTGGCACTCGCAAACACATTTACTGTCGCCTCCGATTTCCAGAGGCAACTATTCCACTTTTATGGTTAAAAGGTTCTTTTCTTTTGTCCGTGTCAATGTCATGCCTCTGTGGCTATGTCTCACCCTTGTGGCTATTGCTCTCATCTGCCCTTCTTCCTCTCTTTTACAGGGGTGGTGGGACAGTCAATCCTTTTACACTCTGCCCCCAACCCCTTCGGGCTCTCTTGTCCAGTGAAAGGCCAGTGGATTCAGGAAGGGGAGAAGAAGAGGGCAGCTGGACACTCCCCATGCCTTGCTATCTGCTGATGTGGGGGTTGTAGTGGGGGGTGATTAAACACCATTAGGATAGAACTGAAACTACGGCAGCTGGCCTTAAAAAGGGAGAAAGGGGAGGAGGGTCAGGGGAGGCTCAGAGATCAGTGACCTGGCCGCAGTGTCCAGCTGGGGGTTTATTTCATGGCCCACCTCTGGCCACGTGCTGGGTGACCATCTGGGGATCTGGCAAACCCCACGACAGAGGTACCATCATCTTCTTAGTTGCAGGGATGGACAACAACAAAAGTCAAGAAATCTGTCAGCCTAATCTAGAGAGAGCTGGGAGGGGGTACTGCAGCTGCTTGTTGTTTGACATGAAGTGTGTTGCGCATCTGCTGTTTAATGCAATGCAGTGTAGTGTTTGAACCTCAAAGTGCTCTCATCTTTTTGATTTGTTTCAGATAGACCACAAGCTCTCTATATTTGGGCTGCTGCTGATTGCTGATTATTTTCAGTGTCAATTCCTTTAGTCATAAAATCGGGACAAAATACAGAATCTAACACATCTTCGGATAGATTTTTGTGTCTAACCAACAGTCCAAACTAATATTAACTAATGTTATAAATATTTGAAACATGTAGTGTGTTTGATTGCATTTTTGATTGATAAATGACTTTCCTGATTTGTTGATGATGAAGATGGTTGTTTGTCAGAAATTTGACGCACTGGTTATTTAATTAATCATTGCTGGATCACTTCTATATGGGAATTTACTAATAAATACCACTATATTTTAAATTTATGTTGGACTGTACAACTGATCTTTAATTCAAACCAGGCTTCTTCTCTAGCGCTCGGAAGAGCACATAGGGGTCACGCAGCAGCCCAGATGGACCACCAGATTCTCTTTTAGCTGAGCCGTTCAGTTTGATAGCTCCAATCAGAGAACAGATTAACAGTGGTTTGTTGTGAGTGCTAACCTCAACCCTCCTTCTTCTCCTCCTCCTCCTACTGCTGCTTTTCCACCTCCCATTCTTCTGCCTCCACTCTCTGTCTTTCCTCAATTCTGTCATCATCCTCTCCTTCTCCCTTAGCCTTCTGTCTTAAACTGTTTAAGGTGATCGAATTTTGCCCATCCTCCCAACATGGTGGAAGGGGATCAAAGGTTGCTGACCCCATCCTGATTGTAAAGGTTGTGGAGGGGAACCTCCATAATAAATAGAGGTCCCACTAACCAGATCTGACCTTCTAGATGTTTCTATGAGCTTAAAAAATCTCTCTCTTTATTTTTGGGGATCCTGTAATCCCCTTAACATTTATCATTGTTCCGCTAATGAAAGTGATCTTTGCGTTCATGTCTGATAGGTTTCTAATTAGATTCACATAGACCCATGTGGAAATGATCCAAAGGATGAGCCAAGGGAGGATTGGAGTGGTGGAGTTATTGCTCTGAAAAACACCAAAGTGTTCCAGTGTGCTGAAAGAATTTCATAAATGTGGTGGAGGGGTGGGTGAGCAGCAATTGTGCACCAATGTAATCTTTGGTCAGCACTTCTTCATGGCAGGTACAGTGATAGGAAAGAAATCCTCTTCTGAAATTTGATTAATTGCCGTCTCTCCGCCTCTCAATCCAAACATTGGTGGAAATGGAGAACAGTTGACAGGACAGATACATCAGCCTAGAGAGCTGCAAGCCCCTTGGCAAGCAGAGGCATTTCTTATCCTGTAACAGGATATCCACATACAGCGAGGTGTGGTAAAGTGAGAACTGCATCGTCTTCATTTGGCCATAACAAGGGAGAGGGGGAGGAGGAGTATAAGGGAGAGACAGGGAGGGGAGGAGAGTCAGCCAGCCAAGCAGGCAGCTCTCTAGGTTGGGTCGAGGCGTATCGATTGATTTCCCAATAGCCTCTGGTCCATGAGCGGCGAACCCTGGCCTGGTTGCTAGGTGACCACACCATCCAAGATGGAGAGCGCTGAGATGAAGGGTGACAGCAGCTCTGAGGGTCAGCTGGGCCACTGGTCATTCTGCAGCCCCTCTGGGACACTCCGGACATGCAGATAACGCAATGAAACTGGACCTCGGCTTGCACGGAGAGACGAGTGAAGCGTGTATATAGAAAGACAATATCACCTCCGTGTTTGGTGTGTTTGGCTCTGATCAATGCGAGAAATGCTGTATGTTTATGACATACAGTACATTACAGAAAAAAGAAAACTGAAAGCATGCCGTTAGATCAATTTTATCGAGATTATGTGAAGTTTCAGATTTCATATTGCAGCATTTAAAAAAAATTGATTCCATGGAAAATATTTATGATACCCAAGTGATTTCAAAGGGGCTATTGACCATATATGAAAATTTGACAAACAAAAAGGGCTATTCAAATAGTCATTGTCCAAAACATATTGCCTAAATGGGACACTGAAAGATAGCTGTCTTTTAACAACCACTGCGAAAACACACCGGTGTTCTCATTACAGAACCAAAGCAATTCACTGAGACTGTATGTACAATTTACTAAATTGAAGAAGATGTCAAGAATTGTATTGTCATAGTTCTGTTAACGGAAATCTTCAGCTGAGTTCCTTAGGTCCAGACTATAGAGTAAAATTGACAATTTTTGCTTCATTCTTACTAACAAAAACATGTTAACTAAGCTTTATGTTTGACCCTAAATATTAGTAGCTGATTACAGATATACAAGTAGAAAATTTTACAGCTTTTTATTAAAGTATGACTCATGACAAGGCCTCACCCCATAAAACTATATTTTTTAATTTTACAATCTTATGTTGTAAATTATCAGCCAGTGAACCCCTTCAGTCTTAAAGCAGAATAAATGCTTAGTCTCATAAACCTTTCTTGATCTGAACAGTACAAAAGAATAATACTGTAAACATGAACTGGCCATAATCTATATCACATATTCCACAATGATACATGATACCGTAGCGCTTTTCTACATATCGATTGTTCCACTGTGCGAGTGAAAAATGATACGGAGGGCAAAAGAGAAGCAGGAGGAGGTGGAGGAGGAGGAAAAGAAAAAGAAGGGAGGAGGGGGGGTGGATATAAACTGGGAGACAAATGTAAAAGGATCTACACCACACTGTAAGCTCTGCACCGAGAGAGAAGTTACCAGAAGGCAAAAAAGCAGCATAGAGGGGGGGTGGGAGGTTTGTGTGTGTGTGTTGGGTTGAGGGTCATGGGGAGAAACCCATCCAGTCGGCCCTGAAAGGCCACCTTGCATTCTGGCTGTTGCCTGTGTTCTTCCTGTATGAAGGATTTCCCTTCATCCTGTGCCATGCCTCTCATGTCCTCCTCAGAAGGAGCCTGAGTGTTTTCATGTCTGTTGGAGTTCCATATCCTGAGGAGGGAGGACTTATGTGTCTTTGTGTGTGCGCTTGTGTATTTTCTTCCCTACCATCTATTAATAATATTGGGGAGAGCGAGAGACAGGGAGATAGAAGTGGATGTTTGCTTTGGTACAAGGCGAGATGTTTCTCTGTTTGCAGCCTTAAGCTGTGCGAGCATTCAGCTCTTAAATATTCCCTTCCCTTGTGATTTCAAACTATCTCCTGCCCTCAAGGGCTGCATGGACCTCCCTGGCCAAATATCCACATACCTTTAACAGCAATTGGCTATCGAAATTTTCAGATGGGAGGATTTAGTGCCTGGATGGCTTAAGAAAGAGAAGAAATGGGGAAAAGGGGGAAAAGACCAAACGTATAAACAGAATCATATGGGAAATGGTCATTTATTACAAGAGAATGCTGTCTTTGACTCTCAAGACTTAACCATCACTATAACTAAAAATCTTGACAAGTTGGCTGAGTATGTTTAAATCTTTTGGCAAACTCTTGCTGTCATTTTTGATTGTGATCTCTGTTTTGAGAAGAAAATACGTTTGACAGTTCAGCCCAGTTTCCTCCAGCTGCTGACTATTTCCAAACTCAATTCTCTCTTTTCACTCCATGATCTGCAGAAAGATGTCCACACACATACTGCAAGTTTTTTAATGTTGTATTAGTAAAGTGTCCTAGCTGCGATGAAAAAGAGAGACCGACTGACCCTACGTTGGCCTCTCTTCCATCGCTATGGAATTGATTTTAAAGTCCTCCTTTTGATTTTTAAGGCACTAAATGGTCAATTCTTACATCCCTGACCTTAGCTGCTCCACATTCTAGGCTGAAACCAAAAAAGTGCAAATGACAAAATCAGTAGTTTGTCACACATAGACTGGCAAGACAAAAATGACTTTCATGATTCACCTGTTGGCCTGAACACTACTAGTTAGGGGAGCAATTTTAGGATTGTGCTCGTCGTTCTAAGAAACCAGCATTGAATGTTGGTTGGTAAGAAATCAGCAATGAATCAAAACAATCAATCAGTCAAACAGCCAGTGCTGCTCGGTGCAAAGTTCAAGGCAAAGGGAATCGAGCCTTTGCTGTAGTGTCACCTGAACTGGCGAAAGACCTCTGTCTTAATGTTAGAAGTGACCTCACAGTTTAAAGTCTTTCCTCAAAGGTCCTTTTTCATTGCATGACAACTTACTACCAATGCATGTACTTTAGGTGTTGCTTGTTCTCACATGGCTGGTTTTCGTCCTTGCATCCTTGCCTTCGAAATTGCGGAAAAAAGTGCAGCACTCTTGTCAACTTACTGTTTTTAAATGTGCTTTAGAAATAAAGTCACTTGACTAAATCACAGCTAAAGGCCCCTGCACCCTGCAGTCTTCCAGCTGTATACTCGTGTGTGTCAATTTGTGTGTGTGTGTGTGTGTGTGTGTGTGTGTTTAGCAGCAGAGAGCGAGGGGGAGGTGGATGGAGATGGTATCAATCGCCAAGCCAGGCCATTGAATGTATTGATTAGTTACCTTTCTTATTAACATGCTGATTAAAGAGAGAGGGGAGAGAGAGAGAGAGTGAAAGAGAGGCAGACGAGGCTGCTCACACACACACACTCCTCACCTCGACTCGGACGGAGAGGAAGCAGCAGCCGTGGCCGAGAAAGAGAAATGGATGCAGAGTGGATTTAACAGCCAAACAGGGAAGGAAAATCAGGGAATAATTGGGAAGAGGAGGAAGCGAGGGACGCGAGCAGCGGATGCAAGAGAAGAGGAGGAGGAGGAAGGGGGGGTGGGGGGTGGGGTGGGGGGGGGGGGGGGGGGCAACCAGACTGGAAAAACAAGGAAGGAAAAAGAGAGAAACCCTGCTGCCTTTGATCCCCCACCGAGTTACACTGGCTGACTGGCTGTACAGACTGACACACACTTTTCAGCTGTGAGACACACACATTTACACCCACACAAGCTCTCTCACACACACACACACACACACACACACTATGAGGCTGACAGGCCAAGGCAAAGCATGCATTACTGTAGCAGAAAATAGCTCAGTGTGTGTGTGTGTGTGTGTGTGTGTTTGTGAGCGTCTGATCAATATGTTGATGCTTTTTTAAATGGTATTGTTATCAGCACGTCACCACGTTAAGTAGCGTGCGCTGAGGGATTTCTTAAGATGCCAAGGTTTACCGGGAAAGGCGCGTTTTATTCTGAGATGGACTGGAAGATGTGGAGGGCAAGATGGAGGGGAAGGAAGGCGGGAGGTGGGTGGGGGGTGGGGAGCAGAGATGGCAGGACTATGCAGACTTGTTTATTTGTTTGTTTGTGCCGTGTTTGAGTGGGTGTGTCTGCATGTTTGTTAAGACGTTTCCACGAGCAGAGAAGGAAAGGTGTATTTCACCACACTGCCAAAGCAAATCAGAAGATATTTGCATGGTCTCGCATCGGTGAAAATAGTTACAGGGAGCTTGTAGGTGACAGTTTGCTGTGTAATTTGGTGGCGGCTTCAGTAGCTCCTGTTGTGTTTTATGTGTGAGGCTGCAGTGAACAGAGTAATACAGTGACGCACCTGCATGCATGTGTGTTCATCTTTCTGTTTGCCTTGCATGTATAACGTGTTTACAGAAAATTTGCTGAAGAGATGTCTCACTCTGCTCATATTTCAGAATCTTAAATTAGAAAACAAGGAAAACAACTAAGAATAAAAATATTCTTTAATTGATTTTAATATTGTAAATACATATTCATATAGGGAGAGTTTGAATGCTTTTACTGCACGTTCCTCTGAGAGCATCAGCTAAATGTGAATGTTTTCAACTAATTAATCTTCCAAAATGACCTGAAAAAACAAATTTTCTATGTTAAAAATACTGAATGAAACAGACAACCTGTAACACCTATTTTTATATTCATGGATGTCATGTGGCTTGTTGCTGCACCTTACTCCCCACTACCTGAAAAACAAAATGTAACGATTAATGATAATAAATCACTGGACTTTCAGTCACTAGTTTAAATAAATCATTGGGGTGTTAAAGACTATATGTTAAAGATCAAATCAAAAGCACAATTTTAACAAAACAACCTCAATATGAGCTGATGAAAAGAAAAGTCAACAGATTAAACATAAATAAAATGTTGCACTGAGGAAGTGACAGGTGGATTTTCAAATTTAAATCCCCTTTAATTTAACTATAGGAAAACATTTAAGTGCAGGACTTCAGCTAACTCCTGTTGGTGCATGACTAATGATGGAGATCACTAATTGTTTAACTTTAAAAACTTATAATGAGCACTGACTCAATGCTAAAGAAAAAGACAAACAGAAGAGAAAAGAAAAGAAACAAACTCAAACAAGTTGCTACTTATCGACCTTTGCACCCCCTTGAGCTTCATTTTGCATAAATTAAACACTTTTCCCATCCTTCCCTGCGCGGTTCGGGCCACCAGATAATTTCATTTGCATAAAGAATGCGGAGCCAATTACAGAGGGGAGATTTTTGCATTTTATATGAAAAATAGTTGTAGGGCAAAAAGGAGGCTGTTTAAAATGCATGGATCGATACGGGCTGGTGCGCGCTCATGTTGGACGCGCGCACACATGCAAACACACATATCATCCCTTCAATTTCAAAATGAAAAACTTGAAAAGTAAATGCTTTTATTTTTATTAAAACAAAATATCCCTGCAGAAATATTTTAAACAATTTGATTTAATTAATTCAAAACAAAAAAATAATTAAGCAAAAATAATAATAATAAATATAAAACACACTAAATATGTAAAAATATCCCTCTCTCATATAATGTTTAAGTTTTTCAGGTGAAAAAGTACTTGCTGCTGTGGCGCATTATTGGCTCATCTGCACAGGAGGCGAATCCAGTGAATTAAACGAGAGAAATTTGCATTAATCCAGATATGATCGATAATAACATCATTCACGCTGTGAAGCCGAGTTCCACATCATGGCGCGCGCGCGCACACACACACACACACACACACACGATCATTAAACCTGCAAATAATCCAGGAAAAAGAATGTGATTATCATCCATTCATTTGCTCAAAGTTTTCCAGCAGCAGCTACAGTATTTTACATGTTCGACCTGGCAGATGCAGATTGACTCTCCTGAGTGTGTTGAGGGTGTTTTATTGTTTTTTTTTTGTTTTGTTTTATTGTAGACTAATATGAACACTTCTATGTAGTTTGTGGAAATGACTTGTCCAACATTTCTGGAATTATTCGCATTTTATCATATACAATGTGGTTTATCATAATTTTATTTACTTTTTTATATAGAATATGAAGGAAAATACCTTTAAGGAGTCAGCAGTGTATTTGTATGCAGGTAAAAGTGTGTGTTTGTGCAGCAGGTCACACACTGTAAAGGCCTGCATGGTCAGACTATTTCATGGCAAGCATATTTAAAACATGTGGGTCATGAAAGTCATTTTAATTAATTATATTGCACAATAACATAACAATCATAGACTGATATAAAAAGTGTGATGTGCTGCAGGTTCATATTTGACACTCAGGTTAGATTAGAAGTCAAGTCAATATAAACTAATGGTTTTGCATTAATGTTCATTTCTGCTGTTATTACTGTTAATATTAGTCTGCTCATTTTCTTTCTCCTTCAGATTAATTCAGTTATTGATCATTCACGTTGTGATGTGTGCTACGCCAGGTCTCCTGGCAATAATTGATTTTTTGTCGATTGGTCAGGGATGGGAGAAAAATAAAAAGGGAGTTGACAACAACAAAACGGAAGAGAGAAATCATTTTGTCATAAAGCTTTAAGTTCGATATTTAAATATGAATGAGCAGCTTCCGGATAACAAAAGCATTAATTCATTATTAGGCGGATTTGTTTTATGTTTAAAAAAACATTTTTTTTTAAATATGTGTATTTTATTTCACGTTTTTAGATCGTCATTCTAGTGTTTACTACAATAAAAATACACACAAGACTTTTTTAAAGGAAATATCATTTACTTATACAAATACACTCTGCTGCGTGTGGGACTATTGACGACGAAAGAAATAATAAATGCACTATTTTAAACGATAAAATGTCGATTTTAATGCAGATCCACTTTCAGCATTGCGTTCTGAAGACAAAAATATAAGTGTAATAATTGTTTTACATTTGTATTTATATTAATATAAAAGCTCAAAACTCTTTGTAGCTCAGTTCATATTTATACAGTTTGATTTCACAGCTGCACAAAGTTTTTTTTAATATTCACTGTAAAGTTTTCTGTCTTTATTATTTAAGCTAAAATAAAAGGTCGAATCAATGATGCCACAGGTTCTCGTATTAAATACATCCCACATATTCTGTTTAACTCATATTTGCTATTATTGGTTAAAGAGTTGATTTATAAAAAATCCTGGTAGGTTAAGGAAATTACTTTTTTCTACCAAACTGAATTTTTACTTTGCTTTTTCCTCTTTTGTGACGTGCGTGTCCTGTCTGTGTTTCACTGCTCTTCTTACTTTTCCTGTGTGTTTTGCATCAGTGACCAATAAAAGCTGAACCTACTTCACGTATTTCGAAGACGTTTGCAGAGAAGTTGCCCAAAAATTACAAAGGTTGATGTTTTGCAGTGCTCAGAATATCGTTGTGGTACTTTTTAAAACTAACATTTAGGTTACAAAGGTAAAATAACGGAAGTAACTTTAATGAGGTAAATTAAAGTAGTAAATATGTGTGATTGAATATAACTAATAATTTCTAACGTTTTGGGGCCATAATGGATGATTCACACCTGTAACATTTATTTCTGCAGGTTTGGTTTTTTTTAACCTACATTTCTGCTTTAGATTTTAAGTGTGTGTGTGTGTGTGTTTGTTAAGCTGAGTTGTGTCACTGAACAGTGTTGCACATGTTGACGTTGTATCATCTTTTCCGCAGCTTTTGTTCACCTTTTCAAAATAAGAGCTGAAAATGCTGAACATGTCGTGTTATTTGTATTATTATTTGACAATAAAAAAAAAGCTCGAAACATTCATTTGTGTATTGTATGTGCTTGTGTGTCTGGTTTCTCTCTCTCTCTCTCTCTCACACACACACACACACTCAGGCTGTAAAAGCAGAAGAGCCAAAATGAGTATGTTTACTTTCAGTTGTCATGTTTAGCAGTCATCACATGTGTGTGTGTGTGTGTGTGTGTCATTAAATAATGCATGGGATGTCCAATTGAAAACAAAACGACCCATTTAGAGTCAGAATCTAGAACCTGCAACAGCAACAATGTTGCAGTGTGTGTGTCATTAAAACATGCACATGATTGAAATGTTAAAAACGTAAAGGCCTGTATTGATGTCCTAAGAAATTGAAGGAAGCCGTTTTTAATTTTTTTATATTAGATTCTTCTTCCCTGATGGACGCTTCATAAAAAAAAAAACGTCATTTATTATTATTTTTTCGCTGCTGCAAACAAGGAGTCAATATCTCATTCAACACTACAGCCCGGCGCCTTCTCTCCATCCATTATCATTTAGCAATAAGTGATCACGTTTACGCGGTGATTAAACTGCAGATTCGGGGGGCGAGTGTAAAATACAGGATGAATAATGTCGCGCTGTGTTTTTCCTCCACTATCGAGCTGCAGCCGGGATGTGTGCAGGCCTTCGGGTCAGCATGCACAGCACGTCCGTGGCTGCAGAAATCACCTCACCTCTGCTTATTTTTTCTTCTTCTTCTTCTAATAAAATATGAATTTATGAATCTTGACAAGTCACTGCTCCGTTGCAGAGTGGAAACCAATTTCTCTTCCTCCTTCGCCTTTTTTTTTTTTATCTGCTTCTGGTTCTGTTTATTTTCCAGCACTCGCATGGTCATTTAAAAGGTCACAGCAATGTCCTCTGACCCTTGACCTCCTTGCAATTGGCTTGTTGTAATATTGGCGATGCAGGATTTGATGATACATACATGTCCCTCAGGATGAAAGCATCAGCTAAATGGTTAAAATCTAAACACGCTCGATATTGGCTTTAGATTAAAAGCTTATTATGCAGCCGCCGTATCTAAAGCCATTTTGGATAAGAGCTGGGGCCAAATGGCCAAAATTGTGACCATCCCTATTGGTAATGGAGGGTTTGAAGCATCTCGTGCTCTCACTGTAAGTCCCTCTGAGAGCATCAGCTAAATGGTTGAAATGTAAATGTTTTGGCTGTAATGTTGCTGATCCTGCTGCTGCTGTGAGGAAAGTGGCTCTGGATGGGAGCATCAGCTAAATGCTGAAAATGAAAATAACCTTACTACTGGCGGCTGGCTCGGATACTTGAATTCATCAGCTAAAAGTGGAATTTGAATATATTTGTCAGTAGAAGTTCCTGTTAAGCAGGAACTTTACAGTGGCTCTATGAAGCTGTGTGCAACGTCCACTGTTGACAAACTCTCTGACAAAGACCCTGAAGGCGCGGGGGGTCAGTTTCCCTCCAGGCGCGCAGTGTAAAAAGTTGGGGAGTCTTGCAGCTCGGGTGTCAGTCTGCCTTCTCGGGTTTTCCAGCCACAGAAGGTGAACTTTCACCCCGACCTCCAAAAAGGACCCTTTATTTTCCCTCTGTAGCCGTTGACCATTTTTACCTCCAGCTACTCGCCATCCATACACGCATCCGTGCTGGCTGCGCGCAGGCGGATCGATAGGGCAGCATCTGCTCCGGGAAGCCGGCGGTCCCACACCGCGCACCGCTCCGCTGTTTCCAAACGCCAGAACTGCTCATCTCTGAAAATTAAACTGACAGACAGATATTAGTATGCGCTCTGCCTCTCTGCTTCTGTCTGTCTCCGTGTTTCTCTCTCTGTGGCCGGCGCGCACACAAACACGCACGCACAGGCCCAACCACACAGAGCAGATGTATATTTATGCACCTTGTGTATATAAATATACATTCTTTTTGAATGGACACTAATATCGCCTGGACGCGCGCATATACAAGCACGCACGCACTCAAGCAAAAGTGCGCACAAGCACAGGCCTGCACGGGCACGTGCGCGCCCCCGTACAGAAAACGATCACGCTTATTAGACGCATGTTACACGCTAAGTTTACACAAAATTACATGCAGTGGACACTCGTGCAGGAGCTCACGCGCACGCGCTCCCAGCAGGCAGGCCGGGCCCGCGTGTGTCCGCTCGATGCTGCAGCAGCAGGTCGAGGGTCTTCTGGAAAAAAGGGTCGCGAGGGACTTTTCAGACTGAAGTGTTGGCGGTGTGAGTGAATGGAGCCGCGTGCTGAGTGCTGATTAAGAGCTGGGCTGAACACGAGCGTCACTTGACAGCTTTTTATTCCTGAAAGGTGGGATTTACATTCGTCTCAAGCCAACAAGGGGAGTCAGGAAAGGCACTGACCGTTTTAAAAATTGCAGGATGTGGCCTGGTGTGAAGATGGCGCACAGCAGAGTGTGTGGATAGATTTTTTTTTTCTATGGTCAATAAGTTAGTGAAGCGATTCACATAATTGCATATTCACCTTTAAATCTCAGGTTTTTAAATCATCTCAGGACGTTCTACACCATTCATGTACTGGTGCTTGTAGTGATTAAGTAAGGGCGGGGCTTATTATAACATTAAACAATAGGCCAATAAATAAAAATAGAATCAATGAAATATTTGTGCGTTATCGGACTTTAGTGCAATAAGTCTCCATAATACATGTACTCTTTTCATGGTGACAATAGCAGGAAACACGTCACATGATACATAAAAACGAACAAAACAACATTAACTGCAGCCTGTGAAAATCCATTGATCACATCCAATAAACAGCCGAGCGCAGCGGAATGACCAGGATGTGTGCACATAATTCATAAGTTGTGCATGCAATCAGCAGAAGAAGGCTTAACCTGTGGGGTTATGAGAAAGGGAGCATCTCCACCTCCACTTCTCCCCCGCCCTGTCATCCCTCCCTCCCCCCTCCCGGAGAGAAAGGGTTAATTGGAGTAGGAATTTCATCGCACATCTGTCAGATTTTTAAGGCCGTGACGCACTGAAAGCCGAGAGTCAATGTGAGCAAAGGGGGAGGAGGAGGAGGAGGAGAAGAAGAAGAAGGAGAAAGAGTTGGTGGTGAGATCGATGAAGTGGCAGGCAGAGGGAAGAGGAGGAGGAGGAGGAAAATCTCACGAGATAATGAAAGAAAAAGGGGAGAGCTGCTAGTGTTGAGCAAAAAACGAGGCTAGATCCGGAGATTTTTTTGTGGAGTGGAAAACAAAGACTGGAAAAGGTGGAACGAAGAGAGAGCGAGCGAGGTTCGTCTGTAACCGCAGATGGTTTTTGGCGCTCTGGTTTTTTGGTGAATGTAGCACCCCGGGGCGCAGCGGACCAATTGTGTGAATCTGCAGGATTTGTTCGGCGACACAATCGGAGAGATGCACAGGACAGACAACAGCCGCGGACGCGCTCTGAGAAGTGGATCATAAAAGGTAGGATTTCTGAGCTTTTTTTAAACCTGCACATGTTGGAGATTTTGTGTCTGGATCACCGTCACGTTTGATAGTTAGTTAACGCGTCGTTCAGAGTCAGTACATGTGGTGTAAATATGCAAATGCACCGTTGTTAAGGGCTTTGCGTGCGCGCAGCTTCTTTATTCACAACTTCAGATATGAACAAAAATAAATATTTGCCTAATTATATTCGGTTGAAATGAGTGAAACGGCGATTTCGCTGTTTTCTCGTGATTTCTGCGACAATGTTTCTATCACCATCATTGTTGGGGGACGCATGAGTGTAAATTAGTGTTTAAGACACGTTATTCGTCTGTTTTCTTTGTCTGTAAAGGTGAAAGTTTAAATACAGCAGAGTAACATCGCCTGTCTTGTCTCACGCAGGCACAGAAGTGAGGCTTCTGCCGAGGACCACAGCTGAGCACCAAAGAGAGGAGAGAGTGCTGATGCACAAGTGAGAATAAAATCACAGTTAAAACTCCTGGTGCTGTTACAACTCATTTTTCCTGGAGTTTGAGGGAGTTTGACGACACTACTTAACGTTATCAGATAATTAATTAGACACCCCATAAGCCCAGAAATCAATTAATTCACAAATCAATAAATCCATAGTCTGGTGTAACAAGAGACCTTCCAGACTGTTAGTGTGGCTGTTGAACAACAATAACAAGGGAAGAACAACAACATACAGGGGCAAGAATTACTCTTTTATTTGCTGAAATACAAGATGGATGGGAGTCTAGGGGAGATGTCCCTCCACAGCCACCCCGATCTGGCTCACAGCCAGGATGGCAGGGCAATGCTGCACTCACGGGATCTTTCAGCTGCTTTCCCCAGGCCGTCCCTTGGGGGCCCCTCTGTGTCTCTGGAGCCTGAGCCCCGTCCACCGGCCTTCGACCACTCCATGTCGGCACTGGGCTACAGCGGCGACTCCCCGTCCAGCTCTGGCAGCACCTACGCCACCCTGACCCCTCTGCAGCCCTTTGATGACAAGTTCCACCACCATCACCACCACCACCACCCTTGCCTGCCTGTCAGCAACGTCATTGGCAGCTTCACCCTCATGCGTGAGGACAGAGGCCTCGGCACCAATTTTTACAACCCTTACAGCAAGGACCTGGCCATGTCACAGAGCCTGTCGCCCCACTCCACAGGTTCAGGCTTGGGTTCCTCCATGCACGGCTATGGCAGCCTTGGCAACAGCCCCAATGGCAATGGTGGTCAGATGCTTCACAGCGGCTATGATGTCCATGGGGGGAGCCTTTTCTGCCGGACATCTGATTTTGGCCGTGAGATGTCTCCACCAGGCCTAGGAGGAGGTGACGTGTCAGTGGGGCACCAGTTGAATAAAATGGAGGCTCACCAGCACGCCCCAGGCCACCATCCTCACATCTACAGCCAGCACTACCAACCCCACCATCACCCGAGCCAGCAGACCTCCAAGATAAGTGAGCACCTGCACTCCTCATCGTCTGCCTCATCCTCACCTGGTGAGGGCATGCTGTCAGGCTCGCAGGGCAGCGGAGGCAGTGCCGGTGAGGAGATCAACACCCGGGATGTGGCCCAGAGGATCATCACCGAACTGAAGAGGTACAGCATTCCGCAGGCCATCTTCGCAGAGAGGGTTCTGTGTAGGTCACAGGGCACGTTGTCTGACCTCCTAAGGAACCCCAAGCCTTGGGGCAAGCTCAAGTCCGGCCGCGAGACCTTTAAGAGGATGTCCCGCTGGCTCCAGGAGCCTGAGTTTCAAAGAATGGCCTCGCTGCGGCTGGAGGGTAAGATCTGGCTTTGCTCTTTATCTGCCTCACACACTCACACATATGTACGTGCACACTCATGCTCACACAGAAACCACAACAACAAACAGACACACTCTCTCCCCTTGTTTTCCCCAAACACCTTCCTTCTCCATGTCTTCTTAAAAAATTCTCCTCTCCAGCACTCAGTATGCAGCTCAGGTAGAAACATGAGGAAAAGCAATAGCATCATAGCGATGTTTCCCCTTCTTCACACCACTGTGAACGAACCACTGGTTTTGTCTATTGTCTCAACAGCCTGCGTAATAAGAACTTGAGCACATTGAGGACAGTTTGTGCAAGGAAGGACCATATGTGCCATTCCTTTGTTTACTTTGCTCCCCAACAGCTCCTATTGATTTGTACAGTAGCTACAATAAAAAAGCCACAGACATTTGCCCTCCTCTTAAATGAACCATGAAGATCAGCGTGAGCAGCGGTTGGCAATTTAATCACTTTTGAGCCCACAAAATAATTTGTGCAGATATGCCATTCTGGAGCGATTGATTAATTCGAGCAGTGATTTATATCTGCTCAGTGCACGGCTGAAGTTGAGTTGGCAAGGTAGCTGATGCAAATTAGACTTGAGCTGTTGCCAGACATCTTTTATCAGCGTCGTCACTGAGGCAATTACTGTGAAGCTAAATACAGATGTTCTGCTCTGAGGCTGCACCTTGTATGTTTGTGAGATTCCTTATATCTGAAGAAAAAAAAGGTTGTGGCTTAAACGGAGGCGTGTATGTTTTTTAGGGCTCAGTTTTTAAAGTCAACCATCAGAAAATGAACTGACAACTTTGACCCTCAGTTAACAAATAAAGCAAATATGCTAAACATTAACTTTCTCCAAATGTGAGAATTTCCACAGACGTAATTTTAAAATGTCACCCAGGCTCAGAGAATTTATTTAATCTTTCACTGTTTTCTGATCTTTGATAAGCTGAAAAATTATACAAAATTAATCAGTAGTTAAAAAAATAATTGGTTGCAAGCTGAGTAGTATTTATTCAGATTTCATGGGCTAAAGATTTTTTTTTTTGGAAAGGCACACTGTAATCTGCTGCTTGACATTTAATATTCTTTGGGGATGTGGATTGAAGACACGACAGCACGCTGTACAGTGCCGTGTTACAGTGTTGTCCCTCCACAGGGACCAAGGGCCCATCTGATACACGGAGCACAGAAAGAGATATCCAAGTGAACACAGTAATATGAGATGAGCATAGGCGTGTGTGTGTGTGTGTGTGTGTATTTGCAAGTTCTCTGCTCACTGCGGGGGTCTGTGAGTCGTACGTGTGTGTGAGCCTGCCCAGTTGATCACTGCTTTTCGCTCTCTCTGTCAGCAGCTCGACTGATTAAGCCCAACAACACAATAGGGTTCATAGGTAATGATTGTGCACTCTTGCAATCCCTTCACAATTATTGATCTTTGATTGTTCGGCTTTGAGAGCACATGTGTACGTCCTCCATTCAGCAAAACGTTAACAACAATCGCACCGAACCCTCCTATCTAACGATGAGTTATCTGTGGGTTTGTTCTGTAATTCCACAGAAATGTTTGATCAATCTTATCCTGCAATGTGTGAATGCTTTGTATGCAAAACACTTCTTCCTGTCCAACAAACACTTGATCTTCCTCATGATTAAAAGACCCTTTGTTTCTTTGAGCAGTTTTTTTTAATCACCAATCATTCTTTTATTTGCAGCATCCTTGCTTCTCCATCTTTACAAAAACAAACATTATTTTAACGAGACAGTACTCCAAGTCTGAGTAGCCGATCAATCAGACTCATAAAAAATTAAAGTCCCTGCACAGAGAAGTGTGCTAATGTTTGACAATGCACCTCTCTCTGCTCCCACACACACTGAAATTGCATATTTAGTTCTTGGCAAAGCCACAATTTGGACAGCTCGGCACTTTTCTACATAACCTACTTTCCGAAGGGGGTTGTTGTTTTTTCCCCCCCTCTGGCCAACCCCCTTTTGTTTAATTACAAGCCTCTATTGATTTCCATGGGAAAGAGCAGCACGCCTTGCCCACACACACCTCGACTGCATTGGCGAATCGAGACTGGAATTAGAATGCACGGTGCCCTGTGCTCCCCAGTCTGCTTCACGCCTCAAGTTTTTAGATGATCCTCCTTAATGCAGCACTCGCTTAAATACATAGAAGGCCCTTCAGCGTCAGCCAGTTATACTGTGTTGTTTCCATAACTATGTCTTCTATACTTGTAGGGCTGCAGAGCTCTGTGAGGCTGGACACACAGTAATTATGGAATGTAGTTTCTGCCATTTTGTCTTTTGACATAATTGTCTTTCTGCAGACATTTTGCTAAGCACGAAGGAGGTGATCCCTGGGATTTATCCGCAGTATCTTGTTTTTTTTGTCTGTGTGTATATGTGTGCGTGCTCTATGGATTACTGTGCTGTATATGACATGCATCTCCAGCCCAACCTCAGGCTGTGGAGGAGGCAATCAGGATTTAGTCAGAGAAGAAGGCAGGATAAAGACCACACAGTCATGCCCTGACACTTAAAGTCGAGGAGGGGATCAGAGACTATAACTTTAAAGATGATGGCCGAAGCCCTTGACTAAAGGTCTAAATGAATAAGAAAGGTCAATGCGGTTTACGTGCCGGCTCCAGTGCCTGCACCACCCCCACAGTAATGAAAGCCACAAAGCCTCATCCACCTCTCGCTGCGTACAGTTCACATTTGGCTAGTGAGGCTCAAAGGTCAAACCTGATTCCATTTGCATATCAGGAAATGTAAACAGGTCGACGTGGCCTTAGTTGCGCAGAAACCAACAAACAGGGCTGTTGTTTTTGTTGTTGTTGTTTTTATCTGGCTCTTGCAGCTCTCCCCCCCACCCCCACCCCCCCACCCCCACCCCCACCCCAACCCCACACACACACACACTCCAGTGCTGAAGGGGTTAACCAGCCTCTGTGGGTCGAGGAGTCTGAGCTGCACAGATTTAATCAATAATTTCTATCAGCCCCTGGCCCAAGAAATCAGCAGGGGGTGGGCTGGGGCTGGAGGGGGGACGTGGGGGGGTGTGGGGTTGAGGACAGGGAGGGAGGGGGCGCTCTGGCTGGGAGGGGGGGTGTAGGTTGAGACGCCGGGGGGTAGGGAAAGGGCTTTCGATCACGTTTCAGCAACACGAGACAGGGGCATACATCATGATTAGAGGCTGTTCCCACGATCATAAGAAGCCTATAGGGGAATATTTATGTCTTCAGGAGTAGCCCCAACGTAAGGGATTTATAGCATGGTAATTGTGAGCCTTTTACACATGATTATAGCATAAGGAAGCATTTACTTAATGGCTGGTGTTATGATCGTCAGTAAGGCAGAGAGCTGAGGATGAGAAAGAGGTGAGGAGGAGGAGAGCGGCAGGACACCCCGACTCCTCCAACAAGCCATAAATCCACACTACAAGCAAGCTAGCCAGCACTATCATGTCATTCCTTTCATTACTACATGAGCTGAGAGTGCACCACTGTATATACCTTCTATAGCTGCAGCCCACCTCCCAACCCCCAACCCAGAAATATTGATGGCGAGGATGGTGTAATGTCTGCAAAAAAGAAAGTAATATTTGGAGTAAAAAATTATTTCACTTGTAGTGATATTGACATGCCGTTGACATCTCGGCCTGTTCAGCTTTTAATGAGACGTGGTTCGATAACTCTCAGAAATGCAAACGAGCTCAAGATGCCTAAAAGCTAACAGGCCCCTGTAATCTCAAGTTGACAAGAGAGCATCCCCGAGTCAAAACATTTCCTTCAGATAATGATTTTAGAGGAGAACATATGCAGAGAATTCAAAGCCAGATATATTCACGTCCAGTTGAGTACTCACGTTTCAGAAACTCAGATTTCAGAGCAACGAAAGCTCAGCGGCGCTGGCTCTCGGACCTGGCTCTGATGCAGCTGTTCCGATGGCACTTGCGTGGAAAAGACAGCAGTAAGGTCACACTTATTTCTCAAGCTCTCTGCTAACAAGGGAAATTTGCTGCTGTGAGTTCGAGGAGTGAAGAGCCGGTCATACAGCAAACATCAGCAGCAAACCCTCGCTTTGTTAAATGCTTCTGGAATGGGTAGATTTAAGCCAATCAATTGAACGTGTCAGTGCTGTTTTGAGAGCAAAAGACAGTGTCTGTGGTTTATTTGATGTATATTTGTAGCATGCGTGTGTTGGAGTGTCTCTCTCTCTGTGTTAAGGGTTGAAATTGAGGATTTTGAGGTTATCGCCAGGTGATATCTCCATCTAATCAAGCCATTTTTGCCAATAATAGAGTTCCATAAACCTTGTTTTCATAAAACAAGTGAAGAGATGTGACAATGCAGCAAGACAATTTAAACCAGTTCTCACGAGAAAGGAGCCATTGTTGTGCCATTGTTCTCAACTCTAGTGCTGTCATTTGCCTTTTCTCAATCAGAAACAGGTTGAAATCTTACTGTTTTTTTCAGAAAATTGGAATTTAAGACTCAATTGTAGATAAAAGTTGTTTGTTCAGGTATTTTTTATTGAACCATTGTTACCCCTGTTTTATTCTCCTGAAGAAAGAAGAGATTCTGAAACAGCACTTTAAATTCAAACTCCTATTTTTTTTTACAGTAAATACAGTTATTGTTTGAATTTGAAAATGAATGAATGAAAACATTGCACTGTCAAATTATTAAGCAAACAAGAACAACAAACATTTTCATTTCCAGTTTCCAGGACAGTACTTTAGCAATAAAAATCCACTATCAGCACCAATACACTGGCCCTCCATTAGTGTGTGTGTGTGTGTGTGTGTGTGTGTGTGTGTGTGTGTATTTATTTGTGTGCATGTACGTGCCCTGTTGTGTTGTGTGCGTATACACCAGTGCTTACCCTTAGAAATGCATTTGATACAATCAGCAAAACAGTCGCTCAACTGCACAGTGCTGATTGAAACCTCTTAAAAGTGTGCATTTAGGTAATTGCACGACTCTCCCAAATATGTTTTAGTCCACTTAAGGCTTCTAAACACCCTGGGCAATGCCGACTCTGCTCGTTTCACTCACGCCTGACGTAACCCACCTTTAATAGAAAATAAATTAGTTCCCCCTAAAGTGATTATTACTCACTCGCTGCCGCCACATGTAAATGACTTTTATGAGAAACTAATGATGTTGAAGTGTCCACTAAGGGAAAAGGAAAAGAGAAAGTGGAAGGAGATGGACAGAGAAATAGAGAGAGAGGGTGGAGGGAGGGGAGGGGAAGTTGGCTCGGTACACAAAGGCAGAGGTTGGTGTTGTGTTTCCTGTAAATACAGAATTACAGCGTGTTAGAGGTGAAAGGTTCAGCGATGGATATGCAGAGGAACATGCAGCCTGAATTCAAAATGCTTGTCTGATTCTCAAAATGGATCTGAGCTCAACCCACACACGCCAGGCTATTTTTCTTCCTCACCAAGCAAAACTGGGTATTTTATTTTTTTATTTTTTTGCCGTTATTTTAATTTCAGACATTTCATGAGGAAATATTGATTATATAATTGGGTAGGCTGCCGGTGGTACAGTGGTGATTAACCCAGACCCTGAGTTTGTACTTTGTGGTTGGTGTAAGCAAGACTGACATTAAAAAACAAATTACCAGAAGATTTCATCACCCCATCAGTGCTTAAAGTTTAAATATGGCCAACTTTGACACAGTTAACATAGGAAAAAATAATGACTGGTTTTATTTTGTCTGGATCACTGTGTGAAAACAGATCATGGCTAAATTGTGGGAACTTAGGAAAATATTTGTTAGTGTTTTACTAATCTGTTTCTAACATTTCTCTCGTTTTGGCCTTTATTTCCTCTTACGCCCCTGAATGTATATTGCAGCTTAAAATGTAAACCATACATCAATTGAGTAAAAAACAGTATCATTAAGTACTGTATCATTTGTACTTCACCTCCTATGACAAATTTTACTGTGCATCTATTTGTGTTGTTTTAAAATATATTTTTAGAATATATTGTCATTGGATGTTAACAGTTAAGATGCATGGAAAAATAAACTTTCCTATTTCCCTTTCTCAAGTACAGTGAAAAGCATAATGAAAACCATCAGAGGAAATGTGTTTTGGGTGCAGTTATCTGTTTTATCTAAGCAGCCTTACAGCAGCTCACTGGCAATACGATGTGATAGGTTGAACATCTTGATTCCTTTACTGCAGAATGAAACAAGTTGCTGATTCATCTCTTTTACCTAATCAAAGTTGCTTAGCTAATCTGTTTTCTTTCAACAAATCCACTTTCTCTCACTTAATCCATTTGTCCCAGTTAGCCAGTCAGTCAGTTAGCTAACCTGCTTCCCCTTTCCTTTTTTTAATTTATCTTTCATCCATCTGCCTGCAGCCTGCAAGAGAAAGGAGCAAGAGCAGAACAAGCTGGAGCGCAACCAGGGCCCAAAGCGCACCAGACTGGTGTTCACGGACCTGCAGCGGCGCACGCTCATGGCCATCTTCAGGGAGAACCACCGCCCGACCAAAGAGCTGCAGATCACCATCTCCCAGCAGCTGGGCCTGGAGCTCTCTACTGTCAGCAACTTCTTCATGAACGCCCGCCGACGCAACCTCAACAAATGGTCAGACGAGGGCCGTCCCTCCTCCACGGGTTCCTCAGGCTCCAGCGTTTCCTCCTCCGCAGTGTCCTGCAGCACGGCGTGACGATGGACCGCCGAGGAGGTGTGGTGGGGAGGGCACTGAGAGAGCAAGGGGGCACATAGACTGGTCTAGGCAGAGATCAGTTGTAACAAATGTCCTCCTCATTATCAGAAGGAGTGACGGAGCCAGCTATTATAGATGATTTTATGAAGATGAAGCATTTTCCCAAACCAAAGTTGATCGCTCCCTTGAAATGGAAGGGGGCGATACCCAGAGTGATATGATGCAGGATGTGAGGTCCTGCTTGTATAGTCAAGGGTGCAACGATGATTTGACTCAAAGAAGAGTCACACCCTTACATAAAAACCATCTCATTGCATTATTTTGATTATGTAGATTAGAGATAATGAGGGTATTACAAATCAGGAGGAAACATATTTTGGTGTACCTTCAAATCTATTGTCATCTCTCCAATGTGAAGAATCAAGAGGTGCCATTTGCTCACATCTGGAGAGCTCCATTGTGTAACTTCTTAATCAAAAGTATTCACCATCCAAAGACGTTAATCCTCCCCCAGTGTTCTTATGGTCCTGTTTTTCCTCAAGAATCAAGGTCAAAGAGGAAGAGAAGGCATTTTTATCTTCTCATTTTTGTCTGAAGAATCTAATTTCCCTTCTTAGCATGTGTTTCCATGGTGATGGTTCCCTGTACTGTATGGCGTTGTTCCAAGTTTGGAGCCTGGGATTATCAGCAGGGTTCTGTAGCATCCATGAGTCCCAGGTGTCAATCATAAACCATTTGCAGGAGCCCATCCTGTATTTTGTGAAGATCATCCCACCTTGAATGAATCAGAGTTTTCAAGGAGGAATTGCAACTCATCATGCGGTACGCCAGGACAGAATCAATAAACACAAGTAGGACGCAGTAACAAAGTTGTTGGTGCAAACGTCTAGCTTTAAGACTCTGACTGAGCTTCCAAATGAAAGCTCCACAGCCATTATTCTGACTCAAAAAGCAAGCCAAAAAAAGAAAAAATGAAAAAAACGAAGGTTTCATGGAGAAGATGTACACCAGACACAATGTACGGTGACATTGTAGTATTCTCTCCACTTATTTCCAAACAACTGTACACAACTCCATTATGATTTTTTTTTTTTACACAAACGTCTAGAAAAATGGAGGAATGTGATTCTTTCAGCCCTTTTTGTACAGATTTCAAGCACATCGCTCTATTTATAGAAACACGTTGGAAGTGCGGGGCAGTTTGTTTCAGTCCTGCTGACGTACAAGGTCATTTTTTTGGTCCACAAAGGAAAGGCTTTAACGTGCCTC
The DNA here is from genome assembly GCA_032362345.1 of Sandelia bainsii. Classification (NCBI taxonomy): domain Eukaryota; kingdom Metazoa; phylum Chordata; class Actinopteri; order Anabantiformes; family Anabantidae; genus Sandelia; species Sandelia bainsii. The sequence goes on along the minus strand of JAUMHL010000009.1, from coordinate 2,521,161 downwards.
CTTATAGCCAATAGTTAAATCAAACCAAGAACATTTCAAATGCAACTGCTGATCTGATCGACATATTTATTACTGCATTTCTGTATTTATTGTTTCCTGTTTTCTTTCCTCTCTTTATTTATTTGGTTATTTATTTATGCTATCTATATACTGTAAGTATTTATTTAACAATGCTCTGTATGTCTGTGTGAAACTGAAGACGTTTTTCTGATGGGCACTTTTAGCTGTAGATTCCCATCGTAATACCAAAGATTAACATTGCCTCCCTGAATGTACAACCTGAATCCCTAAACCCTGTACCTGAATCCCGAGCCAATCCAGCCCAACCACCCAGTGATGTTATGTATCTATCTCGATCTTTAAGGCCTGGCCTTTGTTTTACCTTTTTTTTGTAGAATAATGGGGATTTCTTTACTCTTGCAAATGTCTCTGTGGTCAGCTCTTAATGCCAAGGCCAAAGCTTGTTTGAATGTTGTAATAATATTTATAATTAATAATACTATGAATAATAACAGTAATAACAACAATGATGTGGCATCCCATAGGTTCACAGGTTGCTTGCAAGTTGTGTTCAGACCAATGCCAGCCCAAACTGGCAGAGTGTGTAAAGTGTCTGGAGGCCCCCCCATTACGTGTGAGTCCTTCAGGGTCACATGCAAACATGCGTACTGTGTGTCTGCCTAGGGAAATGCATAGTTGTGAACCACCCCTTCCAATCTCCCTAACTTGTCCCTTCCAGTGCAGACACTCCTGTCTATGTCCAACTCAGTGTGATATCACCGTCCTCCGCAGGCCAAGCCTTTCTGCCAGTTGTCTCAGTTCCAACAGGGTTCTTCTTAGGGTTTGCTCCTGGATTTTGGGAGTTCTTGAGTTCTTAAGGTCTTAGAATTTGTTGCTGGGCTTACAGCGCTAAGTCCACACTTAAGGTGTGTTCCTCATCTTCTGGGGATCTTAGCGTTCTTGTTCCTAGGGTACTTAATGTGTTAGGATGCATTGCTAGGCTTGAGGTTCTTAAAAGGAATATTCCTTACCTTATGAGGATCATGGGTTTTTGCTAGGGGTTCTGAAGGGGTTTAGGGTCTTCCTGGCCTTTGAGGGTTCTACTGGTTTGTTCCTCATCTTCTTTGGATATCTGATTTGGTTTGCGCGACTTCTCAAACTTCTGAGGTTCCTGTCCATGGATTTCTAAAGGTCTTAGGGTTTGTTTATCATTGTGTAGGAATCTCTGATTTTGTCATAAGGCTTTTGCGGCATGGTAGGATTTGTCCCTGGAACCTCCAAGACCCTTCAGGTTCAATTTGTGATTATTAGGGCTTCTTGGAGTTTGTTCCTGAAACGAGCACAAGGGATTTGATTTCCTAGCATTTTACATGGTGAATGCCTAAATCATGAGAAAATCACCTACAATTTGATTCTCTGACCTCTGTGTAAATGTTGCCACGGAGTAGCAAGGCTAGCTTGGCCGTTTTCCACCCTCTGTCTCTTTTTCTCTCTCTTTCTGTCTTTAACGTTGGAAGGGGTGGATTGCTGGGGCCCCCTTCACAGCGTGCACTTGAAAGACAGGCGGTCATGAAAGAGGCCATCGACTTTTTCACTGACTTCAAAGCGGAGGCTTTTTTCATCCCGTCTTCTCTCTGGGTATCTGGTCTGGGGTCCGCTCTTGGCCAGACCTGTGGGCTTTAGGGGGCATTCAAAGGGGGCGGAGGGAGATCAGAGAGGAGGCTGAATCATCCAGAATGAGGATAGTGGTTGTAGTGTGTGCGTAGGAGAGATGGGGAGGGGGGGCTGTTTGAGGAACAGGAGGTGTTGGAGTAGTGGGGAATAGAACTGAATTAAACTTTAATGAGCAACAATTGTAAGCATGCTGAGAGCGAAGGGGGGGCGGTGGATGGGGTGTGCAGTTGAGTCTGTACAGGGGGGAAAAATAAAAAATAAAAGAGCTTGGAGGCTTGGAGGCTCCTCTGCCGACCCCTGCTTGCTACTGTCATTGTATCAAAGCTGAGGTGACACCTTTCAGGTTTCCCTTTGTCTCTCTGACTGGGAGCCTAAAATGGAGACAGAGCTTTTTGTACTGAGCCACCTTCTGCTCCGTGTCAAGCAGGGAAGCTCTTCCCTTTCTGTACAGAAGGGAGGGCGGAATGGGGGGCCTGAACTGAGTTGACTGCTGCAGGTGATCTGCATTGCCAGTTTAGCCTGTGGCACCCCCTAGTGGCTTTTCTAGAGACCTGACAAGCAGACAAGGCTGTTGGAGGGCAATACTGGGATGAGAGCAAATAATTAAATAGCAGAACTGAAAGATAATATATACTTTCAGAAAAAAAGAAAAAAAGAAAAAAAAAATATTTTTTTGATAATGTTTAAACCAAAAACCAACCAAAGATTGATGGGTAACTGCTGAATCATTATGTATCATGGGTAGTTTTAGCAGTTTCCTGTCAGAGCTACCGTAGCACTCAGAGGATTCAAAAAAGCACCAGTGGGATTTCGTGTGCTGATTATTTATGTTGCGTAAAACAGTATTATGTTGAACTGGAACTGAGAAACTGACATGAGGCAGTGTCTTCAGATGGAAGTCTTTTGACTCTGTAAATCCCAGTGTCCCCCTGTCTGTCCCTGCCTTCTCCTCTGTGTGTACATGAAGACTTTACCCATCTACCTCAACTGTGTGAGATGTTGTGTGGCAAAGATATTCCTTAACCAAAGAATCCATCCTGTCAGGGTGTCTGTCTATTTATCTTGTCTGTCCATCCATCTGTTCTTCATGCCTTTTTACGCCAAACCAAATGTGCTGGAATCAATCCGTAACAGGAGCCAAACAAGGCCCCCCGTCCAGCCAAAGCTTAAGTCTCGTATGCTAGGATGTCCCATTGATCCATGTTCTGTATATAAATATAATAATTCTCAAGACCAAAAAAAGAAGGAGGTGACAATCTAAGCAAGGAGGATCTTGCTGTAATCAACGTTGCCTATTCCTTGTTTTCCAAAAACTGTTAGAATCATGTGACGTGCTGTAACAAAAAAAGCCCAAGAATCAAGCGCTCATTTCAAAATTAAATAAAGTTCAAAGGAGACAGAAGCTATTTTTCCACATTTGTAAACCACCCCTCCCACCTGTTTTTTTCCAAAGTGTTTAGTGTAGTTGAAATACTGTTCGATCCCACTGTTGTAAGTAGGAATTAAGGAAATTCATACAAAAAGCTTTAAACGGGGAAGAGCTGAGGGAAGTATTATATTTGAGTCCGAGTTTCCTCAGCTTGGACTCGACCCACCATGCTTTGCCATACCGTGCCATCTTTGTTCATGTGTTAGACTTACTAATGAATGTGGCTAACCAACCAAAGGCTTTACAAAAAAAAAGAAGATACACAACACTTTAAACGTCAATCATGGTGGGACATTTTGTATCAACTAAAGAAAATCCCTTTGAATACCTCATGTGAAAATTGTTTGTTGTGATGTTGCACTAAAAAAAATAAAAATGACTCATTTGTAACCCAACACAGTACTCCGCTGACTTTATCTGTTGACTTTATTCTGACCTTGTTGAAGGTGTTAGCATGGAAGCTCTGTGGATTTTTAAAGGCCAATGCGGACAAACATTCTTGGAAAATCTTTTCCAATACAATACTGTACTCTTTAGACTATTATATTCCCATAACACAAGAAGTCACAATACATGAGTGTCTGATGATCTTACAATAGTTACAATATCTGTAAATAATATTTCAATCAAAGCCAGTATTACTGAAATTCATTAGTTAGCAACTTTTACAATAGTAATTTGCAACAAAGGTGTGTGTAATATATAATAAAGCTATGGCCAGCAGCAAGTTACCTGAGGTCTAAGACCGGAAAAAGGGAATCTGTTGACCTGGTTCTGTCCAAAGGTTTAAAAAAACAGCCTCTATCTACCAGCACCTCTGAAATTCAACAAGCAAAGCTATAGAAATGTTTTATATGCTTTCCCAAATCTATTTCTGGGGTAAATTTTCAGGGGAAAATTGAGAGAAAGTTCCTTAGACTTCATGGCTTTGTCCTGCCGTGCAGGGTTTGTGCTTTTCTAAACTCTGTCCAATCAGTTCAATTTGACACAGGTGGACTCCTGTGAATGATAATTAAAGGAAACAGGATGCACCTGATCACAATTTGCAGCGTCAGAGCAAAGGTTCTAGGCAAGAAATATCAGTTTTGATTTTAAAATAAAAATGCAAAAATGTCTAAAAACATGATGGGAAAATCCAATTTTATCAATTTTAAATTAAACTAATGTGCAAAAAACGCGTTTTTTTGCGTTCTGTCATAACAGGTAAAAGCTAAATTGACCAACAAACCAGTTTCCTAACAAGTTGGAACCCTTTCAGAAACTGTTTATCGTAGGTTTAACAGACAAACCCTCATCCCATCTCCAAAGCAAAGCTCAGGTAGGATATTAATTTGAAGGCCAATGTTGGACTAATCATAAAACTCATATATCAATCTACACCTAGTGTGTATCACCGTGAACCAGCAAGGAGTAGATCTGTGTCTTTATTACAGGTTAAAACACACACAGACACAGTTAGACACAAATTAACATGCAGTCTTACAATGCAAAGAAGTTCAATAAAAGATATAAATTTACTAAATAAACACCATAAAATACTGATGTTTAATCAGAAAATTACATCAATATTCTTAGTATTTCAAGATTTTCAATTTGTAGCTTTGTAGTAAATTGAAACTGTAAAACTATACAAAAGATTGGAGTTTAATTTTTGCTACAGGTAGAGTTCAGTTTCCTCTGCGGTTACATGATGGGATAGCAGGCATACCGAGCAATGCCACACTGGTCATTCTTGTTGCGCGCCATCCGGATGTAGCCCCCGTCTCCAAAAGAAGTTCCCCAGCTGGACAAGTGAAATGGGAAAGAAAAATATGATTAAGGGCATAGAACATATTTTCTAGGATTTTGGATTATCAGTGTGTTTCTGTAATGTGATGAAAATATAAACAAATATAAAGAATATTAATTAAATAACAATAAACAATGCAAAATGGTAAACTTGGATCTCCTCTAAAATATAGTAACAAGAACTATACTGTTGTCATATGAAGTCAGGGTGGGCGAAGGAAGACTGTGTAGCAGTGTAGCTGCAGTGGATGAATGTGTGGTTGTTCCAGATGTAAACCAACTAGATCAACTAGTCTTTTTTTTCATTATTGTAACCTACAGTTAAACACAGACAGGTTGGCTTAGTTTTTAATTTAGATAAAGCTAGTCACTTGCTATTACTCAGCACTGTGTTAATAGTTGAAGTGTCGATATGGATTGTTAAAGAATTACTTTAAAGGAAGACTCCTTTAATATAAAAAATGCTTTTAAAATGCAATTTATTGGCCTCTAGTAGAAATAAGAGAGAAAGGTTTTAAAGCACGTGAATATGAATTCCACTTAAACAATAAAAAAATTAAATATACCACAGCAGAATTAATTAAAGTGCTGTGAAAAGGATTTGCCCCTTCCTGATTTTTTTTTTTAGAATATTTGTCATACAGAAGTGTAACATACAGATGTTAACACCTGATGTTCAACAACTTTCTAACTCCAACCCTTAAACAGCTGCACCAAACATTTACAGCGGAAAACAATTAAAACTCAGAACCACAGAATAAGAAACAACCCTAATGAGGTCAGCAGTAGGAAACAGGGACTTTGTGATATTTTCATGCAATAAGTGATGATAAATTACACTCCTACTTCACTGTTACACACAAATAATTTTCTGTGTAAAGTTTGTGGGATTTTATTTCAGCCACCATGCTCATGTCAGCAAAATACCCAAACCTTGAACAGAATGTAACAGTCTGTCTTTGCTTGCTGAAACTCTGTACTTCCCTGCACAGTGCTGACTTCTTTCTTTCACATCCTGTTTGACCACATGTAGGAGGCACATATATGTACTGTATGTGTTTATGCACATATAGACAACCTGTGGATTTAAGTGGGACAGTGGAAAAAGTCTCACCTGTTCTTCACCAGCCAGTAGTCTTGTCCGTTCAGGGTGCCATAGCCCACAGCTAACACTCCGTGATTCACATTCTGGGTGCAGGACGGATCATCATACACCCCTAAAATAATTGAGAGTTAAAATATGTTTTTATTAATTTTATTGTCTATTTTTTTTTTTTTTTTTTTACAGATTTTACATTTTCCTATTTCCCTATGTAATTCACATGTTCTGTAGTGTATATTTATTGGATAAAGTTGAATTATTATCCTTAAAGTACAATATATAGATGTTTAGTTACTTTTTGTACAGTAAATAGAGATGAGTGCCTGTGCAGCTGAAGGTAATGACTTACCGCTTCTGTAGAAAGCAAATCTTGGTCTTCTCGCATCAATGGCCACTGAAATGGGTCCGACGGTGCTGAGCGCCTCCTTCAGAGCCCCCTCATCCCCTTCAGGGAGAAAATTGTAGGTGGAGCAGTTGGCGGCACGGTACGTAGGGTTGTAGCGGCACTGTTGTGTCTAAAGGGAGAAGACAAACTGAGTTTAAAACTAATGATTTACACGAGATCTATGTGAAGTATATGTGATGCTACTGATTTGATTTTGGTGCAAATCAAATCAAATCTATTGTTTCTTTACTCAGTTTGACCTGTTTCTAAAGTTTCCTCTTGATTGGCTGCCTCCTACACTCCATCCACAAAGCAGTATCCTGATTCTTTATCAGGGTTGGGCAATCCTTGTCCTCGAGTGCTGCTGCCCTGCATTTTTTCCAACTATTCCTGCCCTGAGTGAATTGGTATACTCGAGCTTCTGATTGACTGAACTCACATGATCCAGGTAATCAGCATTGGGAAAGACCAGGATAGTTGGAAAACAAGCAGGCCACTCCTGCTTTAAACGGATAAAATGAAAATGACCAACATTCCCATATGGTGACACGCAGCAGGGGTGAACACAAATGTATAAATATCAAAATTACATTATGCCTAAAGCCATAATTATTCCAGACAATATATAATAATATAATATATAATTAGCACAATATAATATTGTGCTCATTAAGACAATATTTCCCATCGCAGACAGTGTTTTCATTTATTTTTTGGTTGAATTAGAGTCTCTACATCTCTGCAAGGGTGACAAGCAAAAATCCGCTCAGAACTGCCCCCCCAAACAGGGGGTAAAGATGATGGCTGGAAAACTGTGACCTTTAATTTTTTTTCTCCCCATGAAAGCTGACAACATTCTGAAGCAGCATTATCTCATCTTGTGTTGCTGCTTCTAGAGCTTTAGATTATTTTCATTATCCGTAAAAAAAACGAAAACAATAATGTTCTATATTAATTGATTAGGTCTTTAGTCTTGATACTGTAAATGTCAGTAAATTATGACACATGTGATAATGCCCTCACATTTCTTGTTTTGTCCAACTAACGGAGAAACTAAAAGGAATGCTCACATTTGTGATAATGCAACTTTTGCTTATTAAAATAAAAAATACATTCTGTTGAGAGTAAGTTTGGCCCTTTGTTTCAAAAGACCACATTTTTTGTCATATGCCATAAGCCATATGCTCGAAGTGATTTCCAAAATAGTTTTCTTATGTCCTACACATACTCCAAAGATCCAAGTTTAATGGATTTTCTGACTGATTTGATGCATCTTCAACTAAACCAGTTACTCACCTGTCCTGTGTAGGGATATGAAGCATCAGAGTCAATGCCGTGGTTGTCAATGACATACTGGAATGCTTGGTGCATGAGGCCTCCATTGCAGCCATGGTTGCCATATTTGCTGCTACAGTCCACCAGGTTTTGAGGGCTGAGATTCACCAGCTTCCCTGTTGTCTTGGCTAACTGGCCCTCTAGGGCTCCTGCAGCACTGAATGCCCAGCAGGAGCCACAAGAACCCTGGATTCAAAAGACTAGTGTTACCATACTGTCATGAACACAAGACAAAAAGACATACACCAGTCAACCACAACATCAATACTACATGGTGGTTTTAATGGCTTCAAAATTAGATTCAATGTATTTTGTACTTGTTTAGTTTCAGACTTCTTAACAATGACATTTTCTTAAGAACTTTCTTAAGAATCAGTTCTCTACCAACTGTATTTGTAGTATTAAATATGTTGTAATGTCGAAACTTTTTAAATACTTTCGAAGACATTTCCTGTCTCAAGGAATCATCTATTGATCATCTAATAATAAATATGACTACTTTTATTACTTTTATTATTTACTTTTATGACTACTGTTCAACTTTAGGATTGGTACAATTACAATGCTACAGTTTTACACTTTGTTTTTATGCCAAATAAATGGTTCAAATATAAAACTATTTAAAAATTACAGTTACAATTAAATATAATGTCTTTGGGAAAACTACCAAAAGTACAGTAATATATAAAGCATTTCAACAAAAACATAAAGACACATCCAAGTGATTGCAATAGAAGTGTAAGCACATACTAGATGTATAGCAGAGTACAACATAAAGCTCAAAGCTCAGGTACTTAGTGAAATTCATATAAAAATAAAACAGCTATTGAATGGTCAGTTGGATTTTCTTGTCTTAATCTGTGTCACGCACTAAAAGTGACAAAGTAGATGTGGCAAAAACTTGTCACACGCTACTTGCAGAAACTGGTGATTGTGGTGATGACTTCCTGTGTGTACAACAACCTATCTGATGAGGAAGGAACCAGAGAAAGGTGGGAAATGAGACTAGTGAGGTTGATGACTCCGTCAATTGTGTCACAAACACACATGAAATGGTTCCAATGACATAGTTATGACATAGTGGTTTTTACCTGCATCTTGACACTGGTGACACAGCCCTTCTCTCTCCAGTCCATGGTGTCTGGTACAGCAGCACCTGATGTCCTCACAAAGGAAGATGGCGCCCTCTGGATGTCAGTCACAGGACTGAGTGCAGCAAAAGATTGCAGAATCTCCTCTGTTGTCTGTAAGGAAGTAGACAACGAATAAATAAGTGAGCAGAATTTAGTTTGAACCCATATTATTACATGACCCATATTATTTTAGCAGAGTTTTAGAATTTCAATTTTTTTACTATTTTCCATCAACTAAAATTCACCATCTTATGTCAAGGATGTCTGAAGTCAGAGTATATTAATGAGAATACTTTGTTAGATACAACAATGTTACTTTGCTTTGTTACTTTTCAGTTAAAATAACACTACTCAATATTAATGTTAATGATGGATGAAAGAAGGATTAATGACTGACGGAGAATTATCATTCAACCTTACAGTTCCTGTCAGATTTACTGAGCATTTTAACATCTTTTAGCTCAAAGTTTTGGTTTTATCTCCCACAACTTTATTGTTTGTTGCAGCTTTAAAGCTCCCATCACAATGGTTTCCAGCAGCAGGTACCTGTTTTCAGTCAAACACCTCAAAAGGCCGCAGCAGACCAAGCTAAATGAACACTGAATATTCGACGCACATTCCTCACATGGCCAGAAATACAACTCTAAATTAACTATAATGCTGTTCTGTAACTTCTCACTGTGCACATAAACAAATACTTTGGGAACTGGTATGCCACAACAACTTTATTATGTCAAACCTTTATCAGCTCACATTTTTTATTGCCCCAGATAACACTGCTGACACTCCTACACAGAGTAAAGTCAATTAGGTCAAACAGATGAATATGTTTCATTCTATGCTTTACTTACATTATCAGCTTTCTGCCCTCTATCTGAATACGAGTTGAGTTTGCTTCTCAGAAATCAGTCATTTTTCTAGTGGCGTAAATAAATAAACAAAGGCTGGACTGAAGTTTAGTTTGAATACTGCCCAACAATGTCCGATTCAGTTTGAAGCAGGGTAGGGTTAAAGGACACAAATCAAAACATCACGCAGTTAATATTCCAGTGTGCAGTCTGAATACTTCGGCCCTTCATTAAGTCAGACCCAGAACATACTGTAGGCTATTGACCACATTTGTGGAGAACGAACTGCAGTGTAGCTTGATTGGCGAACGAGCTCAGAGCAGAAATAATTTCATTATTTCAGTAAAGTGTAAAAGGCCGAAGCCAAGAAACTCAAGCAAAGTGAAGTTAGACCAGCGGAAGAGCTAAAGGGTAAAAAGACAAAGTGCTCACATCCAGCATGAGGCTAAAACTAACTTACTGTGATTTAGTTTCTCATTATCTCAAACTCTTTATGTGACTGGCATTCAAACAATTATTTCTCTGTCTGGGATTGTTGCAGTTTAATTATATCGTAATAGCCATTGTTTCCTCTTTGTTGTTTCTAAAGTGGAATGAACTTTTTAAGCTTTTCGCTGTTGTAAACTGAATGAACAAAATGCTTTTTTTGGGTTGTTGCTCGAAGGAATAAAGAGGTTTCAAAATAAAACTTTGGCATTTGCTTAGATGCAATGGTCAATTGCTGTTTTTCACATTTTCTTACATTTAAATATGAATTCATGAATGAATTAAGCAAACAAACACACAACTCAAATGGATATTACTTGTAGCCATAAATGTGATAAATACCAGGCTGATGTGAGGACATTGTCTTTTAATACTTTCTGACTTCTACAACATAATTACACAGGCATAACTAACAGAATAGTCTATTTCCTGATGAATTAAAACACATAGTGACTATTTAGCATCAATGATTGTGTAAATATACTATGCAATATTTATAGCCACATTTACAGTTAATCCGGGACTTGATGATATGATGACTTATGATTTCTTTGTTTTCCATTTTAATAGTACTATAACAAATAAACATAGAAAACAGAGAAATTGTACTGGTAATGCAGTAACTGTAACTAAAACTGTGCTTAGTTTCTTTGATAGAAATGCTGTATGTAATGTAGTAATAGTTTTTTAGGCTTTTTTATTTGGCAAAACATGCAGAGGAAGTTAAAGTAGGTTTTCAGTCCTGAATAGGACAGCATGTACATGTATGTAACCTGAGAGGTGGAACTCAGGGCTACAAACTAACAAAATAACCAGAATAACTCTTTCAGAGTCTAGTTGTCTGCTATCATGTCAGTATTTCAGAATAAATATAAAAACACTAGCTGTTAAGCTTGTATCTGTGTATCTGTGTCTATCTTCTGCTAACCTTCCAGAATTATTAATACCATGGTCATTCATGAATAAATCATAAATCAATACAAGCATAAAACATTTACTCTTTACTTTCTGTACAAAGGAGGAGAATGAGCGAGTGTCTTACCAGGTCTCCCATGTAATTCATGCTCAGCTCGTAGGTGTGAAGTCCCATGGAGGCCTCCAGGTTGTGCATGGTGATGAGCATCAGGTTCTTCTCCCACAATTCCCTGCGGCGCACATCCTCCACCTCGACACAAAGACGTACAGAAAGAGTGCATGAGGTCAAATGCTGTATAAGAAAACGCTCTTACATATGGATTTTGTTTTCCTGCAAACACTGATGTTATTGAATTACTTGAGAAGAAAACAAAAAAAACAGAAAAATGTTTACATCCAACTTTTTTTTAATCATATAGCATACCTCATTCTTGTATATCTTCCTATGTGTCTTCTTCCACAGGTTCCAGTGGATGTCCAGCCTGCTGTCGAACTTGGCTGCTGCTCCAACACAGAGGGAGATGAGCAGCAGGCTCCCCAACATCAGGCCTGTGGACACAGAGAGACACGGACCACATGGTCAGGACAGGATGTCGTCTGGCCTTTGATTAACCGAATGCTAGCAACACGCAGAGAAAACTACAATATTTTTTTACTTAAATAAACCATAAAAAACAGAACTTGTTTGTTCTTAACAGATCTATAGGACAGAAATAACAGAAATATAGGCATATATCAAATTTACTGAAGCGCATTTCAACGGAAATGCTATACCCTACGTAGTTAGCTCTGTGGCAAACTGTGGCACAATTACAGTGCTGTTATACATATAAATATTATTTTTTTAATTTTAATTTTTTTGTGTGCTTCATTGAAAACACATTAATTTTGTGCGGTAAATGTTAAACTAGCTTGCTGACTTAGTTTATCTTAGTTTAACTCCCTTAGTTGCTCCCATTTTTCTGACTTCAGTCTTAACCTAAAAACTGGGCTCCACTGAGGTTAAACTCAAGAATTATAATTATATGTGTGTCACTCTGCCATTAAGAGAAGAAACCTTAAAATAATGCTAATAATAAAACTGGTCAACATAATATTTGCTACCTGGGCAAAATTATATTATTATATTATTCATATAGAATTTGACCTGCTGATCACAGAAGTGACATCCATCAGGTAC
>JAUMHL010000009.1:2486453-2507550 GCA_032362345.1 Sandelia bainsii | reverse complement strand
ACACAACTCAGCTTGTTTTTCTGTTTGAGGAGGAAGTGGTTTTCATAATGGGCTAGAATATGGTGCCTCTGCCCATCGAAAAGTGGAAAAAAATGGCAACAGAATTCATTCCTCTGTTATATTTCATAGCAAGCTCATTAGATTCTAATATTTCTTATGTAGAACTAACTGTTGTAATGGTGGTACAGTAAGAAAGGTCAGAGAGGTCTCTCAAAACATTGGGATTCACTGTGAATGTGAACTGCAAATGTCTTGGAAATCCAAACAGTAGATGTTAGGATATGTGATCCTGGACCAAAGTGTAGGTCAAGATGAATATTTGACCTGCCAGGAGGCTGAAAGGAGGCTGAAAGGTCAGAAGGTCACTACGTTTGATGGCAGACTGCCAGATGTTGTTGAGGTCTCTGGACCAAGGTCTTGTGTAGAAACCGCTATTCCACTAGAATCACATCAAATATCAAATTGCTGTCTGTATATAATGTTTGATTACGCCACTGTAGATGATATTTATATACAGTACACTGCATTACACTATACATTGCTTTATTTAACAGTACTGTATGACATATGCCGTAGCTATAAACGTGGAGTACTTATGTTTATATATCAATTGATGGTAATTTGAGACACAGTAGATATTCATATTCAACATTTTTAAATTGTGTGTTGAAATATGCATTGATTTTTTTTGTTATTTTTAATAAGTGAACCAACACTTTTTTATGTTTCTATGACCTGTTCATTTGTGTATCAGTGTTTTACAGTCGTGGTGGAAACACATTCTGATATATTTTCAATATGTTTTGTTTGTTTCTTTACATGCATTATAGAACATTTACTTGACATCATTGCCATAATCCCTAATGGTAAGTGAGTTTAGAGCAATTTGTTATTTTTTTGTCCATTCACCCCCACCGGTCGAGGCAGATGGCCACCCAGCCTGGCCCAAGCTTGGTTCTTCTGGATGTTTCTTCCATTAAAGATTTTTCTCTCCACTGTTGCCTAGTGCTGCTCAAGTTGAAGGTTACTTGTTGGGGTTTCTATATAATTCTACATAGCTGTCTTGTATTATTGTGTAAGGTCCTAAACCCTACATTGTAGGTGAACTCAGATGACTTGTGTTGTGATTTGGCTCTATATAAATAAACTGAACTGAACTAAACTGAAGTGAATAGAGCAGTTTTCTCCAGTTTCCTTAGTTTAGTATTAAAAATTCCAAATGTTGCACTTGACTTCAAAATGAAACCTTTATTGAATTTCATAGAAAACATCAATTTACAGTTAAATCATTAGAAAAGTGCTGAACAGAACAATAACAACAGAAGTCGACGTGATGAAGAGAAAAACTGGTTAAGATTTCAGAGGAACTATGCAATAACAGAAACTAAAGAGCTCTCATTGTCAATATTTCCTATCACACTCAATTGAAACTTTGTTAATCTTCACACAATTTAATTAAAACTAGAGTATGTCACACATTACCAACCACATATTATGAAATGCTGGCTCTGCCTGGTGGGTTTTTAGATTTAACTTGGCACTTTGGCACAAAACCAGCCTGTGCTCTGGGTTAGTGTTACTAACACCATGCCCTGGAGGTAGGCTACAACAAACTGTGTTTCTTTATGGAGCCAGCCACAATGAAGATCTGCTGCTTTTGGAGTTAAAACTGAAAAGACTTCAGGGGTTCAAAGTGCTTTACACAACTCAAGATAACCAAACATCCTCATCAGACATTTTTAAGAATGCTTGAATCCAAAAGTCTACAACATTTAACCGTTTTTATTCTAAAAGGCAACAAGTCCAATTCAAAGTTTAAATTTTATTATATGATAATTCAAATATGTGTTTGCTTTTTAAAGAATCTGCACAAAGTCATTTTTGTAGTGGTTGCTGAAGTTTTGGAATGGATGAGGGTACATATATTTTGTGTGTAGTAGTCAAAGTGAAGCCTGTTAGTCTTCCCTTTTCTTCCCCTGAGCTCCACACTCATCTCCTCACATGATGGGGTAACTGGCCAGGCTGGCGATGCCGCAGAGGTTGCCACGGTTGCGTGCCATCAGGATGTAGCCCTTGTTGCCCCAGCTCTCACCCCAGCTGTCAAGGAAAGACAAACATCAGTGGTGCAGATGGAATCAAAGAGACGACATTGCCAGGAGTTACACAGCATTTCATGTCATCTGTTTGTCACCAACGAAGAAACAACCTGTCATTTCATTATGACGGACTTATGAGCCACCTGATGCCATTCAGACAGGTGACGTGTCCCACCTGTTCTTGACGATCCAGTACTTCTTCCCCTTGGCATTCACTCCGTAGCCCACTGCCAACACAGCATGATTGATGTCCTCTTTGTTACAGTTGGGGTCGTAGTAAATACCTGGGCACGTGACAGACAGGAAGTAAGCGTCAGTGAACCACTATGCATGTTGTGTAAATTGTACAAAAGAAATTCAAGTCCTGAAATCTGCTTGAGAAGATGTGGGTGATCTGTCAAAGTACTAATTTCACTGTTTTCAAAGTTTTCATGATGGTATGTTTTTAGTTTAGTTTAGAATTGGCCTCAAAGTGGTCACATTTAAAATGACAATCATTTTCACGTTCACTTGTTTATGGCTGACATTTTTTTTGCACTAGTGCTTCAATTTATTTACATTCAGTGATCACGTCTCCAAATGGCTGGCTACTTTTAATTGCTAGTGGCAGAGTCAACCATTCCCGGACTGGATTCTGATTACCCAGCTTGACTGTTATCGCTATGGAAAATTCCTTGTAGGTGAAATCCTACACGACAATCCACCTGTTTGTTATTCTGAAAGTATATTCAGCATCATCTTCAACGTCCTGGACAGATGGTGTTAAGAAGCTCTTAACAGCATGTGCATGCACTCAGGAAATGTGTTGCCCAGTATTTGCATGAAATTATACACATAAGAATGAGCAGATAACTCTGTATGTGTTACCAGAATATAGATGTATGAGTGGTTCACTGACCTCTCTGGTAGAACTGGAATGAGCTCTGCATGGCATCAATGGCCACAGATACTGGACCCGCTTTATACAGTGCGACAGCCAGCGCATGCTCATCACCCACTGGGATCTCTTTGTACCCTTTGCACTGGGCTGCCATGCCTGATGAATTGTAGCGGCAAGGCTCGTCCTGCAGGAAAGACAAAGAAGAGAAAAGTGCTTCACGTACTTGTAAGACCAATCAAATAAATTTATAGTGCATCAAATAGAAATTGCAACATTAACAAGCAGTTCTACTTCCTTCTTGCACCAACAGATGACTGAGAAGGAAACTAATGTTTGCTGTGTAAGACAATGTGAGAGCAACTACCTCATCATTTCTGGTGACTCACCACCACTCTGTAAAACATTTGCTGATACTTTGAAGTTAGAATTGTGAATGTGAATAATGGCTATCATATTTTTTTCTTTTGTGCATGCAAACATGTGATCAGACCAATCTGACACCCTGACAGCCAAGCGAGGAACCACTTAGGTTTCAGTCTGTATCTGTAGTTCTGCTGTGGTAAGACAGTGAGAGATGGGTCGGATCAGTTTGTTGGCTGAAAGAGTGTGAGTATCATAAAAAAAAAACCAACCTAAAGGATTTAAAGGTCCTAACAAGCAGATTTAGTTACCTTATAGAGTTTTTGGGTAGTATGACTGTTGGGGCTAGAAGTCAGGCTACCTATGGTGCTGATTATACTTTTAGCCCAACAACTTTATTAAGTACATAAACACTAAATGGATGTGGACATACAGTATACTGTTACTCAACAGCAACATTACAAACATCTGCAGATATGAACCTTATTATTTATATATTGCTTGAAAACAAATACTAACATAAATATGACCCTTTTCTTACTTGTGACAGAACTGCTTTCGCCCTTTGCCAACCTTTTTCTGCCCCACCTTGCACTGAGCATTCAGGCAACATTACTAGTCTATAAAGGAACGGGTCACAGGGAGCGCATTGAGCTCTGTTCTTGTTGTGGTTTGTAGCCATAGAACAGGATGTTACAGTAACAGAATGGGAACAAGTGTTAACACATGACAGGAATCTCAGTCAACACTTTACCACAGTCACAGGATCCATGTAAATTAGAGTGACTGAAAGTTTGTTTGGGCAAGAATTTAGCCCACTGAAGGGAAAGTCTGATATCCTGTATATGCCTAGCTTATTTAATGTTGTGGCTTTCTTACCTCTCCGACGTATGGGTAGGCCTCCTCAGAGTCAATGCCTCCGTTTTCATGCACATACTCGAAGGCCGTGGTCATGTATCCTCCTCCACAGCCGTCGTTCCCTGTGACGCAGTCCACCAGGTTCTGAGGACTTAGGTCCACCAGCTGACCTGTCTTCTTGGCCAACTGGCCCTCAAGAGCTCCGGCTGAGCTGAAGGCCCAACAGGAACCACAGGAACCCTATCAGGAGTGCATGACATAGAAGACAGTGATAAGCTTTATTTAGCTGTATTTAGTTTTATGATATAGAGAAGACAGTGGGTGAGAAATAACAGAAAGAATAAAATACAGAATTTATTATTGCTTCAGGTTTTGATTGGTTCTGATATGAGCTAAATGGAAATGATAAATTTACAGCATGTATATTTACTATCTACAGTGTACAAAAAAAATAAAATCAAGAAGAAAATGGCTCATCAGCATCTGTAATACCTCACCAGGATAAAGGCTGTGCAAAACAGAAAGCTGTTTAGTTTGTGTCTTCTCCTGTCAGTCCACTAGGTGTCAGGCTTTGACAGCTTTGGTTGGAAACACATTTCAGTTGGTTCAACAGTTTCACTAGTTTGAATTGGCCCCAGTGCACAATGTTAGCCCCATAAAGAAATAGCTTTCCCAGTTTGGTGTGGTAGAAATTAGAGCTCTGACCTCAACCTCAATCAGCACCTTTGGGGCAAACTGGATCAACTACTAGCCGGGCCTTTTTGCTGACCTCACTAATGCTCTTGGAGCTGAAGTAGTAATAATACTAATAACTGATACTTTATTAACCCTCTTGGGGAAATTCTTGTGGACAGGCTGCCCCCTTAAGGCGCCAAGGATTCAGGGTTCAAAATCTTGGGGAAAATCTTTTCGGGATACTGTAGGCTGTCATACTGTATGTTCAACAATCATGTTCATAATCATAAAATTATAAGATAAGAATGAAAAAAAGCATGTGTGCTTTAAAGATCAGGATGCCTGGCCTGTGCTGGAGAATGCTGAAGCAATAAAACTTCATTAGAGTTATTGTTTGAGTTCAAACACATCTGCTGCTTCCGCTCAAAGAGACATTCTGCTGAGCTGAGTAGCTTCAATTCAAACCTTTGTAAATTTGTAATGACTTCATTTCACTGGGCGATGTTCTGAATGTTGTTTTGAACTCTGGTGTGGTGTGAACTGAAATTTGCATAAAAGAAACAAAACATCCAAACCCAATTCAAACAACACAAAGGATCTGTGGAGGAAGCAGCAGAGCTTTTAGTATGCAGAGAGATCAGTCAGGATGAATAATTCATCACGGGAAGCTGAGGGCCAGAGCTATAGATCCTGTTTACAAGTGCAGTTTGACTCTCAAACACCAGAGGGACACGTCGTCCACATCAATATTCACAGTAATTACCATAATGATACTATCATTGTTGGTGATTTTATTGTATATCCACACTAAAATGCTAAAATAAAATGTTAAATGTGTAAATTAATGATAAAAGATAAAAACGTTTGGATTTTTTGTGTATTTGTTTATTGTGCTGGGTAAAATTAATTAATTATGAATTATTTTTAGGCTGATTTGACCAATTATGAAGTAAATAAATCTGCAAACTTGCAAAATGTTAAAAGCAAATAAAAAGCTTAAAAATAACAGTTTTTACAAACATTTGAGTTTCTATTTCTTTGTTTCTATTGTGCAAAATAAAATAAAAAAATGTGTTGCCTGTCATACATTTATTAAATCTGCCAATGATTTTAATGTGTTTGTCAAATTAAACAGATGAAACGAACACTGCTGAATCTTTAGGCTGCAGCCTTTGATGCTCATGATCATTAGATAACATAACATCTTTATACTAATAATCTGCTTGTGATCAAATTGCACAGATGTGCGTCATTTTTCAATCTATGTACTTCCTCTTCAGCTCAACCTTTGTTTACATAAATAAGGTCCGGCTGTCCAGTCCACTCATAATGACTAATTACATCTAATAATCCGATTTATTCCTTTGTTTCAAAGTCCATTAGCAGTGAGAGCAGGCTGCTTCCTCTGGCAGGTTTTGTGATCATTCTCTAACTGGGATAGTTGCATCATTTTCCATTTCTGGATCAGAAACTGGGTTGCAATTGGGAAAAATTGTGAATATTTTCCTATGTTTTTCTGAAAGCTTCTTGACTTTACTCAGCAACAAAACAAAACATTCACCACATCCTCTGAGTCTTATTTGGTCTTTCTTAAGGCTTCTTAAAAGGCTTCATTTTCAATTCTGACCGTCTTGTGTCTTTGGGATAATATTTTCATAATTGTACATAATTATTTTTATATTTTACCCAATTGACCTGCTTCTCTACAGTAAATGTGGCTATTCTCATGTCCATGTACAGTAATAAACACTTCCCTAAACTACATCACTTCTTGTTTAATTAAACATATTTCCACTGTGTTATTGTTGGATGAACATTTTATTGTTTTAATCACTTCCTTTATATGATCCCAGCTGATGTGATTATTTTTGCTTCTGCCTGCAACAGCCATATTTCCCCACAGAAATCGACAAAGTTTCCTTCTTAAAATTTTGCCTGAAAACAGCCTTGGGAATTTTTTCTCCGTTTTCCACAAACAAACACCGTCACATGCCAAAAACCAGCAGGAAAACACTATCTGTAAATTCCTATCTTGCATTGCAGTTACCAAGAAAGTTATTGGCAGGAATATGAAGCTGCAAACAAAACAACATCGTGCATGAGACAATGTGCAAATTGTTTGAGCACTGAATGTTTCTATTACTCATGTTAATTCTGATGATCTGGTTTCTTTATTATCATATTTCTTGGAACTGGAGTCACCACTAGGTTGTTGGTGCCAAAGGTGCAAAGAAAACACACCGTCTGCCAACAATGTAGTGAACTAACAGGTTTTTTTTACTTCCCTGCCTAAGAAGGAACTTGGTTTTCATGGTCATGTGTAGTTTCTGTTTGTTTTCACTGCCAAAGTCTCTGCATAATCAGATGAGATCTGTTCATGCAGTGTTCTGATTCATTTACCAGTTTCTTCCGCTATCACGACTCTCTTATCTGGTATTCTGTTTAGACCTGTTACAGGTGAATAACAGAAACAGGTTGTGAACACAGCACCAACAGAACAGCACCATCCCCTTTTTAAGCTAAATTGAACTGTACTGTCTTCTAGAAATTAGGTTCCCATACAACTAATTTGCAGCAGTCACAAAGCAACATTATCATTAAACTGGAGTTGGGTTATGGCCAACGTTTGTCCGATATTCACCCCCTTTTTAGCTCAGGTATTGGTCTCTACCAACTCCTGTGGGAAATATCTGTTTAGCTTCTAAATTTTCCATTATGTTCTCTAGCTGGTTGCCAAGTTTTTCAAGAAAAAGGCTGCCAAAAGCAACAGAATCTAAAGGTTTCTACACATTGAACTGACCTGGTTCTTTACTGAAGTCACCATGCCCTTCTTGCGGTAGTCGATAGATTTTGGAAGCTTAGACACCCTGTCGTCCACATCCATGGTGAAGCTGGGCTCACGGTTCAGTGGGACTAGCAGGCCGGTCATCTTCTCAACTACTTCTTCTGCTGTCTACATTAACAGAGACACAGTTAACATTAATTTTTTTTAGATCTCATTCACATATATAAAAAACAGCAGGTTGAGTTTCTATATTGGTTGCACCACTGTGACAATAGATCGCATGAAACTTTTCTTAGTTCCTGGAATAATCATAATCATGAGAGATAAAAATGTTTTAGGGCAAGAACAAGAGGAGGGAGGTAGAGAGGATTTATTTTTAGACTTAAGATGAGAACAAGTCAAAGAAGATACGGAAGAGAGGGGATTTGATTGAGCGGAGTGACTGGGGATGAAAAGTATTCATGAAGAGATGGGTTTAACACACTTTACTCCAAACGGAAATGTCACTGTGCAAATGTCAAAGACAGACAAAAGAATAGATATAAAACTGCACATAAAAAAACTACTAGAAAAACAGTGACATATAAGAATGGGTATACAAAAGAGACATATGAGAAGTAAAAGAGGAATTAAAGTGAGATCTGTACTGATATATGGCTGTCAGGATGTAACTGCTAGTTGTATGATGTTTAGCAATCATCTACAAAAAAATATGCCACTTATTATTATCAGAATTCTCCAGTGCTTCCATTACATCTCAGGCTGCAAGCTAAGAGATCATTAATGGAAGAAGTACACACCATCTGTTAATTTCTTTCATTTCACAAAACAAAAATGGAAATGCATCCTTCATTTCCTGGCCACCTGTTCCTACAAGAACATGAAATTGGCCATTTATCCAGAATTTGAATGTGTATACATGCTCCTGTCACTAATAAATGAGCCCCAGCTCTGGCATGGTGTCTTTTTTTGCTTTATACTGATAAACAGCTTGTCACGCAGCGTCATCATGCAAAAATAACCATTAGTCATGACATACGCTGACTTTTTTAAGGACACCAAAGGCATACTGTTTCACCTCACTAGGCTGCTGTATGCATGAGTGGAAAAGAAAACAAAAAAGCCAATTTTGCACTTAGCTTAGCACTGAGCAGATTTTCAATATGTCATATAAGAGCAGCTTCTAAAGACATCTGAATGACAGACAAGCTATAAACATAGTTACTGGCACTTGGACATTGTTTTACTTCATCAAACTTTGTGTTGGAATCCCAACAGCTGAGCTGAGCCTGGATTGGCATTTGGGGACAAACTTCAATTCAATCAAAACTGTGCATAGTGAAACAGACGTGTGCTCTAACAATGTGGAAAATGTAAAAAAAGAAGTGAAAACTCATCATGGTAATTATTACTCTTTATATTGGCTTGGTGAAAAAAACATCAAAATTGACCAATCATAGCATTTTTTTACACAACTTGTAGAAAATGATTAAAGTGATAGTACCAGAAAGACCTGAAATAAACTTAGCACAGAAATGCTTATGATCTCGTCATCCAAAGCATTTTAGAGCATGTTGGAGACACGTCAAAGCAAGTGGAGGCATGCTTGTCTTTCTGTCAGGGCCTCGTGAAGCGCAGTAAATCCACAGTAGTTTCAAGCACACATGAGATTAAAAAAGGTTTCCTATTACCTGGTCAGTACCTGGTATTGACACAGGGTGAGATTTGAGTAGGACTCAGGCAGGACTGTGTCAGACTCACCATGTCTCCCAGGTGGTTCATCCCCATCTCGTAGGAGTGCATGCCCAGAGCTGCTTCCTGGTTGTGGGCTTCAATCATAAGCATGTTCTTCTCCCAGATGGCCCTGCGGATCCCCTCTTCATTCTGAGACAAACAAAAGTGCATGTGTTACGCTGTGTTACAAGTCAAAAGCTCGATATGTATAAAACACTGTCTTAGAAAGTTCAATTATCCTTTCAGCTATTCAAGTTTTTTAATGCAGAAAAATGAAAGACAGGATGCTAAATAATGCGATTAAATATTTCAGGCTGCTGACAGTGTTTATGTCTTGCTTCCTTGAACTGGTAAATGTGAAGTGATCTCACAATAATTGCTGTCTTAGAGGTTGACAAGATTACCCCAAGGCATCATTGAACAACTGAGTGGCATACAATATCCTTCAAATTCAGATAATAGTAGGTTTAATTTGTTGTCTTGGCAGTAACACATTTTAAAGCATATTCCATCTAGAAATTTGAACACTGGTGGACCCAGTCTCTCTACTGGGCCACAGTACCAGAGCCACAAGCTGCGTCTTTTCACCTGATAGAGACGGGCTTCATAACGAGGTCATAGCATAATGTTAATTTTCATGTTCTTCTGTCACCTATATTTCAATTTTAAGTTTTTTCTTCCATCCCTTGTTTCCCTCCTGCACTAACACCTGACAGCTGAAAGAAATTAATCTGGTCAAATAGGCCAAATTTACATTTTAATTAGCGAAGAAAGAAAGCCTGTCTGTCTTACAGCCCAATTCCATTAATTAGGACATTTAAACCAGTGCACATTCCCTAATACAGCTTGTATAGTTACAGCACAACTGCCCATGCCATTGTCATTTGTGTTAAAATACTGCTTTGTCCTTAATTTTTTAGAATAGTTGAGACTTGTCACCATTATATGCATATGCATATGCAGAAATAAGTGTGTGAGAGAATCACCTTCATTTATATGCTAAAAGTTGATGTCAGTGCTGGTTATAGACATACTGTGAATGCAAATAAGATACACTCAAGATACATCAACATCCATGCTCTACTTAGAATTCCTTATCTTAACACTTGGCATAATTATAATCATAGTTTCTGTCTTGATGTTCATTACAATAATGGAACATGCAAATAATATAACGAGACTTGAAGGAACTGTTAGAGGAATACTGATTAAAATCATAAAAGAGAAAGAGTTGTAGTGTCTCTATCTGCTGACGACATGTACTCATAGATAAAAACAACCAAACACATGCTCATATGCAGTACGTGAAGAACTGCTGATAAAAAGAACACATGCATTAAACCCACACACTACACCGTTATGGAGCAGTGACCTCTAGCCCGAGGTGAAGAGCAAGTGAATAACAGATGCTCAGCAAGCGCTCAGGAAGGAAATCTGCAGTTCTCTCTAGTTTGACACCAACTAAACTGCATTTCCTTCCTTGTCCACAGCCAAGAATTAGAACAAACACAGAAGAAAACTGGGAAATGTTCCGGTTATGAAACTTAAACAGTAAAAGGGTAAAATAAGTGAGAACAATATCCCATGTTGAATAATTTGGGACACCTGCTACATTGATATTGGAGTTGATGACTTTATGTTTTGCTTGTTCATTTAATGAAACTTCCTTAAAAGCCTGTACTTGCCAGTTTAATCCTTAAAACTTAGAACTTCTCAAATGAATTAATACAATAGGAAAAATTCGTTTGGAAAAAGTGGGTCTACAGGCTTTTGGAAATGAGCTTTTCTGAATTACTGGCTCAAGATGACAAAGATGCAGTAACTGTAAATTCTCATTGTGCACGCCCTGCTTTACTTTTGCTTCTCTGTTTTGTAACTCCATCTGTCTTGTTTCCACTTTGGGCCAATGCACAGATGTAGAGCAACCAGTGCTAGTTTCACATTTCTCACTTTTCCAGTTGACATCATTTGGCTTTAGCATTTACGGTACAGAACATTATTGCAATGTCTAGATTTAGCAGTTATTGATGTCACATAACAACTTGAGCAAGTAGCTCCTGTGTGCTGTGGACAAATTGTACATTCATGTATGAGCACTGAGATCTAGTTTTTGGCAGAAGGTTTTCCTCTTGTACTGTCAACAAAAACATAAATCATCAGGTGGGTCTTAGAGGCTCAGGCACCATTACCAGAAAAAAAATTATTTGGAGAGCTGCTTTGTTATCATAAATGTCTGACAGGTAAACAGGACGTCTGGCAAGTATCAGTGCATTTGTTGCAAATGATAACTAATCTTCTTTGACAGAAACTAGAAAAGATCAGATACCCAGAACCAGACTGTATTTTCATAAAGTGTGTAAAGTTTAAGTAGCATCTGGCTCCTCTTTACCACAATTGCTTAATGCTCATTTGTAAACTTTGTCACCCAAACCACTTTTTGGTTAGAAAATATTCCCTATATCAAGTAAAAGAACAATTTTAAACATGGTATACCCAACCAAACTGCTGTTGGCGATTATTGTTTCATTACCTTGCACCTGAATCCTGGGCGCTACAAATGACATTCAAAAGGAAACTAGAAAAACTAACTAGCAGCAGTACTACATAAACATGCACAATACTGGATACAGGATAAGTCAGCATTAATCAAATTAATTGTTGGGGCACTTCCTGTAGGTTCTGGGGAAAACTTCAGAAAACTGTCCTTCTACCAGTCAGCACTAATTTTCACCAGCAATTCTTGCCATTTTGTGCCTCTATAATACACTAAACACAAACTTTTTAGCTACTTCCGTAGGCACTAAAACAAAAAATCAGTTAATATGCTGATGATATTATCTTATTCATTCAAGCATCAGGAATTCATATAGCTACACATAGACTAGTCTATATGACATAGTCTGAATACTTGGATTGCCCGGGAGCACAAAATATTCTGAAACACTTTCTATCAGTGCAGAAGAAAGACGAAAATCCAATGCAGTTCTTATTGGATACTATTAAATCCACAAATGACATGATCTTTAGCAGCAATTTTCTTAAAAAAAAAAGGTAAACGTGAAATAATATACTGCATATTACCCATGAAGACATCACCCTTATCCTTTGTTCTATCTAGATCCAGCATTTAACCTGCTTTGTTAATTTTGTTCAGTTTAAAATGTATAGAGTATAGCTAACATACCACACCTGAATGTTGGGAAACAGAACAATACAGCCAGCCAGATGGAGATTTGGTATTGGCGTCAAGATACTTAAAACATCTATGAGGAACATCTGCTCTGTTTAATGTTTTCTCACCAGAGCTGCATCCTCTATCTATAATAAATAAATATTCACCAGACTGGCAACAGCGGAAACAGGCCAACTGAGAGAGAGAGAGAGAGAGAGAGAGAGAGAGGAGACTACCACTAACCTGACTGGCTGTTAAATTGAGTCAGATATAGACAGACAGTGAGTCAAACACAAAAATGTCCACATGTTGAGCAACTCACTGATGCAGAGAGAGAGAGAGAGGATGGAGCACAAAAAGCTTGAAGACAGAGCTGGAGACAAAAGCAAAAGAAAGTCAGATGAATATACAGAGTATGTCTGTGTATTCATATAGTTTAATGGGTAAAGGGACTGACATTTTCAAGATACATATTCTAATGAAAAACTTATCTCCTGCAAAGGAGTCAGCACTGACAAAAAAACAAAACCTTTTTAAGAACTCAGTCGAGGTGCACATTTTCTCTGGAACAACAGAGGCTCCAGCTTTAATGAAATTCTGACATCCTTTCCCATTAATGTTGCTCCTTCTTTCTTTGTCCTCACTGCTGGTTAAACTTTTTGGAAAAAGAATAACTTGTGCAATTGGTGCAATTTGTTTATGGAATTTGCAGTTTTGAGAAATAGGCAAAGTCAGGATTGAATGTCAGAGTTTATGAACTTACTCAGACGATTTCTTTAAAAGATAGTTTGGTCTATGTAGATGCTCAGATGTGGACTGTGGCCTGTTAATACAGATATGAAGCTTCACCACACAAGTACACAAGTTCATTACAAATTAACAAATGTTGTTTGGTCTTTGACCTTTCTATCAAAGACCTCAAGCATCTCCAACTGAAGAAAAGCAAGTTGTACCATGTAAGAAACCCCCCCCTGCAGAATAGAAAGGAAGATGTGCAAGTGGGCTGGTATCCGATATAAATGTAGTCATGAACCAAGTGGCTTTTTCTAGGACAGGGTAAGTCCCAAAAAAACTTCAAATATTAAAAAGTCCCACAGGGGATCAAGCTGCGATTTCCAGAATATATATATATAAATATATATATATATATATATATATATGTAACTTATATATCTTTATATTTCTCTCTAAAACCCCCTTTGTCTTTTAAACTTTCTCTATTCCTATTTTGCGTTGTGTAGCACTTCGTAACTTTGTGCTTAAAACCTTTAAAATACAGTACACATGAACAAGCACTGACCAGGCCATTATACTCTTTACTGTGTGTGATCTTCCACTGCTCCCACTGTGCATCCAGAGACACTTCATCCATGTGGCCCAGAGCCGAGGCCGCCAGCAGCAACATGCAGACACACGACAACATCCTGCAAGAATAGTAAAACACAAAAGTTCATGTCAAGCTGAACCAGGGAGATATTATCCTGCATTGACACTGTATTGACTTTAAACCTTGACTTTAAGTCTCCCTTTTTGTTTTTTAGCAGTACTTTATACTGTACAATTTTTAAATACATGTAAGCAGCTATAAGAACATTTTTTTGCAATGTCTGCTTTTTGTTTTCTTTTGCCATAGATGCAGGTTTGAAGATAATGAATACTGTCACTCTGCAGGTTCATGCCAAACACACAACACCCAACATGAAGAATCAAAGTCCACAGAGTAAACTAGGTTAACTTTTGGTTGTTGTGTTGAAAAAATCCCTTCCTCTCACATCAGGGATGTGCATTTATAAGTCAAGACCTTAAAAAATTCACTTCACTGTGAACTTTTTCACCACCTTTGCTTCTCTCTGCATTCCTGCCATCTGTCATTCATCAACTTTTCTCTGTTGTTTTATGACATCCTGTCTCTAATCTGCATTTCTGCCCATAGTTTCCCGTAAAGGCCACTGGCTTGTTCAGCTTAATCAAAAAAACAGAAAACAAACTTCTTCCCTTAGCTCTGAGGCTGTGTACAGAGAACTGCTTTACACTGTCTGCTTCCTACACACATTTGTTATATGTGCCAAGACTTCACCCTTGGGTGATTTGATGGAAATGCAACGTTTTAAATAGCAGAGTCTCATGATCTATATGCAAATGATTTACAGCTTATCGAAACAGTATGTGCACAGAGCTGTGTCGCTGTATGAGCCATAAGAATTCTCCTTATGGTAGGTTTTAGAAATAAAATTCATATTTTACAGAAGGCATCAATATTCATGTCTCTTGTAAATTTCCGTTTGTGTCACATTAACTCTGCAAACCTCAAAACAGCTCAACAGTTAAGGCTGCAGCTCTGTAGCCCAAACATCCAAAAATCATTCTATTAAGCTACAACTGGGTCAAAAATCATTCTCTAATCCTAATCCTATTAAGGCTAATTACTTTCTAAGATGGAAACAATACTTACGAATTCATCAGAGCCTAAATTCAAAGGGAAGAAATCTTAAGAGTCAAACTCTTAAGTCTTTACTGGGAAATTTGTGTCTGCACTGAAGTGGGTTCTGTATTTTTCTAGTTAAGTTCAGCTCAGTTATACGTGACTTGGTTTGTCTTTAGTACAAAACATTAGTAGCAGTCTTAAAGAAGTAATGCAAACTCTCAACAGAAGGAATTCACAAAACTGGAAGTAAAACTCTAAACCAGGAAATCAGTAAACAGTGATCTTTACCTCATATCCAGCAGTTAAAGAGTTAGGTGAAGCCCTCTGAGTCTGACACCTTGTTCCTCTGCTGCCGAAGTAGGTCAGTGTGCGTGTTTATATCGCTGGATTTTGAGGAAGTACAATGGGAGCTCCAAGTCTGGGGAGGAGTATTCTTTTTTCCAGGCAGGGGAATCACATCTGGTTTCTCTCAAATAGCAAAAATCCCTAAACCAGATGATGTCAAGTGTTGGGTTACACATTCTGCAAACTTCACAGAGGCTGGTAAAGAACTCTGTGCTCTGCTGCAGTCTGGATCACTGCTTCAACATGGAGATGCTTTTGAATTTTTTTATTAAAATTACTTGGACCTTTATTCTAACATTAAACATCACTTGTATTATTTACCAGACCACTGCAAAACATGAGTATGTGCTTTGTTCTCAGCTGTAATGCACAGGAATCAACAAAGTCAAAAGGGTCTAGATGGGGTTTTAATGTAAGAGTATACTGTAGCACATTAAGTCTTCTTGCTTCTGTAGTGCCACATTATTTCCAGGCCTGTAAGAACATCTGGTATTTCTCTGTAACATTAAAAAATTCTGACAAAATAACCACAATCAAAGACAAAAATCACATTTTAATTGTTATTTATCGTTGTCGAGAGTGTGTCAGTGTGGTTTGATTGACAATGACTGAAATAACCCAACTGTCACCAGATTCTGATACAAATGTTGGACTTTGGAAGAAAAATGTTTCTTTACTTGTTGAGAGGCTGCAAAATTGCCACTTTTTAAACAGAATAATGAGGAAGAAATTGGGTAAATTTTCACTGAAGTGGTGAACGGCTGTTTAGAGGCATGCTCATTAATTGTGATTTGTTTCAAAATCCCCTAGTGGTTTAAAGGATGATACTGCTGGGTAAATTGTAACAATGGTAAATGAAAAAAGACATCGTGTTAAACTGACTTAGTAAATCACTATAAACCAATAAAGCAGAAACGTAACAAATGTGAAGCCAAACAATTACAGAGGTCCCAGGTGTCATTTGCAGATCAGGATGTGCGTGTTTGTAGGAGGATGAATGAAACAAAGTGGACTCAGGTGTTTTCAAGTACTGAAACCAAATTATTAACAATAACAACAAATGTCACTTCTGATGCACCACTTCTGTTTTAAACATTCTTTCAAACAGAGCTACAGATCAACATGTCTCCCAGCAGGCATTCTGACATGTCATGCATAAAAACATTACTTGTGCACTCTGTTTAGGCTTACCTGTCCTGGGACCCTTGTGTTGAGCATGCAGAATATTTGACATGGCTTCCCGCGACACCTAAATTGAATGAAGAAGCACAAGAAAACAATATGTCCAAAAGCAAAGTTGGGTCTCAGGCCGTGCCAGAAGCCAGCGTCACAGAAATCTCCAAAGGAATTTCTGTTTTTATGTCTACTTTACTGTAAAGAATGAGGAAATAAACACCGTCAAATGACATATTAAGAGGGGTAATTTTACTGGTGTTTTTGCAGAATACAAAGTGAAACAATTTTTGAAACACTGACATGTTCATGCAAACCTGCATGGGAAAACTGAACATTTGGATATTCCACCATACACTCAGTTGGAGTGAAGATGCAGTGTATTTCTCTTACAGACACTGTAATAAAAATGTTCTGACAGTTAAACCTTTTATAGTCATGCAGTACAGGGCAAGCAGGAAACAAGAGTTAACCAAATATACAAACATTCAATTGTTTTTTGAGAACAGGTACGATTACAAAGTATTCCCAGCAGACACCTGCATATTTGTAAAGGTAGTTTTAGTAATTGAGGGTTACAGTCAAATGTGTTGCTTATTTTAGAAGCTCAGGTTTAATAGCACATGAACATATCCACTTGATCACAAGCATCAAGTTATTCAAATAAATTTCCCCCAGCAGGGCAAAGATATCTTTACCATATTTATTCCCTGTGCTGTGTCGTCTGGTTTTTGGTGGACACATACTTCCTCATGCTCTTAGTCAACAGCCTAATGTGTCAGGTCTGTGTGTTATATATGAACATATCGTGTGACTCCTACAGCAGTGCAGCACATGTAGTCACCCTTCTAAATATAAGAACGTCCCGTGTATCTCATATGTCCAGTGATGCATGTCTGTGTTGCAGCAGGCCACTCATTCATGTAATTGAGATTTGCACTGAACAGTAACTTAAATGCAGATCATCAAATAACACTGCTATTAAAACTAACTGTCACATAATGAAACACCACCCATAATACAACATTAATTAGCCCTTTATTAGCTTGAATGTTACATTAAGTTGACAAAATGCAACCTAGTTTCCTAAAAAATAAGTTTCTATACAACTAAACTGCAATGAAATCTGTTTATGTGCAGAACGTAATTGCAGCCGGATTACGTTTTCTGTTATCATAATGATCAGGTGTTCACAATGAACGTAAATGACAAGTCGGAAATACATTGATACTTCACATGTCAATGAAATGTACACAGACAACGTATTTTTGTCCACCAAAACATCGATCATCAAAATTCTGTTTTGTCTTCTGCGAAAGTATCTGTTCTTGCAGTTCAATGTCTAAATGTCTGACTCCAGATGATTGGGTTCCAGCATCACAGCACTGGGTTAAGGTCAGAGAAGGGTTAATAGACAAAAATGTAACAGTCACTTCACGCACAACAGCTCCATTAAAATTTAAACAAAACACAATCTTGTTTTAACCCTAACCTCAGTACTTTTCTTACCTAATCGCAACCTAATGCCATGCAGGACTTTGGACACGAACTCAGGTCAGTGACTTGTCAGCCCTGCACAGTATACGCCCGAAAAATGAATTTTCTTATTGCTATCACCTTCTGTTCTGCTCAAATGAACTTTATATGTCAGAGATATTTGCTTTTCCTGTGCACATACTGTGGACTTGTTGCCATTCTTGTAGCTATAATGTCATTAAAGATTTATGTTTTAGGTCATATATACAGCATATATAATGCTTTATGTTCACTAATACAATTTTCTTTATTTAATTTCAAGCTTGCAAAGATAAATTAACAGAAACAGCTTTATGATGATAAAGGCAGTTGGAAAGTTGATTTGACTGTTCAACACAATGGCTCAAAGCACATACAGCAGCTGCCCAAACAGCCATCATCTGGTATCGTTTCAAGGTCTCCAGGGGGATGTCTTTGAACAAAATTGATGGCACCTCTTTCCTTCAGCATCACTGTCAGGTTGGAATTTCCCCTGTAGCCTTACAGTATCCCAAGCACTCCTGACCAGATTGGTCCTCACAGGATGAAACTCAATACACTAAAATCAGGCTAAAATATCAAAATCTAATGTAAAGAATATATTTATGCATTCCCAAGAGAATAAACTGTTGCTGTTGAAACTTGAACATTTTCTTCTAGTGCTGCCTTCACATCAAAATGTGAAATATGTTGCCACCGAAACCAATGTAAAAGTATCAGAAGTACGTGTAGAAAAACGTAACAAATTCATCAAAATGACAGAATTGTCTGTCTAAAGTTTGATAACAACAACTAACATTAGCCACTGTAGCCGACTGGTCTTATCAGTCAAAGTAAGGCTGTGCCAGCAAAATCCTTGAGTGTATTGAAGTGAGCACAGCCAGAGCTCCTGAGCTGCTGACATGTTGCTCACTTCTAAAGAAAGAATAACAACACTGTCAGTTTGTTGTTTGTTCAGTGAAAGACTTTTATGTGGCATATCATAGTGTAAGCATAGACCATACAGTTGAAATGAATATTATTGCCTCTAGGGGACATTGTTTCAGGTTTTTGGTTTGATTTTAATATCTATTTCTTTCTAAATGTAGTTAATAATGACATCTACAAAAACCATTCTGATACAACATGGATTGATGAATGTTTCATGTGAATGTAGCTATGTTTCTTTTTAGCTGCTTCACTGCTCTTCAAGGTCACAAACATTCTCTGAACATAGTGCCAAGATTTCCATTGTGTTAAGATGTCTGGTGTGTTAAGTGCCGCCCAGATGAGTGGCTTCAGGCCTGGCCTCTCATCACTGGCACCTCAGTGTCTATCTGATCGATGGGTTTTTTTTTCTGCTCGTTGGATTTCACCAGGCACCACAGAGCATCTTAAGCTTCCTTCTGGTTCCACTATGGCCACTTTAGATAATGAGACTCATGGCTGATGGTATCTTGATCGATCTACCGTCCAGCACTCAACCCCATTCTCAGCACCAGTGAACATACTGTCATGGAGAAGGTCATGACCTGTGTGTAAATGTATGTGTGTGTGTGTGTGGGGGGGGGGGGGGTATTAAAAAGCGGAATGGCTACAGGCAGTGGCAGATTTATAATCCAATAGTCCTGGTTAGCGAGCTCTATTTTTATCTGGAGTGTTAGAAAATTTCTTAATATGTCTATATAAGCTGATATTGAGA
Organism: Sandelia bainsii; assembly: GCA_032362345.1. Classification (NCBI taxonomy): domain Eukaryota; kingdom Metazoa; phylum Chordata; class Actinopteri; order Anabantiformes; family Anabantidae; genus Sandelia; species Sandelia bainsii. The sequence continues at coordinate 2,487,851 of JAUMHL010000009.1, read as the reverse complement.
ATGCATTTTTGATGTGAGCAGTTGCAGCCGTTATCATATGTTGTCATTGATTTTCTGTTCTGTTTTTTTTGTCGTGTAAAATTAAATGTAATCCGAAGCCCAGTTAAATTCCTGTTTTCTTCCTTCTTGCAGTCTACAGCTGTTTCTTATTTCAACACATGCTGTCCAAACCCAACACTTTACTGGAAGCAGCTCAGCTCCCAGGATCCTCTGCTCTAGTCATATGATCAACCCGCTGACTCAGACCATCACGGGATCTTGGCAATCTGGCTATTGCAAAACCGTGCTGGCTCAGTAATGGAAAGAAGCAATCTTACATCACAGTGGCGTGGCACTGCAGAGAAAACGAATTACATCTTATTTTCTATATGCATCCCTGATCCATATTACTACCTTGGGGACAGATTACATAACGCTAATGCTGTTCACTTTTGAAATCAATTGTGTTTAAGTACCAGAAAACATCAGGCCTCATTCAGATTCTTCTCCAATGCACTTAGGTAGTCTGAGAGGCTTACAATCCTGGTCTGACCTGTGTGCACTTTTCATTTACCAGTTCAGAGATTAGTGGAGCAGACACCAAACAGATTTTTCAAGGCTTGTTTGGATTCCAACAGATTAGATTGTCTTTTTTTTTTATTCTGAGCTCAGATTGTTTGTCAAGGGCAAATGCAAGTGGTTAATAAGTGGTTGTTGAGACAGAGCAAAGGGGCTTCAATGAAGGAACCACCTGACCTCCCGACCAATAGGTGGCACTTGGACGGGATTTGGAGGGGAGAGACAGGTGAGTGTGGCAGCCGACAAGGCAGGGAACAAAAGTAGGAGAGTAAGCAGGTAAGTAACTGAGCAGATTAACGCTTACGCTTTTCTGAAGGAACTTCGTGGTTGAATTAATTGTCCTCCTGAATGTGAAGGCTGGAGCTGGCCAGGCGTCAGAGGAGACAACAGATGGGTGAGGACAAGATGGCTCACCAGTATTATCAAGATCTTTGTCTGGGATGAGATAAAGGTATCATTCTATGACATATTCTATGTATGTCATGTAGACCGGACTTTAGTCACCACTGCATCTTGGTAAGACTGGTATCACAGAGACGTTTGTATACACACTCCGATATGACTCCCAGATGCCACCTGGTGGCTTTTGATGTTGAAGTACTTCTACCCAAAAATCAAATAAAAACGATCTGGAAGAGGTGGAAACGTCTGTACTTTGTTGTACCCCTGCCATTGTGTAATGTGCAGCTTTGTAAAGTGTCCAAATGAAATGATAGTGTCAAAAAGCTTATTAATCAACCCCAGACCTAAACATAGTTATAACTCATTTGAGAGCCTCACTCTTAGTCTCTCAGATCCAAACTGGAAAAGTCAAAAACCAGTTTTATTTGTTATTGTATA
>JAUMHL010000009.1:2432027-2447082 GCA_032362345.1 Sandelia bainsii | reverse complement strand
AACCAACCTGGAGGATAAATTTGTGGTCACTAGCCAACTTCCCTCAGATCGACAAAGCTCTGTGGATGCAGAGCGAATCGTCTCTACCTTACAAGAAAGAAGTCCAGTTGCCATGACTCAACTTTCAGACAACTTCACCTGGATGACTGAGAGTCTTCACAGACCCAGAAACACATTATTTAGACTTACTCAACTTTATGGAGGATGAGGCTACTGTAAGAAACTTGTAGCTTTAGGTTTTTAGTGTCAGTAGCTGCTAGTTTGGGATGGAGGTTATATGGAGAAACACCAACCACTATTTTCTATGTGAGTCTGTCTAACAGAAGATTAACTTTGTCTCTGTTGACTGAATCAGCAGAGGCTGTCAGCATCTCCTAGATAACTTTCAAAGCAAATATTCATGGCAAGGTCTCAGTGGGCTTTTAAAGCTACAGGGTGTTCTACTGTGAGACAGTAAAATGGTAGCTACATGTTCTTACATTAGTCATCAGCCACATTGGCCTTTCTTGCACATTCCTCACTTCCTTGTGAAGTATAAGCTTCATCAATTAGAGTCCCTCCAATAAGAGAGGCCCCTGTTTCCATAGAAACGTAGATGGTTGGCTAGCAGCCTGTATCAGTGATCACCACCACTTCATCCTGGTATTGCTGTCAGACTGGATGTCTTTTTTATGTCAGGGATGCTTCTGCTGAAACATCAAGCGCAAAACACATCATCAGCTGGGAATTAATTATTTATTTATTGTGCATATCTTTGTTTTAATCTATGTTAATTAAAAAATTAAAGGGAAAATGGAGGCTGAAGCTTTGAAATGAACTGGTGCATTGTTTGTAACATGTTGTTAGAAGCCTGACTGGTTGGTCTGATACATTAATTTAAAACTCTTCAAACTGGAATTTTCAGAAATGACGATAAATATTGAAATAATATAATTAGAGTAAAACTCAAATCAGGAATAAAAAGCTTTAAGACCTGGAAACTGTTGTATTTCATAAACCGAGGCATTAATTACATTAAATTCATTATTAGAACTGGTTGTTTTTCTCATAAATACATGTTCTGCATGTAACCAGATCTTTTAAATAGTAGCAGTGATTTAATGGATTTCTAATTTCAGGCACAGTTGAAGTGTAGGTAAGTGTGAGTCTGATTGTTCGGGTGATTCATAGATGTCTGAATGTACTTTTGAGCCTTCTGGAGGTGTCTAGAGTGTAATATAACCAAGTATTTGTGATGGGATTTGCCCACATGATTATTTCAGTGATATTTATGCTCACACCAAATGCCCTTTTCCTCTAACACCCAAGCCACGCTTCTGTAATACCATCCTGTTTAATCTAAAGCCACAAAGGACAGTGATCTTGGAGCAAGTGTTCTGGTAAATGAAACTAGTTCATAGCCAGGACTCTTCTTGCTGGCTCCTGTATTGACCACAGATTAAGTGTAGATTAAAAAAATGAGAGGTTTGCTCTTTGCTATCAGGGCGTCAAGTCTTGATGGAGTTTAGGCTGGCTGAGCCTGGATTATCTTTTTAAATAACTCCTTTCATGTATTTATCTTTTGTTATTGTTTTTTACCTCAACTTTATGCATTTCTTTATGACTAACTTGTTTATTTGCTTTAGTTGTAAATAGTATTGACTCCTTATCACTTGCAAATTGCTTTTTAACTGATTGGAAATTGTTGTATGTATTTTTTTCTCCTTCTCAATCTTAATTCCATTGTTAATAGCAACATGTATTGTTATGTTATTAAAATCTAAAAAGGTTGGTGCTGTTTTTTGTCTTGTATTTTTTTTTTTTTATTAAATTCTGAAATTAAACTTTACCACAGGGCATATCTTCAGTGCACAAATACAAACATGCATTTTCTGTATTTTTTTTTCTGACCTGCAGAGCCCTCCAGGTTTCACTTCAACAAACCTGAGAATTACATCAGCATGTACCATCAGGAAGGGACTAACACACTGTATGTGGGTGGCCAGGCGATGCTGTATGTGTTGACATTCACTGACAGAGGGGTCCGCGACCTGCAGGTAGGCACGCTTTACTTACAGATTTTTTGAATAGGACAGCAAGCTTACCATTTGGTTAACAGCTCCCATAAAATAAAAGTATTTAGTCTTAACTTCTATCGTGCTATTATTTGGTGTCCTACCATTTAATATATCACAGAGTTGCCAGGAACGTGTCTCAGCTCAGCACAAGTTCAGTAAGGAATGGGTTTGGTTACACACAGTTAAGGTCAACTTCAATTTCATCTGTGAATTCATCTTCGACATCTCAGGGAGCCACTCTACTGCCAAGCACAGACAAGTTAAAAAAGATAATTTACCAGTCAACAACTAAATACTGGCAAGTTTTTAAGTCAGTCCACTTCAAAAGCCACAGAAGTACAGATAACTGTACAAAGTGCAAATTATACAGGCTGGTTGGTAAAATAGGCACCAGGGACCAACAGGTTGAAGAGACAGGCCTGGAAACGGTTAAGCCAAGTCATTTTTTTAAAGTCTAAAATTGCAAATTGAGGCCTTGGTTTGATTTTCCGACAGGCACTGTAAATCTGGTTGGGAAACTGAATGAAATGTGGCTCTTTGCTGCTTCCTCGCTATTTATTCTGTGTGATATGAAGCTGGGAGAAAACAGCTAGCCTGGCTCTCTCCAGCAGTGATTAACAAACAATCCATTCAATCTATTTATTTATTGACCCAGTTCTCCACTGGTGTCCTGGACCCTGGGATGCCATTGCACACAAGTCCCCATAAAACCACAACTTGGGAGTTTTTAATCGAGCATTTCCAGACCATTCTCATTCCCAGGGTGTCAGATAATGCCACCCTGTCCAGTCCTTTGGCTGACTGACACCCTTAAGCATCATTATCAGATGCACTGGGATGTCAATAAAATACAGTAATAACCCAGTTGTGTCAATATTGGACGTCAAGACCAATGACATGCTATATTAAGCCAAAAATCCACATAGGGAGGAGGACAGGGTGGTTGGATGGGTTAACAACATGTAGGACATTCCCACAGGAGAAATAAGTTCAAATCCAGGAAGTACCTTTAGCATTTTTCTTAATCTAACCTTAAACTCAGCCGAACCATGATGTTTCCACAACTGTAACCTAGTGTTTAAAATAGCTGTTGTGACAACATATCCAGCATGTCGTCCAGGAGCAGCCATCATTCCCAAACACTGGTACTCACAGGGCATGAAATAGCAACACCAACCAAGTGTTGCTACGAGATGCCAAAGGACTTGCAAAGCATCTTTACTGTGTTTGATGCTGTGGGAAGAGAACATGTTACCCCAGTAGATCTTCTTCTGAAAGCTTGTGATAAATTTTACTTTTGGAGATTATGTTTTTTATATTTTAATGATTTTGATTTTTACTCATGTTGTTTGATTTTGAGTCATTCAAAATTCAAATCAAATCCTACAGATGTAATTGCACTGACCGTACTTTAAATTACAGAACAACTTACTAAGTTGCTGTAAGCAAAAGATGATTAAACACTTATAAAAATATATCTTTCCTTCACTGCTGTTTGCGAGAGCTATGGCATGAAAACAAATATAGTTCCTCTCCCGGCTGTGAGGGTGGCACAGTGAGCCAGAGAGGGCAGAGAGTGACATGAGATGGACATCCTGCCGCTGACCCAGTTCAACAGCTGAGATCCAGTGAAGGCGGAAGAACATGGGTCATGCATACATTAGCAACACTTATATCTCTCTCTCTCTGTGAGGAGAGAAAACATAATTCACTGAGCTAATAATGTCAACATAGGCTCAAGATTACACAGTGTGTGGGCTACAGTGTCAGAACTGTGACTAGCCTAACAAATTAAAGAGACTGTAAGCTTGGTGTTTCATCCAAATATGACTGTGTGTCTTATTTTCAGAATGATTGCAAGCTTAGTGTAGGGTTCTCATTATCTGAGATGAAAAGACAGGTGGAAAAAAAAACAGCAGTTGGTGATTTGTTTGACAGCGATGGAGTATTTTTATGTTTGATTTGTTTTTTCTTACCGAGACAGTACAATCATTTTTGTCGGGTTAATTTATTTCTAGTGGAGCGTAACAATTGAAAAACGATTTTCAGTTCTAAAAACCTGCAAGAGTAAACGCTGAATTTTGTTGGCCGCCTACAGAATGAAAGCATGAGGAGGTCTTTTTTGAAACTGGACAATTGTAGAGCGAAAAAGGTTTTATTAATGTGATCTGTTTTGCAATAGAGAAACAAGGCTTGTTTGACCGAAGAGCACAATGCTCTGAAATGTTTTCAAAGGATGAATTGATTCAACCTCTTCATACTGCACCACACTTTCTATTACACAGATTGATGTACTGAGTTTAACAGGTAAATGTCCATTTACATGTTGAAACTAATTTTGGGAAATGTGAAGGCTGGTTGAAGGGAATCATAAAAAGTACATAATATGCAAATGTAAGGACAAAATATGCATTGAACAAGAATGGTCTTGCCTCACAAAGTGGATGTTTTCTGTGAGGATTGCGTTTTAAGCAGCTGCAGCAGGGTCACTGTTCTCATGCTGCAAACAGAGCAGTATGAAAGGACTTGGCATCAACTAAACAGTTCTTCCTCCCACAGATCCCAGTGGCATCTGATCAGACTGCAATTGATACCTGCAAGGCAAAGGCTGCACCACTCGAGGTAGGAACACATTGTCCCAGTCAGCACCTCCATCAGTGCTGTAAAAACATTCCCCTCCTCCATGGGTGTATCATCAGTATCATCCTGTTTCTCATCACCATCACCATCATTATCTTCAGTAGCTGCACTCTGATAAGGTTAGTGCTATAATGTTCAGATTTCATTTAGTTATTTAAATGAGTTTAATTTTTGCTAGAACCTAAGAGACCAAATCAAATGAACACACTAAAATCAAACAATAACAAAAATAAAGACATAAAAATGGTAATTTATGTAGATGATATAAAATGACACAGGAGACACCTTCAGCTCAAAACAAACAAACCAAACAATGCACAGATGAGTGAGCTGTTGATAATTGCAGTGAATAATTACATGACATTCCACAGAGAGACTGAGGTGGTGGAAGGAGTTTACTAAAATACTTAACCGAAAAAAAATAATGCTTAATATGCTGCTTGTCAAAATAAAGAAATGCAAATAACAAAAAAAAGGTTGAGCCTGTCAAGAAAGCTTTTTTTAGCTTTGTGCATGAATGAATATTTCCCACATTATTTTTAATGCTCTTGTATAAATCCGGGAAATCACCAATAATTATAGTCATGCTCAAATTTAGTATTTCATAGATAAAAGGGAAAAAAATAAATTTCACTTACAGTATGTGTTTAAGTATTTGCGCAACTTGAAATATAGCTCTCTCTTTTAAGGCAATCTTACCACATTGTATGTCATATTTTGTATGTATGTATTACAGTCTCAGTGCTAACCCCAGAAAGCAGTACAGGACAACCGTTTCTAAATTTGACTTCACTTTCACTCAAATTCTGAAGGTTTTTCCCAAATCCTCACTGACGCTTCTGGGTGATCAGAGTAAAAAACTATCCAGTGTGGTGCTGGAAAAAGATCATTTAAAGTCTGTTTCTTAGGGATGTCAATTTATTCAGCACAAAAATGGCGACAGGAAATGACATTTTCTTAGGGGTTTACCAAATGTTTTGATGATACCACATGCTGGGGAAACTGAGTAGACATGACTCTGCCATCTTGAAATGAAGTCTGGTTATAACTAATTGAAACGGCAGTTGATAATAGCTTGAGTCTGAGTCCTGACAACACAGAAAAACAACACTTTGCTCGAAAGTAACGCAGCTTTGAAAGCTTTTTCTTTTCAGATCAAAGACCAGAGCATTGCATCAGAGACCCTTGCAAAAACCCTTCAGTCTGCAGTCCAGCAATGTCTGCCAGGCAAACAAACCGTCTGTAAAATTATCATGTCAACTCAAATCTGTTATAGTGGCAGTCATAAGCATGCTGTAATTAGGACTTCATTGCACTTTAACACTTCAATCACTGCTTTTGTTTGGCCAAAAATTTTGTATTTTAATATTGCCAAACATTTCTAAGCTAAAACCTGCCGAGGTTGTGTGCATACATATAAAACTATTACTTTGGTTATGGCACAAAATTAAGAGGGCAGTGCCTTTCTGCACAAACAGAGCTAAAGATTCCAGAGAGTCTGTCAGTGGCAGATGGTAGGAAATGAGAACGTTCTGAGTGATGCAGTAAATCTTCTCCAATAAAGTCAATGGTGCTTGGAAGGGGAATGAAGGACAAGAGGAAATATCCTTCAGGATTAGGCAGCTGTGGGGTTTGTGGAAAACATTACCACTGGGGAAGGATGGAGATAGGAGGTTAACAGTATAGGTAGCACACCTTATTTGACAGATTTTATTCTATAGCAGTTATTTTCCAAGTCCACGGTGTTCTTTGAGAGTCTATCCACAGCTTCAATTTGTCCAGAGCACACATAATTGAAAGTTGAGCACACACATTGAAAGTTGAGCCCCTAAAGCAAATATACATCATCAGATACATGTCTTTGTCCTAAATAACCCAGACATCAGCTCTCATCAGGACTCTTTCAGGTTGGAATTAAGTAGGTTTGCTAAAAAGGACACTCCTACACTTGCAGAACAGTTTAGTAGTCCAAAGAAGGACCTCTCAGCCAATACAAGGACTTTTATAATGTCCTCTGTAGCTCTAAAGGAGCTTCGTAAAGTCTGAGACAAGTACTCAAGTGATTTCTCTTGAGTCATCTTAGTTTGGGGACTGAATTACAAAGTGGGGCACAGGGTGGAGCCTCTGGGTAATCTCCTGTTTTGATTTTGAACATAAACAAGTCTCTCACAAGTTATTCAATTGCATTATTAAATCAAAGTGCTTACTTCATAATAATAGCTGTGCACTTGAGAGCATCATTCCCTAAAAAGCGACTCAGTAGTCTGTGCTATAGCAGAAATTACACAGTAAGGTTGTATTGTTAGGTGATCTCTAGCTGCAATTGTACTTATGCAACAACTAAGCAACACTTAAATTATGTCTCCTAAAACTCATGTCCCTATGCAACTAAACTGCAACCACAAATACATTTTGTAGGGAGCTGCAACTGGATCACATTGTCCAGTAACATAATGAGGAAATGTTGTTAATAAAGGTTAATAGCATGTTCACAGACAACACAAAATATCAAATCTTGCAGTACAACATACAGTTTTTGTGACTACAATGTTATTGAACTTTTTATGATTATACTGAGGTTCTCACAGCACTTGCTTAAGGGTAGCGAAAGATAGTGGTCTTAATAGAGAGAAACAGTAACTTTTATTTATTCAATCTATGATCTTTCCCTGAACTTACTAATGTGCTATTTCTTTGCCTAAATCTAACCATACACGGGATTCACTCACACTGATTTCAGGAGATGCTCTAATGAGTTGTATCAGATAGCTTATGTCCAAGTATTGCAGCATCAGCGTTTGCACCTGCACATGCAGCATGCAGTACGGTTAAGGTGTGCGTATGGTTGGGATAAGGCAACTTAAAAACTTGGCTAAGGTTAGGGAAAGACAGTGGTTACAGTTGATAACATGCAACATTATTTTATACATATTTGTACCAGTAGAATTTATAAATCTCAAGAAATCTGGTCTAAAACACCAAATTTATGCTACTTCTCAAAAGAACAGAGGTATACAAAGTAGGAACATACACATAAAAAAACCCTCAGCCAACCTACCCGCCTACTCATCCACCTCCATATCGACCTACACACATTCATACAATCTCTGGCCCTCTATTTTGGATGTAGTGATGTACTTCTACTCTGTTTCATTTTTCACTTCAATATGATTTTGCTGCTTTCTACAAAGTACTTACCACATTTTTGTTAATAATGCACTTAAGCAACCTTGACTCAGCATGAGCACCGGTGCAACCTACAACCAGAATATACCCCTCAAGGTTGTACTCAGTATTCATTTTCATGATGCAGCCAGTAATGTCTTAAGGACAGAGGTTCATTTTCTGTACATAATGAATAAGCGATGCATGTGGAGTGGTGCCATGTTGTACTGCAGGGTTAAACCTCCTGTGTGCTGTCTGCCAAATACATCCAGAGCATGGATCACCTCCAGTTTTTCTTAAATCTCTCTCTGAGCAATCCGCCTTTTCTCTCATAATCTGTTTTGTGTTCTACTCTATCCCTCTATTCCACCTTTCTCTCTTCCTCTGTTTGCTTTTCCTCATTCCCTCGGTTATTCGCTTGTTTTCTTGCTCCCTTTGTGTCGTCTCTTTCTCTCTAATCACTGTTTCACACACACTGGTTTTTTCCATCTTTTGCCTCTCGGCCTCTCTGCATCTCTTAATCCCTCTTCCAATCTGTGTGTTTTCCTGCCTTTCCCTCTTGCTTCTGTGTCATTTTCTGCCTTTGTCCCTCTCTTTTTGTCTCCCTCATGTTGTGTTTCTCCCACAGCTGGAGTGTGATAACTTCATCACAGTCATACAGAAAGTAAACGACACCTTCCTAGTATGTGGGACAAATGCGGGAAGCCCCAGGTGCTGGATGCTGGTAAGAATTTCTTCAGATAAAATTCTTGAAAATGCTGTTTAGATATTATTCTGCAGTAACTTTATAATGTGTCCTGCACTGGCTGCTTCACCTTGTAGCTAAACATAACCTCAGTATGAATTAGCATTTGTTTGTTTATTTTTTCAGATGATGACATGAATGCTAAAAGCTATTTATTACCCTGAAGTATGTTTTCACTCAATAATAATAATAATAATAATAATAGTATTTTCTGAAATAACACATAGTATTGGCTTTTGGGAGAGAAAAATGTAAGGTGTAGTAATGTAATAATGTGGGCCACAGGCTTGGAATAAACTGGATTTAAAATTCTACACTTCCTTCAGGCTTAAATGTCTCCTCCCTCTCTGTCCAGGTTAATGACACCGTGCTGACTGATGTCCAGGGCAGCGGGCAGATAGCTTCGGCCTCTGAGATCTCACCACCCTACCCTTCCCAGAAGTCCATTAGCATGCCTGCAGGTAACAATACAAGAAGAAAAGTACACGTCTGCTTGTATGAGTACAACCAGGTGTAATTTTCTGGGAGGAAAAAGAAACAGACACTTATAAAAATAAAATATTAGCTAGGAGAGACAGATTTGCTCATGAATCGCATAATTAATATCGAGATATTATAAAGCATCAAGGTTTTCATTTTAAGTCATTTTTGTACGTAATCCAAAAGTTATGTTTGAATATCAATGGAACTGGACAAAAAGTATCTCCCATGTGCCAAACCACAAGGAAGGAGTCCACTTAAATTAATTGAATTTGTCAGAAGATTTTGCAGTCATATAAGGCACAGAAGCACTCAAAGTAGTCACAGTTTCAATAATCTTCATTTTGGCAAAGGTGTCACTTTTTCAGATGCATCTTCTTTTGGAACAAAGCTACCTTCAGCTGTTTATATTAACTCGTTTGCTTTGGGAGCAGGAGAGAGACACTTCCCAGGCTCCCAGGAGCGATCTGTCTCTCATTATCACTCTCTATTCATAACATGCAAATGAGGAAATGCTTTTATCCAAAGTACCTGGCAATATTTTTAAAGAGCCAATCCTCTACAAGATAGATGTGTTAGCAGATTTTAATAAATCATGTAGTACTTTGCTGAAAAACATACTCTGCCTCGAGCAAGAGCTACTGTAAAATGAAAACTGTAATTTGACTAAATGATGAGTTTGTGTTGTAACTTTGTAAGTCGAGTAATTCTTCAAAGAATTAAACTCAGGACATTAATTTCTGAATTACAAACACACAGTCTGTGTGAGAATCAATTTTGCAATAAAAGGAGCCTCACTTAAGTGAAGGCTATAGAGTGAGTAATCCAATTCACTACACAATTTAATCAAAGTCCTTATCTGTCTTAAAGCTTTGCTCTACAACTGCACAAGCACGTTTAAAACAAGTTTTATACAACATGGACAGTCAGAGAGTTGTAATGATTTGAGTCCAGTCAGATCATACATCTGTCAAATGTAACATCACCAGGGGATCACACCACCCTGAGTGCCAAACATGTCAGAGTCGGCCATCTGCCATTGTGCATTCACATGGAAAAAAAATACATGGAAAATGTTACTAAAATGGAGCTTTTCTACAACAGACTGCACAAACAGAAAGAGTTCAGGCACAAGGATGTTTTTTTACAAGACCCCTTGTTGCTACATGAGAAAAACAGGGATCTCATAAAAGGAACCTAATAATATAAAAAAAAGTCCTGGTGGTTTTGATCAGACAGATTCTTTAAATAAGAGCCTGCATCTACTGCATGTTTATGCCCTGCAGGTTTTTTTTTACTTCCATAACTCCCCCAGTACTGAGTTACATACATATACAGTATATCTCAATAAACTCAATATAGATGCACTGCAACATCCACAGACCACTGACTGTCTGGTATGTTACGTCTCTGCTGATAATATTTGTTTTTTTCAAGCTATTTATTATGTTGCTTTAGTGCCTTGCTCCTCTCCACAGGGGAATGGAACTCTTAATCGTGTGCTTATCGAGCAGTGCAGGGTCACATTCAGTAAACAGAGACGTTTCAAATTAAACCGGCCTTTCAGTCGTCACAGAGCATGATTAGGGATGGACAAATAGTCTGTTCGTTAAACCATCTAATGCTGATGGATTGCTGGTAGAGCCACTCAGAAATTAGTGAGGGGTTAGTTCGCGCTGCGGGATGCTCCTCCAGATGGGGATCGATTGTTGAGGCAACGAGCCGAACCTCCGCTTGAGTTGAGCAGCATTCTAATAACGATCAGGCCTAATTAAGATGTTACTGCCACGATTTCAAATGCTTCCCTCTCTGCGTTGCTATGGAGAAAGAGCTCTAAGTGGGGTTTTAAGAACACAGTGATTCGTGGCTGCTCATTGGTGCAGTCAGCTAGTCTGCCTTGATGTCTTCTTTGCTCTTGGGAGTATTTTTCCTCCACTGTTTTTTTATTCTGTCTTTGGCCTCCTGGGCCTCTTTTTTTCTGTCTTCACTCTCCTTCTGTGTGTTTAATGTTTTCTCTGTCTGTCTTCTTCTCCTCCAGCTTCATTCAAACCCCATCTGTGCTGCTCCAATCGTTCTTTCTCTTCCTCTGAACCTTGTACCCATCCATCAAACTCACGCCTGCCTACTCTTTTTTTTTACCCACTGTTCACCCTCTCTCATGCTTTCTGTATTTTTTCCCTTTGCTGTCTCAGATGGGAGTCTGTACTCTGCTATGTCGTCGGTGGGAAGTCACGCCGGCTCGATCCGGCGTACGTTTGGCTCCCAGAAACTCCTGAAGACAGAGAACATTTGGCTGCTGAGTGAGTAGGAGGAGTGGAGTCACGCAGAAACCGTAAAGGGTTAGACTAATGAACATGGAGATGGTGGGTGGTACACTCTGTAAATGATCTACTATCATTCCCATGGGAAAAAAATTACATGTAGGTGTATTCACTGCCACTGTTTTTATGGTTAGGGTCAAAATATCCTTTTATGTACAGTTTATTATTAGCAGTATTTCTTTAAAGATGTGATGTCATCATGAGGTAAGATGACACTGGAAGATAAAGATCTCAGTGGAAATGTTTTAATCTTATTACCAGATCCACAGTTTGCTGGTGCAGCCATAATCCCATCTTTGCAGAAGTTTAAGGAGGAGATCTACTTCTTCTTCAGCGAGATCAACAAGACAGCCAGAGTGGACGAGGAGCCGTACAGGGCTCGCATAGGTCGAATCTGCACGGTAAAAGACCCATTTGATGTTCCTGTCTTTGAGGAAACGTAGCTGAATCCAGCTCTGTCTGCTCTTGACCTTCCCTTTGTCACGCTGATGATATCTTGAGAAGTTGTGAGCAGCACAATCAGAGAGTGCTTTGTCCTTCTCAGATGGTTTCATTTGAACAATAGTACTCTGGAGATATTTGTAAAAATGTGGTGCATCAAAAAATAACCTCTAGGTTTAAGTGAATAGCAAATGTAGGATTGAATCCTTCAGTGCTACTGTCAGCAGGTTTTTCCAAACAACTGTCAAGTATAAAACAGCCACTGAAGTGTTTAACTGATTACCTACCACCTGAATCAATTTTGAGTTTCTTGATTAACTAATTAAAGGAATAATCCTACTTTTTTTTACTTCGTAATGTGCACAATTTTGCTTGCTGGCAGAATGAAAATCTATTCTCTTTGCAGATATCCGTTTCCCCTTGTTTTCAGTGACAATTTAATCGAACCGGCTGCTCACTGTAGCTTCATATTTGCCCAGAGTTCAGACAGTGTGCAATGCTTACGCTTCCAATGAGAACTTGTAGGCAAAAAGATTTTATCAGGTCCAGAATCCATAATCTGTCTGGACCCTGCTGCTGTTAGTCTACAAAGCATGCTTTTTTCCACATTGCTTATTTCTGATTCCCATAAAAAAAAAAATATTTAAAAGACATATTTGGAGTATTCTAGAAGAGAACTAGCAGTGTTATGGTGGTCTTGTTTCCATTTCTCATTTTCATTTCAGGTGACAGTAGATTTCAAAACGAACACTTAGTCTGTCCTATAGTATATCTTTGTTGTCATGTACTGTATGCTAACTTCAGGTGGATGAAGGGGGCATTAAATCCCTGTTGGAGCACTCGTGGACCACCTTCATGAAGGCCCGGGTGATGTGTGGTGCAGGCAACACTCAGCAGCAGTACAACAACATGAAGCAGGCTGTGGTGCTCACTGCGCAGGACAAGCGGGGGGTCATGTACGGCCTGTTTTCCAATGCATGGTGAGCTGAAACACCTGTATGTGATAACACCACACTGTAATTGGCTGAAATCTAAAGATTAAAACAATAACTGACACTCATCCACCCACACAGCAGTGCACACCACATGCCAGCCGCACCTCCTGACACATACAATACACACACACACAAGTTTTTCATATGAGATTTTGAAAGGAAATATCTTACAAAGTCAGTGTTAGTTTATATTCTATTTAACTCTAACAGTAGTTTTCTGTCATAATAGGAATCCACCAAATAATTGTTCACAAAGTTTGCAGTAAATCAGCTGTCACACATCTGATGGCACAAATACAGAACAGATTGTTGTGCAATTTTCTGCAGGAGAATGTTGCCATAATGACAATGGATTTGTTTCCAGTAGTTAGTAAATACGGATTGAATTTTATTCTGTCAAATGTATTATTTGTTATATTTAAACATATGCTGTTTGTTTTTTTGCTACATGAATAGATGCAAATCACGCTACAACCTCATATCTTATCAAGTGTAACTATTTGGCAGATACAATATTTAGCTGCAAAAAAAAATAGAAACACAGGAAGGCAGAGAGGATTACCATTCCATTGCCCCATAAAGTAGTATGATTAGAATGGTTACAGGTAAAATGACTGCAGAAAACAAATCACTACAAATCACAAATGAACAATAAAGAATAACTGTAATAAAAGGAGTTCTACAAGATGGAAGACGTTTGCTTTGTCACGGACATGGAGACAGGGGATTTAAGTTGCAGTACCACTAGCAGAAAACGCAGCCTAACATCAACGCTTGGTGGCAGAATACAAAATAGTGGTAAAAAAACCAAGGGAGGGAAGAGGATCCACAGCTGGAAACACAGTTGTTCCCAACATCTGGGAACTCTGTAAGGGGTCAGAAAGTTTAAAAGAGGCTTTTGAAAAAGCCCTCTGGAATGGAAGGGTGAAACGTAGTCAAGGAACTAAAACAAGTCCAGTTGCCATTAAAACCCGTTTTTTGAGATAACCATGACCTGGATGACTGAGAATCTTCACAGATATTTAAAAGGAAAGCAACAAAACATATTTCACTGCTTCCCGTTTGTCTTCTTTTCCCACTTGTCTCCGTACATCCATAGCGAAATCTACAAATTCTTTGCTCAAGCTAAAACATTTTTAACTTCACTCAATTCAGGGAAATTTGCCTCTAAAATTTGCTCTGGTTTCTGTCTCAACGCCAAATAATGTGGGGAACCACTGCACTAGAACAAGACAGGGATTATAAATATAGTATTTCGTGTTTGAGGGCACGGACTGTGAGCCCTGTGTGTTATTATGGATGCAGTTACTCCTCTCTCTGCCTTTGTTTAGGGGAAGAACAGTGATCTGTGCCTACTCCATTGAAGATATTGACCAGGCCTTCTCCACGTCTAAACTAAAGGGCTACAGCAGTTCATTCATAGGCAGTCGCCCTGGCATGGTAAGACAAATGTTCTTATTTTCTTTCTATTTCCATCAAAACAATCGGAAAATAAAAAAATCACTGAGAAAAAAAAAACATGAAATTGAATGAGTCAGCCTTTATTTCAAAGGCAAAAAGATTTAAGTGCTATTTTTGGAAGGCGTGCATTCATACTGAAGAAGCAATTTTGAAGTCTTTGTCCAAGGACGTATGGTTTAATCAAGTCCCCAGCCCTGGTCAGAACTGATTACATCACATCTCTTCCTACAGTGTGTTCGCAAAAACTCGTCAGGGGGAGCTCACAACGACATCAAAAACCTGGGGGTGATCAGATACCACCCAGAAATTGAAGATGTGATCCGGCCAGTCGGTGTGGCTCCACTTGACCTCCCCATGGATGACCAGATCACTCACACTGTGGCGGACATTGTCCTGGCAGTCAACGATGAGCATTACAGCGTCCTATACCTCGGAACAGGTGTGTGTGTGTATGTACAGCATGTGGGTGTGTTGCTTCAAACAAACACCTGTGTGTTGTGATGTTAGCAATTAAGTTGTTGAATAAAATGTCACAACAGAAGCAAATGCATAATGGCTAAAACTGCAAAAATAAGATTGAGGCTGTAAAATGAAATCAGGTGGAAAATTATTATTATTATTATTATAATTTCCATCCATCCATCCATCTTCATCCGCTTATCCGAGGTCGGGGCGCGGGGGCAGCAGCTTCAGCAGGGATACCCAGACTTCCCTCTCCCCAGCCACTTCTTCCAGCTCCTCCGGGGGGAT
>JAUMHL010000009.1:2415581-2431927 GCA_032362345.1 Sandelia bainsii | reverse complement strand
CATCATAAGAGGTCTTGTGAACCACTCTTTGTCTCTTCCCTCACCTAGGACCAGTTTGCCTTGGGTGACCCTACCAGGGGCTGGAAGCCCCCGACAACAGAGCTCCTAGGATCACTGGGACACGCAAACCCCTCCACCCCGATAAGGTGGCGGTTCAAGGAGGGGTTATTCTAATTTGCAGTGGATATTTGCACTTATACATCAGACTCTACCAGATCAGCCACACAATGCAACAATGTGCAACAGAAAAGGATAAAAAAAAATCACGATGCTGCAATTTTAACTACCAACGTTATTCAGTGCAAAAAATAACATGTAGAGCTGACAGATATGCTTAAACTCATAATTTAAACATTTATTAGTAGGGAGCGAGGAAAACTGACACAAGGTCAAAATGTACTACGCTCAAAATCTATTCTAACGATTGCCAGCCTTCACAAGACTGTTTCTGTTTGATCAAAGCCGCAATAGTGAGGAGCTGCTATTGCCCATAGCAGTTACTCCAAAAATTGCCTTGCGCCTCAGGGAGATTACTATGGCAACCATCACAAGTCATATGTTCGTGTGTGTATGAGTGTCTCACCAATCTGAAATTCAGAAAAAGATGAGCGAGTGTCATCTTTCCCAGAGCACGATTTTGTTGTCGCTGTGGTGGATATGTGCGTGTCATTCATCAGGCTTTTCTGGGTTGGATCTATTTTTAGCGCATAAAAACAATGTACAAAAACACACAGGATGGTGGCCTCTCACTGTGGGCTTTTAACTGTGTCAGTAATAGGAAGCAGAGGATGGAGAGTTGTGAACAGCCACAGATGTCTGTGGTGGCCTAAAAAGAAACTGGAGCAGTTTGAGGCCAAAGGAACAGGCTGTACTGGAGATGTTTGTGTTCCTTACTGACTGAATGTTCCCTCCTTTTTATTTCCTCGTGTTTTAAAGAACAGGCAATGACATGTGAAAGATCATGTGCCAGTCGTGAGTCTTGGACAGAATACTGGCCGTATTTCTCCCGTACAGAATTGCATCCTAGCTGTAAATATTCACAGGCTTGTAACACAGCAAGCTCAACCATTTGCATAATTGATTCCAAGAAAGTATCTCTCTTCTTGAAAAAAGTCCCGTCTTTAGTGAGTGGAGAGGACAGACAGACAACTTGTATTGATGGATAGTAGCATTAAATCCAATAAGAGGTATAGAAGTTGCCAGACAGTGTCCACCTCGAGGCCAGATATAGCAAAATTGAAGGAGATGCATCTCGAGCAGCCTTAGGACATTAGTCTTCTCTTCCAATAAATACCCTTCACAAAGATGAACTTGGAGGCACAAACCACACAGTTAATCTTTGTGCAATAAAAAGCAATGACTGATGTTAGTGTGGTAGCGCTGAAGAGTTAATATCACTCTGAGTGCTCAAACAAAAAGCATCTATGAAGGGGATGAGCTCACTCTTAACAGAACAGAAGACTAGTTAAAAGCTGCATTCACAGGTAATCTTTTTAGTGTGCTTGAAATTAACCAGCCTCAGTACAATGTGATGTGTGATGCCACATGCACGAATTCAAACATTTAATCAAATATGCAGAACTTCTATTCAAACATCTTGTTGCTGCTCCATGGGTTAAATTTTTAGATGCCGTGCTGCTTATCCATGTTTAAATGAAAAATGTTAGACAAATAAATTATGAGTTGGAATATGATAGACACAAAGTTAAAAGTATTCCACTGATTTTGTATTGCACTTATAAATACAAGATATAAATAGGTGCAGCACAATCATATATATAATTTTTTATTATTATTAACAGTTTTTCCTTGTCAAAACCTGGTGCGTTACCCATAAGTGAACTCAACTCCACAGTAACTCAATATTTAAAGTGTTGTTCGTCACCGATTAGTAATTAATACATTTAAGATTAATTACTTATTACAGATTTATTAAATTTGCCTGTATCAATGTATCAATTGTTTAAAATTGATTACTGATCAAGTGGTACTCATCTGTCATTTGCATATAAAAGTTCACCTACCACCATCATTAGTATATTTGTTTCTATACTGACTTTTTGGAGGTTTGTCTCAAAATGTTTATCTACTTTGCTACATATTCAGGTGAGCAGATGCTGAGATCTTTGGCCACACAACACTTAAAAGCTCAAGTAGAGTGACTAGACTGTGGGTGACATGCTCAAGGACATCTTAATGGTGGCCGCTATGAAAGTACAGAACATTACTCATCTAACTTCCTCTCATCTAAAATCCCCACCCACAGAGGCACATCTTGTTTATTCTAGTCACAGTTATCTGGCAAAGTGATGTACTAGAGGCTAAAGGAACGCACTTTAAATTGTTGACCTAGAACAAACTGACAGGGCAGTGCCATGCAAGTCCTAATTAGCTAAATAGCTTACCATATTCTCTGAGTTTTAAACATATCTAACTAGTCTCAATGGGACTTCCACTGTGAGACATGCTGAGAAGAACGCTACAGGATTTGACAAAGTAAGTTTCTCTGTCTTTTGATCACCAGCCAGCAAATAATTCCACAGAATTTGTGCATATAATAACCAGCTACTTCAATTTTTGTTATCTTGAAGACATGGCAGACAGGGATTTTCACTGCAAGCAGGTATAAATGCAGCAATCTCAATGAAACTAGAGAAAAAAAAAACAATAAATGTTTTTGTCAGTAGGTATTGTAGAGTTACGTGTTTAGAACTTATCCTAAGTAAGATTCCTGTGAATCTAGTGCACGTGCAAGGATGTATTGAGGCAGAGTGGTGGTATATGCTAATGTTGGGATTTAAAATGGTAACAATGACAATATTAGGCTAATATTTGCAGTAGATACAGTATAATGTATAACTTCTGTTGACCTCTGTGCTGATACTAGAGTAAAAGTCAAAGAGTCACCAAGTCAAGACATCGTAATGCAGAATATCTCAACCATGATCAGCAAACAGGGCACGGTTCCAGGAGATGGTTCCATGGTTTCAAGCAGATAGCTACTTTCTCTGAATCAATTATGCAAATTGAAATACACAATATGAATGGACCAGGGTCGGGGACATCTGCATTGGATTGTGTATTAAAAGATACTCTAGAACACACTGAAAAGACTAATGGCAATGGCTAATTAAAATGTATAGATGCTCTGATTCTGATCAGTAGCCTGTATTCTTGTGCAAGAAGAAAATGCAGAAGTTGAACCACAAATAAGTCATTACCTTTTAAACGTGCACAGTTGGTCAAAGTGGAAAGTGCCTGCAATAACCTGCAAGAAATCTACCATTGGCAACTTCAGTTCAATAAAGACATCTGACTGTGAGCATGTTGTGTCAGGGCTCTATAAAGAGTTGCTCAGGAAAAAAGCAGCAAAGGAGGTATGAAAGGTTGTGGGCCTTTGAGAGCCACAGGAGAAACTGAAGCGTTATGTCTATGAGGCTGGGGACTGTTGGAAATGGAACAAACAAATGGGCAGCAGTGAAACATATCATTTTCCTTCAGTAACTTGCTGACAGATTGACCACCAAAAGAAGAAAAGCTGCTTGGACCATTTCAGTCACGGAGGCAATAAAGCAGAAAGCTTCCCTCAGGGATGGAAGAAATGTTAAAGACATACACTTGTTTCAAGTTGACTTTATGTTTGAGATCAGAAGTTATTTTCTTTTCACGCAGTGTGACATTCGAGGTGGTAGCAGCTTAAAAGGTTAGAGAGGCAGAACCAGGGTGGCGCCCAACAGGGATAAATATGAGTTGGGTAAGTGAATGACTGTAATTCAGTGTTAATGTGAAGAGGTTGCACCTTAGAGAAAAGGGAAACAGCTTGTTATCAGAATGAGGCAACACTGAATCTGTAGTCCAACTGGAAATGTGTATATTGACTGACAGCATTCTGTCTAACATTCAGTGTTTACACACTTTAGAGAAAGTGTGTGAAACCTTTTGGATGGATGCATGTTTTCACCTCATGGCACTTGCAATGCCTTCTCCCTGATTTAAAATGTAAAGGCATAGAAGGGAATGTGTTTTATCTTTTAAAGAATATGTGTGCTCAGCAAACACTCCCCAGATAAATAGAACAACAAACACATTTATTCTGCAGTAGCTGTATAGTATGAGTTCAGCACCGTCACCTTTTTGTCCCCTCAGAACATCTTGCTGCTATCTTTGTGTTGATACACTGTTTTGATAAAAACGTCCAAAAATAGCTATAGACAGGATTAAATAATGATACGAGACTTAACTGAATAAAATGAAGTGTTATCCTTGGCTACAGAGAAAAAGAAAGATTAGAAGTTTATATAAAAAACAGACAAAGCAGTTTCCAAACAAAATAATTCTAACTGACAGCAAGAACCTGCCAGCCTACACACATATGAGAAAGTGCCTAATGGAGGGAACATTCAGGAAATGAAAATTTGAGATAAAGATATCACTGTAATCACATTTTCACAGTGGGGGGAGGTAAATAATCTGCATGGAGCCTTTGAATCTGTCATTATTTAGAATGCAGCGAGGCTTATCCCAGTTACAAAATAGTCTTGGTAGAGTAAGATTCTCACTGACATTCAGTCCAGTGAAAATGTCCCAGCAGGCGTATGTAAAAGGTACTAGAGAAATATTATCTAGACCAAGAAACTGTGAACAGTCTATAAAAGCCATGTTGCACTCCCTGTAGCCATCTCAGACTCTAATTGCCTAAAAACAGAGTGCTGGCTCACAGTAATGCAATCTGCAGTAATGACCCCTCCATTTCAAAACACGGCTGCATGCATGACAACATGATCGATTGTGCAGCTTAGAAGAGGTTTCATCAAATTTCAGCAGATTTGTAAGACTCCTATAGTGCTTTCTTTCCATTAGGGCCGAGAACATATTCGGAGCAAACAGTCCCACGACTTGGTGCTGTGACCAAACTAACAACATTAATCTTACCTTGTTACACTTCTGTATCAGGATCAGAAACAGAAGAGTTGGCAAACTGTGACTGTTGCAGACTGGTCTGTTGGCCACTTGTTGCATGTTAGGACAATTCCAGTGAGCTGGTTTGCACTGCTGTTTGTTACGTTATACTAGTCATGCTAATAAAGCTGAGGCGTTGTTCTGCTTCCAGAAAAAAACAACTGTAAAGCTTTAAAGTTTGACATAAAACTATAACCCCAATTAAACTCCACTTTGAGTCTCGTCTGGATAGTGTAATGATACCATGGCTGATATGTGGTTGGATTAATCTACAGTGGGGCCCAGGAAACCCTCTTAACCTCCTGTTCCAGTGTTTGAATTAAAGGGTTGCTAGAGCTTTTATGACTTATTCATGCACATCATGTGGGAGGCAAGGTAAGAATGGGAAGGATTCCTGCATTTACAACTTGCAAACACTGGGTTCATTGTCAGACTGTCAGTCTTCTCATTCTACTGCTTCTCACTCGCTTCTGGATATTTCAGTGATCTAAATTAATAAGCCGTAATAAGGGTTAAAAAGAGATGCTTATGGGACTTTCCTGCCTCTTACTGCCAAGTCAGATATACCCTTTTGAAAGAAAAAAATATGAAGCACACTGATAAATTTGCTGCTGTTAAAACAGTGACTGAAGTACAACCTTGAATTGAGTGCTATTTACAAGGTGGAAACTATTCCAAAGTATTTTACAATATAAGGTTTTCTGGGTGGTGATTTATATAAATTATGAAACTGTAATAATAAAGAACCTGAATATTTTGATACAGACCTCAAAAAGGTGTGAACTACCTTGAGGCCTTTGTGTAAATTTCAAATCATATTTTTGAAAAACTAGCACAAACCTACTGACATACAGTAGGCTGGGAATTTTCAATGCCCCTGAAGGCCAAAGATCACTCTCCTGCTTTCCCAGTTGTTTAAAATAGATTTCATTCTATGGGAATATGGTCAGTGGTTACAAATGAGTCAGCTTAGTTTCTGTGAAAATTCTTCATATGTTTGCTATGTCAAACACACTCTGCTTTTGCTGTGGAACAAAAATCAAGTCTGGAATAGAAGTTGTAGGTCATTTAAGTTCTGTAATTGATCTAAAATTGACCTAGAATGCTACTTGATGTAGTCTGCTGAAAGTGTTATACATAGCTCAACTCCTTTACTTCTCCCTACCAGGCAGTAACAAACAATCTTGATTGTATTATTGCAGCCAACACTGTGGTTTGGCTCTATGCACTGAGGTTAAAAAAGTACAGTTACACATTTTCTCTTTCCATGTTCTTGTTTTGCCTTTAGCTTTCCAACCTCCCTTAAGAGTGAAAACTGTCCAAGTCAAATCCACATATTTATAAAACACTCTGGGCAGCACAACAAGGGCTGCAACTCAGGAAAAAAAAGACATTACTATAATACACAAGTTCTGATATTTGGCACCAAGAATGTGTGCATGATTTCGTGTGCTGTATGTGTGCACTTTGAGATGAGTTTAGAAGGCTGCCAACCAGTGATCCATGTTCTCACTCACTCATTTTCATCATCTTCTCTTTCTTTATTTCTGCAGAACAAGGCAAAGTTCTCAAAGTTCTTCACACCAGTGAGGGGGTCTTCATCATATCTCAGTACTCTCTGTTTCACAATGAGGGTCCTGTTCTAAACATGGCCATCGACTCCCAAAAGGTATCAAGAAAAAAGCTGTGGTAGAGAGAGATTTCAGCTATATTTCTGCTCTCACTATAAATAATATGGCTTGTCAGGACTTATGCGGCAGGTCCCTCTTCAGAAAGATGTGTAAGAAAGATTAAGTAGACTGTAGCTGTTTATCTTTTTAGGTAGCCATACCTATAAATGTGACCAGGCTGTGGTCACATTAAGGAGGAAGAAATACTGTATATTTAGCATTTGTTCTTTGTTAGAGAGTTGAACTGAAACAATTAATTTCTCTGTAGTGTTTTCAAAAATTAAGACCGTAAGTAAATTTCAAGATTCAAGATTATTTATTTGTCACATACATAGTTATACAGTGTACAACATGCAGTGAAATGTATCCTGAGTTGCTCTTTTTTATAGACTGTGCAAACTTTATAAATTTTCAATTTAAGTTAAAAGTTAAGAATTTAAAATTTGAAAGAAAAAGTATCTGAAAATATTTCTCATGCTTTATGGATTCCAAATTTATTTTAGTCATATAATCTACAAAATTAAAAATTCTGGTTGAATATGTTTATAAAAATATGAATAACCATGCTTGTATAAATGATTAAGGCTATTTAATATGCCATTTGAGAGACAGACACTAGTCTTTTGGAAGTAATAAACATTTTCCAGTCCTGTCGTCAATTGATCATATTATAAAAATTCCTAATTTTGGTCTTAGCTAAAGGTTTTACTGTTTCATGTTGTTCTGAAAGCTGTGTCAGGGGCTCTTATCCTGTAGAATCTATGACACAGCACAGGCTGATTTCAGTTATTGTTATAATGAGTCACACACTGTATTGCATCTTTTCCTCTTTAGGGACACCTGTATGTTGGTACAGCGATGGAGGTCCAGCGTCTGCCACTGGCTGACTGCGGTCGCTATGGCGACACATGCAGGGAGTGCATCCTTTCCCGGGATCCGTATTGCGGTTGGGACAAGGCCAGGAGGAAGTGCATTGCCATCCCGCCTGGATACAATGTCTCATCTGGGTATGATTAGATGTGATGTTTACATGAGTTGACAAGATGAGAAGACGGTACTTATTAAGAAATGCAAAAATGCGATGTCATTACGGTCAGATCTTAAGCATAAATCTGCAATTAAAGTAATCACGCCTTGTGTTCTGACTGATCGTTGGCCCAGGGGTGATGAAAATTATCTATAAAGAAACTGCAGTTCAAAGAAAAATTATGCATGGAGCTAATATCAGCAACTCTGACTGCATCGTTTCTCAGTTAGTAAATTGCTCTAGCTCTAATTCTAAGAAAGAATATGAAAATTAATCATGTGCTGTAATAAGCTTATGACTCATTTTCTCACCCTGACATTGTTGAATTATTTGTCTCTGCATGTTTCAATTTGTGAGTAACAGTAGGTTGATGTGGAGGCTCATAAGCCATTTGTGAGACTGCTATTTAACGCTGCTAATTTGTCCTCTCTATTATTTTCTAACAGGGCACTCATTCAGAATCTGGACCATTCAAACTGCACGGTTTGTGGGGAAGCTGCTGGTGAGCCTTTATCTGCTCTCTCCCACTCTCTCTGTATCTTAATGAAACCAGAATAGGAACCTTTGCGAGCAGCAACAGTAAAAAGATGATTATCACATAATTGAGCAGAGTCCAACAACCCGCAGGGAGATTTTTTATTTTTTATGTCACAGCTTGCCCTGTTTCAAAACTCAGAACCCAGTTATAACGTCAACTAATCATGACAATTACCCCTCTCTAAAGGGACAGCTATCTCCTTAAGTGATCTGATTTTAACATTAATTTCTGCTTGTGTCAGCATTGCCACTTATCTTACCAATGGATACAAATAACAAGTTTTGGTTCATTTTCCCAAGAATATAAAATGATACTCAGAGGCGATGAGAAGCACTGTATTTTAATCTTTTGACTAATATCTCAGAGCAAAGGAATACTAGGCCAGCAATTACACAAAACTCTAACATTTCATACTAAACTTTATCATCTTTATTCTGCATTATTCTGTAATTGTAAGTTTTGAAAACAATTGTTTCTTAATTCTCAAATAGAGCCTCTTTTAATGTTTCATTTTCACTTAAAAACACAAATGATGCCTCTATAGTTGCTGCTTCGATACCTTCCACGCTTTCCAGACTAAGTCGCAAGTAGACAAAGCAGCTGATCAGTACCTTAATGGTACTGCTTGATGAATAAGAAGCTAATGCACTTTTATTGTAAGAGTGAGGCTGAAGGTCCTAGATGTACACTGTACTATTAATGATCCATGCAAGACATGGAAATATGGAGAAGCATTGATCTTGTATGAAAGTGTAGCTCATTAGCCTTTGTAAGTATTATATAGTAGTGCAAGATTATATATGTACATTTGGACAGCTTTTTTCCCCTTTAGGCTTTTATGAGAGGTTCTAATTTAACTCAGCGCTAAACATGTAGTTTGTGAGTGTGAGACAGAAGTTTAGTTGTTCTAGCTGAATCACATTCATTCAGTTCAGTTCATCGCTGGTCTGTTTTTCACATCGTCAGCAGGAGTGGAGTGAGGAAGGGGAAATGACCCAGTTTTACCTGGATATTTGCAAAATTGCTGTCTGATTGGCTTATTTGAAAAAAACATACAACTGATAACAGATTTGTCATATAACGTAGGACCTACTTTGAGGGTAATTTGCAACTAATCAAATAAACCTAGACCTGTGAGGTTTTTAAGAGATAATTGGACCCAGAAGTGAAGTCAGACACACGGAGAGTTTAGGTGGTTTATTAAAAGGCGTACAGTCAATATAGCAAGGTGTAGCAGGAATACACAGAACAGAAGGTCAACAAACAGGTGAGTAGCAGATTCAAAATGGTAGGGCAAGGGTGGAGACAAAATGGCTGCGTTTACGGAAGGTATCTGCCATGCGGTTAGCAAAATGGTGCCAGAAACACACAAGCACAAATAGATTCACAGAGACAATCCTCCCAAATCGAGACAGTCCGAGTAAATCCAAAAGAAAATCCAGGGTCCAAACAGAGTCCAGAGCCGAAGACCTGGTAAGAGAGCCAGGGAACACGGAGCCGACAGGGGGCAGGCAGAGGAGGGAAACCAGAGGCAGGCCGAGATCCAAAACCAGGTGATCAGAAACACAGTGTCTTTCTGGGGGTAAGGCTTAGGGCAGGTCGGGAGCTGAAGTCAGGTCCAATAATCCAAATAAGGCAGAGGCAACCAAAAGAGCCCTCCTCAGGACGGTAAGGAGGGAGGAACCTTGGAAACAGGAGGGCAAGGGGCCTGGATATGGCAGGCGAAGGTGCTGAAGAACCTCAGGCGGGCGGCCCGGAGGCGGTAGGCAAAGGCGCTGAAGAACCTCAGGCGGGTGGACCAGAGGCGGGGCCCAGGAGGTGCGCCAGAGCAGGAGCCATGGGGTGCTATGAGAATCAGGGGGCCGGCAGTGACGGGGAAGCCCTTTTGGGATGCTGGGCTGGGAGCCAGCGATGACGGGTGGACCCCTGAGGAGGTCCGGCAGGAGGCCGTCGGCGACGGGTGGACCTTTCAGGAGGCCGGGCAGGGGGCCGTCGGCGACGGGTGGACCTTTCAGGAGGCCGGGCAGGGGGCCGTCGGCGACGGGTGGACCTTTCAGGAGGCCGTCGGCGACGGGTGGACCTTTCAGGAGGCCGGGCAGGGGGCCGTCGGCGACGGGTGGCCCTTTCTAGAGAAAGCAAGCAGGTGGTGTCGATGACAGAAGCCCTGTGGCGGCCGAACTGGAGGCAGAGCAGGCGGACAACATCGACGGCAGAAGCCCTCTGGGGGCCGAACTCGAGGCAGAGCAGGCAGACGACGTCGCCGGCAGAACCCCTCCGGGGGCCGGACTAGAGGCCGGGCAGGTGGGCGACATCGACAGCTAAAACCCTCCGGAGGCTGGACTGGAGACAGAGCAGGCGGGCAGCGGCAGCGACAGAACCTCTCCGAAGCGGGAACCAAGGCTGCGATGGCCACATTGTCGCCCCACCAGGGAACAGGAGCTGAGGTGGCAGTGTCCTCAGCATAGCGTGAACTGAGGACTGAGGCTGATGCAACGAAGGTGTTTGCCCACCCAGGAACAGGGGCAGATGCGTTGGCAATATCCGCCAAGCAGCCCCGCCTGGGAGCAGGAACTGGTGAGGTAGCGGTAGCATGGTTCTCAACAAAGTCCCGTCTGGAGACAGGAACAGGGACCGGAGAGGCGGCGGCACAGGAGGACACGGCTTCTACGGCGTCCCGCCTGGGAACCCTGGGAACAGGAGCAGGAGCCAGAACCAGAGAGGCAGAGGCCACAGAGGAGATAACCTTGACGCCGCCCCGCTCAGTGACAGGAGCAGGAACAGGAACCGGGGAGACAGCGGCAGCGGAGGAAGCATCCTTGATGCCGTCTCGCCTAGAGACAGGAACAGGAAGAGGTGCCAGAGAGGCGGCGGGAACGGCACTGGCCCACCTGGGAACAGAAACAGGGACCAGAGAGGCGGCGGCAGCAGAGGAGTCGTCCTGAGTGCTGTCCCGCCCGAGGACAGGTACAGGAACCGGAGATGCGGCGGCTGCTTCGCCCTCGACACGGCCCCGCCTGGGAACAGGAACAGGAACAAGAGGTGTGCACCCTAAATAGGGTGAAGCAGGCAGAAACAAGGAAGTGAACAGACAGGAAGTGACCGGGGATTTCAGAATAAAACAGGAAGTCCGGGTGTGACCATGACAAGACCAAATAAACTTGTTCTTGATCTTGTCTTATTTTCATCTCGTCTTGTCTGTCGTCTTATTGGCTCCCCAAAACAAAAAGAAACATGGCATCCTGCAATCGATCTGTTTACTGTAATTGTTTAGAGGTCTGGATTGTGTAGTTTCTAGTGCAATTTAATTTTTTTTATATCTTAATGGTCTCAGAATGATAGTAATTTCAAGCTCGCCATCTAAAATGCATTGTGGATGATGCGATCGGTCTTCAGTGATTAAGTTTGGTATGAAACAATTTCTGTCCCTACAGCTCTGAAGCAGCGTCGAACTTCCCCCAAAGAAGTGATGGTGCAGTCGAACACCACCGTCTTTCTCCCTTGCCCTGTGCGCTCCTTCCACGCCACCTACCGATGGGAGAGGGATAACTGTGTTAAGAAATACCCCTGCATCTTCTCTGGGGATTTCTGTGTCCTGGGGCCGGTTGTTGATACGCCCCTCAAGGAAGGCATCTTCCGCTGCATGGCCACCGAAGACGGTTTTAAGGTGGAGGTTATCTCCTTCAGGCTGGTAAATGATGGCAGGCTCCTGGCTGCCTCCCTGGCCTCCACCTTGGGGCCGTCACTCTTGCTTGCTGTAGCTACGCTGTGGCTCCATTAACTGCAGCTAATGCTAATGCTAACCCCTCATCCTTACTGGTTCCTAATAACAGGAACACCAGTGTTAGGAGGTTAGGTTCGCAGAGCATTGAAGGAGATGGTTGGGTTTTACTGTGCCAATTAACCTTTTTCCATATTGATTTTTAGAGAGTCCATAAAAATATCAGTGAATAACACATGCAAGATATGTGGAAAATGCTCTAATCTACAATCTTATTTTATTCAGACTAAAGTGACTAGGAGTTACTGTCCATGAATTGACATGCCTTGCAAGTTCAAACTTAATTCAACCATAATCAGGTGCTTTGCGAACCTTTCCTTTCTGAGTCAAAAAGATAAACATATCCTATGAGTTGGGCTAAAAGTAACACCAATACCAGGCCAATACTTTCTACCATTTCTTTAACTATTTTGAAATTGACTTGATTGTGCTTATTTGTGAATATGTAAACCTTTATTACTGCTCCCACTGTACATTATCATTCACCCTATCAAACTTTATTGGTGTAGCTCATTAGTACTTAGAAAAATGTCTGGTATTGAAATTTAAAAAGCCTTAACACTTCTGGGACATAAACTCCTAAGCACAATTTTGCAGTCGAGGCAGAATACTGCAGACTCCGTTGGCGCTATAATTAGTGTGGCTGAGTCGTACAACATCGTCGGGAGGAAGTGTCAGCCTTTTGGCAGGAAGTAGGTGGATGGGCAAGAGCTCATTCTTGAACATCACTGTGTCTCAGCACCTCCTCCTCAGACGAGGCAGTTTCTTGCATCTTTTTATCGGATGGTATCAAGCATTGTTGTTACGCCTTGTTCACAGCTTTGTCCGTTGCTTTTATTTTTACATGCCATGTCTTTCCTTCGCCCCAGAGCATCAAAACGAACCCCTCAGAATCTTTCAACAGTTAATCCATCTCTAAAGCTACATTAAAGCAAGATATGTCAAGCAGCTGTGATCTTTTAGCAAGTTCTGGGTAAGCTGGTGGCATGTCATGTGTAACTCGGTCATCAGTTTTTGGGAAACAGAATGGACAGCAACAACGAAGAGCCAATCTGCTACAAATGACATCCATTTTCTGCCAACCTGACAATGTGTAAAGATGTGAACAAGGTGTTGTGCTACACAGATTTTATTAAACACATACTTGCATTGTGATAAGGGCAGATGAACCTAAATGGAGCCGCATAATAGAATTGCATTTCATAGTTTGCCAGGAGAAAAAAATAAGGCTTGTACTTAGATCCGTGAAGTATGTTCTGTATTTTATTGCTCTGCAGATTCGGTTTTCTACCATGGCTGCCTACGTATGTGACAATTTGTCTTGATGGTTTGGGTTTTTTACGCCATAGTTAGAATGTGATATGTATGCATTGACTGCTTTGCCTGTTTGCCCAGGGCCATCAGTGCAAATAGAAAGGAAAATGGTTATGTTTGCATACTTGTATATTTATGCTGTGAAACAAAAGGCTTGACAGATTCCAACATGATGCTTCACTGACGAACAGCAGTAACCACAACCACCAGCGAGAACATTGTCTTTTAGGTTTAAACTTTAAACTACCATCCTTTAACCTGTCTTCAGGTCACAAGATATATCAAGAAGATATATTTAAAGCTGAATGTAAAAAGAAAGAGTTGTTAATGGAGCTGCAGTGACATGACAAAAACTATGCCAAATTGCAAGAATACTGATCAGCTGACTGAAGAAGAAGCCTTGTGCTGTGATGAATTATGCAGCAGATTAGCTTGTTCTCCAGAGCTTTTAGAATAATCATTCAGTAATGTTACATAAATCTGCCCATGCCGAGCCTTCCGCAGTGGCAGAAATGTCATTAATAGCTAATTAGACAATGCAGTTGGCTCGTCATGCACGATATTAAGACTCAAGACAGTGTCACGTAATTCTCTCAGCTTGGTTGTGTGTTGCTGCTTGGGGATCTGCTTGCTTTCTGCATTGCACTGACGCGGGCTACTGACTGTGCAGAATTTTTTTTTAAAAGACTAAAAAACAAAGCTATGTTGAGCCACCTCATCCACCTGATGCTTATCGTTTCCTCTTTTCATTTGCAAAATGCCTGGCGCCTTACCTCACATGATGTTTGGTGCCAGAGAAGCCCTGAGCGTGTGTACAACAATGGTCTTCCCCACAATCAAAACTCACAAACACAAACCCTATTGCAGGTCTGACATGCATATTAATCATCTTTGTGTCACCACTAGGGTGGGAAATTAACACCAGCCACCAGCCAAGTGCTGGTAAACATTCAATAGAGGCTATGAACAAATTCCATGCTGCCAGAGACTTTTGGCAGAAGCTAGTTTGACGTACTTAGACATGCTCAGAGGCATTTTCCTGTATAACCTCCTTTATAATGTAACTACTGCTAACTGTTGTGTGTGTGTGCGCGCACACACGTGTGTGTGCAGGAAGAATCAAAAACACCATGGTTCATGAGCTATTTTATACCACTGACTCTCGTTTAACCATGAAAAAAGTCAAGTGAGTGATTTTGGATACTACTGACGAACAAAATTTTGTTAAGTATGAGGACTTCTACTCATACCACAAAGTATGGGCCAAAATAATATTCACACCAAAGCTACAATTTGTAACTTTTGGGATTCAAGTCAAATATTCCATGGCATCTCATACCCTTTCATTTCGGTATGCGACGCATATGGTTGCTTGCTCTTAGAGGGGGAATACCTCTGCACAGCTGCCAGGCTGTTCTGTGAGTCTGTGTCATGGGAAAGTTTGACAGCACCTCTTCACATTAAGAACTTATGGATATCTCTGCTTAAAAAAAAAAAACAAACAGAAAAGGTTACATACCGTAGCTTTAATTATCTTATGAATAGCAGTCTAGCATTTCTGACATTTGAGTAAACTTAACCATTTGTACAAACAATCCATTGGGCCAATATAAGTTGAAACTACTGCTTATGTCAAATTTGAAAACAGTTTTTGAATATAATCTTTACATTTGTATACACTATATTAATTGTCAGTCAAAACTACATTCAAACTAATTTAGCATGGACAGCATGCTGGAATTTTATGCTTTTTCGTCTTTTCATTGTACATTATTACCAGAACGTGCTATGAACGTATATAGGTATAAGCTATTGTGGATTTGTTACACAGACTTTTCTCACCAGGAGAGATCTAGAGAGAGTTAAAGGGTTCGTAATTTGATTTGTCTGTGCAGAGCTGATTCCATTTCCCTCCCTTCATGAGAAGCAGCACTGGTCCTGGCATTATTCTGCATTTTACCCAGCCATCATCCTCAACTCAACAGGGCTTTGTTTTAATATCCACACACTTTTCCAATATTTGCTGTCTTCAAACCACATTTCCAGCCTGCTCAACTCCTTGCTTTGATATGGATATTTCACACGGCTGCTATTTCGAAATTCGGTTATCGCTGACTCGCATTCGTCAGCCAGTCCGATAAAGGCTAATCTCCTTCAAAGCAAGCTCTTGATTTGCCTTCAGGAAGCCATTTTGGTGGCTCACACTATCTGCTATAAATGAACTGACACTGAATGAAGTGGGTTGCTGTTTTGTTTGCTCTGGGGTTGTAAGTGTCAATTAGTGTACATCACGTGTGCCCAAAATTCTTTGTCTTGATATAACTAATTTTAAAAGTAACATGCCAAACTTTATTATTTAGAAAAAGAGATTTATATTGGTGTCATGCCAGTCTAATGCCATCCCATAACATGTATTTTTAAATAACATATCTATAGTGCAATAGATATTCATGTAACAAATTCATATTGACATGTGTTTCCCTGAACATGTGTGGTGAAAATTAATAAAATATACATGTAAATAAAGGATTTATTGTCTTTGTCGTTACTTGAAGACACAATGACACAGAATCCCTTCAGTTAGCTATTATTGCAGTATCACACAAATTGCATTAATGTGGAAACCTTTCTAACAACTAATACATTATAATCTATATAGTATTTGATCTATATTTTAAATATTTTATCTTCCCCATATTGTTAATTAATAATATTGTATATCATTAATGTTCACATTAAAATGTAAATTATATTAGGCATACCCAAAAAATGTATTTTATTTGTTATTTCATGGCATTTTAAGGGGTTTAGTTTTAAAATTGAATCATAATGAGCAGATTAAGGGATCTCTTGCGAAACCACACATGAATTAGATGAATTAACTAAGTGCATTAATGAACCATTTCATAGTGAAATCTGTGTGACATTAATAATTATGTTTATTGTAAAATTATTCTCGTATTATCTTATCTGTCCATCCATATTCTTAACCACTTGTCCTCGTAAGGGTCACGGGGGGTGCTGGAGCCTATCCCAGCTGTCATCGGGCGAGAGGCGGGG
>JAUMHL010000009.1:2391477-2413732 GCA_032362345.1 Sandelia bainsii | reverse complement strand
TGTATAGTTCTGTATATATACTTATATTTTGCAAGGTCCTAAACCTTGCTATGTAAAGTGCCTTGAGATGACCTTTGGTTATACAAATAAAGATGAATTGAATTCTAATAATCATTTTCTCTGTACATGTAAGAGGGCACTGTTCAGTTTTCTTAAAATGTGAGTTTAAAATTATAACACCACATATTAAAGCCCATTCATTCCATGCGTATCAGCTTCAATGCAATTCATTCAATTCAATT
This sequence comes from Sandelia bainsii, assembly GCA_032362345.1. Lineage (NCBI taxonomy): Eukaryota > Metazoa > Chordata > Actinopteri > Anabantiformes > Anabantidae > Sandelia > Sandelia bainsii. The sequence goes on along the minus strand of JAUMHL010000009.1, from coordinate 2,413,490 downwards.
CATACTTCTAAACGAGACTCAAACCACAATTCACTGCAAGACAGGAATAATGGCTCCAGTAGTGTGAGGAAATGACATTTCTGAATATATTAACATTTTTACACTTAACTTTGCCTCAAAGTTGTTTTTCCAGTCAAGGCAAGGTAGATGTATTTAAATAAAAAAAAACTGCTGGCTTCTAAGGAAGGAAAAAAAAAAAAATGTTTGCACATTCCTGAGCAAGGCACACACGCAGAGATGCAGACAGGAGAGAGTGAGAAAGTGAGAACTGAGCTGAGAGGGTTGCTACAGACCAGCTCACCCACTGTTGAATCACTTCTCACTGAGCCTGTAACGCGCAGCGCAGATTAAAATGTGTTGTGGAAAGTCAAACTGAGGTCTGACCACAGATTTAAAGGTGAGTTGAAATATTTTCTTTCCGTCATGTCTGTTTCAAACTTGTTTTGTCATTTAATATACAGACCTAGAGCGGACTGTCACAACCTCCACACATTAATTGGACCTTTATCTATGAGAACACAACTAAACTGAACTGTTGATGAAGACTTCCAATATAGCTTTGGTAAACCACATGCACTGTGTTAATACATCAGATCAGGCTCTGACTAAAAGCTGAAGCGTCATCAATGACCAATGGTTGTTCATCTCTCCAACATGTGTTCAAGAAATAACTGTACTGACTAATCACACAGAGGTAAATATTTTTCATCCAGTTGTTTTAAAGGATTGCCATTTTGGGGAATGAAACAAAATGGCATTTAAGGCTTTATTTTTACAGACATCTCCAGGGATAGATACAAATTCACTGATTTATTTAAGGATGGAATTAAGTAAACAAATCAAATGAAAGTATCTGTAGGTTCTGTGCTGTACTGCTTTTTTTCTTTGCTGACAACTATGGTTATAACATTATGATTTCCAGCCAAAATAATCAAGATATGTCAGTTTACATGATTTGTCTTTTAACAGTGTTCTTTTCTGTCAGGAAGCAGAGGGAATAGCAGTTAAGTGGTTCTGAAGGATGACAGTGACAATTCATAACAACTTTAGAAAAGCTATTATTTAGTTGACTTGTTATATTCTGTAAAATAGTCTTGTCTGACTGAAACTGATGAGCAGACATGCTTTATTACAAAGTTGAGGCATTAATAAAAGATAAGACCTGAACACTACACTGACTCAGCTCCACAAACCAGACAGACAACTTAGACACGTCCACATTCTTTACTAAGGTGATTCTGATTGTCATGATGGAAAGTCAGCTGTCTGAGAGAAGAGTTGGGTAACACCCTATTTCTGTTTCTCTGGTTCATGAGCTTGGTTCTCTTGCTCTATATTAGTCTTAGTCATTGCTTCATATTCCTTCAAAAGGAGGGTTTAGGAAAAAAATTCAGACATTGCTTTGGTTGCTTTTATTGGCAGCTGTGGAGGTTTACAGAAAAGCAATCACAAATTCCACACATCTAATTCCTATTTTGAAAATGACATCACTCAACAAAACAACGGCCCAGATTTCAGGTCCACTTTTACTTGACATCTCTTAAAATAAGGATTATTAACTTAAAATTGTTGGGTTAAATAAGAAATCCTACTTTACATCTCACAATCTTGAAATGTATATCAAAAGTAGGGAGACAGCCCTGTCACCTACAAATCCTGTGTCAGTATTTACTAAGCAATGCAATTTTGGTCCTACTTTGAGGAGTAGGAGTAAGGGCAATTTATCAATATTCTTAACTTTGGAAAACACTTAGCAACCTACATTTTGGTGGAGATGTTTCTCCAACAGGACTTGCCAGGAGATGGCAAAAAAGCAGTGAGATGTGCATAAGGTCTGTGGAGGAGAGGTGTTTCTAACATTTTGAGTTATTACAGCTCCACCTAACAGCTCGAGAGCTCTTTTATAGAGTGCAACTACTCCATCAGGAAGAACAAATTCTGTAACCATGGTCATTGCAACAGGGAAAATACGACTGATTTGGGTTTGTCACAATTGACAGTTTGGTCACACCTTACCATCTGATTTCCCAAAGCACTTTACATTGTTTCCCATTCACACACCAATGAGGGCTAAGCTGCCATGCAAGGGGCTGGCCTTTTTAAAGGGGGCAAGTGTATTGCCCAAGTACTCGTCAATATGTGGAGCCAGGAGGAAAATGATCACCCTCACAGATGATATTCAGATTCATAAAATGTTGCCAGACAATGTTTTTTGTCTGCCAGAATATCTATCTTGTAGTACGGCAATGTTCATACATTTGTAGCACTTGATTAAGGTTAGGGAAAGATTGTGGTCTGTTGTTGCCTAAACCTAACTAGGCACAGGACTCCAGGAGTTGAACTCAGGTCTGACAGACACATCGTTTCCATGCATGCCATCTGACCCAATCAACACCTACCAACAAAGCTTTTGCCATTGATAAAATGCATTGATTTTTGTCTTTCAAGTTTATAATTTGAGATAGATTGCATTGGTAAAGAAAATCAAATCTAAAAGGGACCGAGTCCTCCTGTGTCCCATTTCACTAGGTGATCAAAACAGGACAAGAATATGGAAGTTATTTACATTGCTTGTCATTGGCTTCAAGAATCAGTTGGTAGTTCTGTGCCACTTCTGCAAAACCTCTTCCACCAGATGTCTTAAATAAAGGAACTTATAGTTGTCAAGGCTCTTGGATTGAATAGAAATGGACCCAATAAACAGACCAGAACCAGAGAGTAGAAATAATGATATATAATGAGTTTATTGTGAAAACAAATGGTGAGAACAGCTATGAATATGAGGGGCAAACTGAGGGGGAACTAATAGGGGAACAAACAGGAAACTAACCAGGGAGAGGAACGAGTGAAGAAAAGAGAAACTACTCAGAGTGGAGGATGGGTGAGCTGGAAACTAATAGTGAATGAACCAAAACCGAACCACTTACACAGGTGATGGTGAGGGGAAGAGTCCGAGGAGATCTTGTGGTGTGGGATGAGCGCAGGCAAACCGGGGAAAAGGATGCGAAGACGATCTCTGAGGACCACGCATAGAGTGAAGACAACAACAATGACCAGACAAGGGAGGTGAGTAGTGAAGGGTGATATATAGGGAGTGAACTAATGAGTGAATGGAAGACAGCTGGGAACAATCAGTGAGGGAAAGGTGAGCTGAGGGCGTGACCAGAGTGAATGAGGAAACAACCAGGGAACCAGGAAGATGGGCCAGGGAGTGCGATGTGACAATAGTCTTCCACTCTTATACCACTCCTCCACAGGGACTAATTTCACTTAGTCTTTTTTTAATCAAATGGTTCACTGAAGAAAACAAAACCACAAATGAACATCCCACTATCTATATATAGTTCTGTCAGGACACTGTATCTCTGTACCTTAGAACCTCAGAGTGCAGTTAACTATATTCAAATCACAAATAACCATACCATTCAGTGGTAGAGTTCTTTATAACAATAAACGATACAGGTGCCAGTTTTTGGATGATAACAAAGCTCTGTTTCTATGAGGCATTTGCTGTTTAGGCAATATTTGTTAGTGGGATCAATTCTGTCTTTTAGTTTTGGTCTTTTAATGGGATTTGTTGATATAATTATTGTTGAATAAAAAAAGATTCAAACAACTAGCGTATCTTTTAAGACTTCCATCTCCCCAGGCAATCACCCTGCTTAATTGTTGGCACCTGTGAAGCTCCAATGGCAAATCAGCTAATTTCAGGCAGTTTTGAGCAGCTGCTGGTGTCAGTGCTGCCTGGTTGATAATGTTTGTAGAGTTTCCTCTACACCACTGTGACGCACAGATACTGCGCATGTTTGTTTCAAAGGGTTACAAGCTGCAGGTTGTTACTGTGAGCAGAAGTTGTAACCAAGTCTCTAATGTAAAAGAGTTTAAGCTTCCCTATTTTTAAGGTCCTAAGGAAAGTCTTTTGTTTGATTTGCTGGCTTGAAAAGTTTTAATGCTGTTTATCTGGTCCCACAGATATTAGTTCTTTTTCATCGAATGTTTACAACAATACATCCTTGGTCAGACATACATTCACATGGCAGCTAAGACTACTGCACTTTAATACAACAGTTCTGCAGTAAATCCTTGTTTGTTGCAACTGTTTTTATAGAGGTTCTTGCATTAGTTTTAGCTAGGTGTACATAATAAAATGCCATTTAATTACATATGTATGTATGTTGAAAACATGCTGGAAATGCAGACCTCTGGCTCCGTTTTGAACCTTTTTTATAGTATTTTTACAACTGCACTAAAGCAGCCAAATTACTATGGATAACAGAGTCAAAGACATTAAGTTGAAAACAAAATTCTCGTCACAGGTCTGATACACACAACCTTTCTCAAAGTGGATATTTTGAGTGGCTATGACAGGAAATGCCTGGGTGTAACTAATGACAATGACAAAATGATGGCTCTGTTCCATGTAAGTGCAGGAGACTGTTTCAGTGAGTCAGAACGTACAGTACAGGAGTCCTGACACTATAATATCTAAACTGAATTTAAAGTTACTAGTGTTTTGGTTCTGTTATGTCAGATGTCCATAGTGAGAAAGAGCTGTTGCCCAAAGACAGTTTTATTCAGGCAGATTGTTACATTTGTGCTTTTTTTTCTGCTTTGACAAATCATATAAAGAAGACAAAGGGTTAATTTAGTTTGAAAGACTGCTACACTTTTTTAAAATCATTACTGGGAGGATACACATAAGGGAAATATGTTGACCCCAGCCTCAGGAAGCTATACAGTATATTTCCTGTGTTGTTTGTTCCATTCCCAACAGTCGAAATCACTGTGGCGCACGCAGTTTTTTGTCATACAAAAACTGTTCACAGATGAAAATGCTTTTAGCAGCAGAAATGAAATCCTGTCCTCTGTGTGGGGGTGGAAGCAGAAACCTCAGAACTGGCTACTGCAAAACACGGATAAACAAAATTACCTGCATGATTAAACATCACCTGAGTTGAAGGGAACTGTTTCTGTCATCTGGGTGAACAGCTATTTAATTTAATTTTATTTATTATTATAAGTCATTACTGCTCTCTGCCTTTATAAGGCATCAGTACTGTAAAAAAGGAAAAAAAATCACCACATAGAGTATTTGTCACTTCGTGTGATAAAAATGTTCACCCGGGAGCAGAATGTTCACAGCTCAAGCACGAGTGCAGCTGTGTTTGTGTGTAGTACGTAAACACAGAGCATCATTAAACCTGGGTAAAGGAAACTCATCAGTGAAACATCTCTGCTGCCGGATAAATGTGTTGCACAGTGCTGCCAATACATGCGAATGAAAGTGCTGTTTGCCACCAACTATTGACTGCTGGGTAAATATCACACACAGTAATAGAGCTTTGAGCTCACTGGACGACGCCATTCATATCAGAGAGATATCATAGTTTAATCAATATTAGGGCCATTTATTGTTTGTCATAGACTGGTTGCAAATTTAGTACAGGGCAACCAGAAACGTGTATGTATATGTGTGTGTACATCTGTATATGTATATATCTTTATATCTATATATAGATATATACAGCTCTGGAAAAAAATTAAGAAACTACTGCAAAATTATCAGTTTCTCTGAATTTGCTATTTAAATGTATGTGTTTGAGTAAAATTAACATTTTTGTTTTATTCTATAAACTACTGACGACATAACTCCCAAATCCCCCCAATTCCCAAATTGTGTGTGTATAAAAAGAGATTTCTTTTTTCTTTTTTCTTTAACCACATATCATATAGGGTTATAGGGGCAGATCAGTCTTTGAATGACTCAGGGAAAGTTGTACAAAAAAACTCTGGATGTGTGAGGTGACAAAGCAAACTGACAGAAAACTTCTCAACATTAATGGAGGTCTGTTGTGTGTTGATTTTTGTACAAGTCCTCAGCTTAGCATGATTTTATCTAATGACCCAAGGCTGTAAAACTTCGAACAGCATTTCAGTCGGAGCTACCGCTGCATTACATTTGCTCCACCCCAAACACAAACTGTTTACAAAGACCAAATATTTTCCTGTTTTGTTCCAGGAGCTGGCCTGTTAATGATTTTGGTTGAGAGATTTAAGATTACCCTTTTACAACACATTTTTAGATTATACAGAATGTGATCTGTGTTACATAAAAATGCAAGCTTAAAAAAGTTGAGTTTATATTTTAGACACAGAGTTGCTGTCACATAAAATATGTGACTTACAGTCATATTGTTTTCTTTCCTATTGGGGATTAAATGCATTATGGATTAAGTGTTGAGATTTGCATTTTTTGAAGAATGTCATTGTTGCTAGACAGTGTTAGTCTATACATTTTAAACATTACAGCATCTGTGAAAGCTAAACCGTTTTTCTACTTTTCTGCTCCTGTTATATGAACCTAGCTATGAGCTAACCTGCACATCAAAAAATATTGTGTAAGCCTTACATTGTGTATGTGAGCTGCATGTGTTGGTGTTTTCCATTGTATTTGATTGACCAGTTAAAACCTGTTAATTTAATGTGTGTTGACACTGAAGCGATTGCATCACTTCATCTGTGAAGCTGAAGGAAATTGTACTCAACTGAGAACAGCCTGCAGCAATGCCAACTTATTTGTGCACATTCCTTTCACAGATAAGGCTGCACACCACAGAACAGAGAAATTTTCACTAGCATTAGTTATACATAAGTTCAACCACTGCCTTCTCTGTGACGGATACTAGAAATTTCCACCAGGCACGTTAATGTCAGACTAAGTGGAATGTCATGAAAACTCTAGATGTTTGTAGGGTGAGAAATTCACCTAAAGTAGCTTTTAGGATTTTGGACATGAGTCACCACAATTTAAGCTGCTTGTGGTTGAAGACATGATGGTGGTGACAAAAAGTCACCAGAATGATCCTGGATAAATCGAGAATGTCCGTGAATCACAGTTGGAGAGGCTTGATGTCCGGTCAAACTTAAATGTGCCAGTGTGTTTCTTTGAGGTCTAACATGCTGAATGCACTCCCTCTTCGTCAAACAAGCAAAACCAGTTTTTCTTCAATTTAAAGCTTGCATTGCTTACATTCATGTTTACCAGCTTGTGGCATTCTTCTTCACTGATTCTTGGCATGTGTAGTGCCATCAAAACTGCGAAGTATTGGGCACTTGAACAGCATTTTGCATAACGACATGATGACAAGGAGAGAAGTGAAGAGGCAGGAGCATCATAGAGAAGTGAGCAGGGAACAGGTGCACTGCCATGCTGTGAACTAACTGTTCCTGTGAATCTATGTGTGTAGTGTGTGAATATACAGTATAGTGCGAATGCGTGTGGAGCTTCTCAGTCATGCTATAAGTGGTATTTGATGGCAACATAGACTTACTTGAAGTTCTTCATGACACAACAACAAAATACAAAATGCACATGACTTCATGACTTTGGGCATACAAGAAGCCACTGTGGGCTTCCTCAGCTGAATTTCTCATGGGCATTTACTGAAAAGACTGCTGCTGTTGTTTTTCTCCCTGGAGAATATGCACTTTAAAACTGATATAACAGAATCTGACGAAGACTCTATCCATTTTATTGTACCCATATAATGCAGTGTGCCATGCAGTCTACCTGCACGATCACTGTGCACCCAGCGTGAATATTTAATATCTAGAGTGGTGCACTGAGGCTGCTCGGTGTCAGCCATGCAAGTTTATAAGAATACATCAGTAAGCTGATTTTAAAGGTACTAGTTTTTTAGCCCTTGCAGGATAGGTAGACAATAGAGATGCAAACAGGAAACATTGGGAGTGAGAGAGAGAGCGTGACATGCAACAAAGGTCCCCAGCGAGATTTGAACTAGAAATGCTGTAGTTTTATGGCATGCACACTATCCATTAGGGGACCAGTGCACTCCATAATAAAGATTTGAAAGGAAAATATTGAGATATTGTGTCAATTTGTTTCAAGTAGATTTGACAGACTTGCACTTACATTGTTAACTTCAAACTTGTTATTAAAAACTGTCAGTCTCTCAACAATTTCCCTACAATTTATATTATCATATGCTGAAATCATGAAATCTGGTTAAGAACATTAATAAAGAACATGCTGAATACAAAATAGTGCTGATTTTAAAATCTTAGTTAATCTACATTATTTTACAGTTCATTTCATGCAAGGAGTTTCACTGTGTCAATATTATTGAACCACTCTCCATTTCCAGGAACAGATGTCTACTGTTGACCAGATAAGACATCTTCTACATGACAGGGAAAGAAGGTGGTGACCGCACACAAAACAAAGGGTGACATTAATTCATTCAATGAATCGCAGTCTTGTATCTGTCTAGAAGAACATGTTAATCAATTACAAGAATGTGCAACTCTCATTTCTTTCACAATCTGTCTCGATCCTTACTGTTCCATACAAGAACAATATGAAAATACACCATCTTCCGATCTACCTCAGTGTTTTTGCAGCTACTGTAAAGTGATTTCAGTTTAGTCACTTTTCTGAATAAAACAAAAATTTAATATGTTGTTGTTCCACATTATAAGATGAGACATGCTGGTGGTTCCAGGCTTTTAGAGATTAACAGACCATACAGTATAATTACCTATAATAACCTAAAATAAATAGACTGTATTTTTACACTACCCATTTCCACAAATGTTCATTCAAGTCACGTCACTTATGGACCAGATAAACGTGAGACTGTTTGTTTAACATGGGTGATAAAGAGGGATGGCTCAGCCATGTAAGGGTGAAAACAGTGTGTACTATTGGACCAGCAGTATAAATAAAGGTTGAGATAAGTTGGAATCTGAGAGAGTCTGCATTAACAGCTTTACGCAGGAAACTAGTTTAGTGGGTAAGTGTAGTGTAGTATACCATGTTTATGCTGTTAATCTTGTATATTCGGAGAGCAATGGAAATGTCTGTTTAATATGGATGAGTCTTGATGTTATTTTCACTGCGGATTTGCTGCCTGAGTGCACATAATGATTGTGGAGTGATGTGTGTAGCCAGTTAGCTGTTTGTCTTGCAAGATCCACTTACCCTGCAGAATGTCATTGTTTTCCACAGAAGCACATTTATGATTTGATTGGAAATGATGGAAAATCTGATCAAAGCTCTTTTATAAACTGAGATTAAGATTTACTGCTTGCCTCTGATATCTTAATTTCTCTGGGGTATTTCGGGAATATGTTTAGCTCTCTTGGGGTTTGAAGTGTGATTTTCCTTCTTGTATATATCTGTCCAGAAGAGTGCAGTCCTAGGAACAGCTAAGATTCTGCACGGGGCCCTCGTGCATCAAGTTCTAATATCAGCCCTGTCTCCTAAAAATTACGTTCATATACAACTAAACTGCAATCCCGATTACGTTTTTGTAGAGAATGTAATTGCGACCTGATTACGTTTTCTGTGAACGTAATGATCATATGTTCACAGTTAACGTATTTTTGTCCGCCAAAATATCCGATCTGCATCCGGTTTTCTGTCGGCTAAAATATCTGACGTTACATTTCAACGTCCAGATATGTGAGTGTAGAGATATTTAAATGTTTTATGGTGGGAATCAGACATCACAGCAGTGGGTTAGTGTCAGTGAAAGGCTGTGGGCTGGTTAATGGACAAAAATATCATTTCACAAAGTCGCTTCACACACACAACTTCTGCATTAAAAATGAAAGCATAACACGATCTTTTTTTCTAACCCTAACCTCAGTACTTTTCTTGCCTAAACCCAACCTCACGGGAGACTCTGGTCTCGAACTCTGGTCTCCTGCATGTCAGTCATGCACAGCAAATGCCTGCCATCCTCCCCAACAACCTCCTTGCAAATCTCTGTGCATTAATAAATGTAGCGCGTCATTCATTCATTCACAAAAATAAGTTTCAGTACAACGTGACAATTACGTTCTACAAAAACGTAATCGGGTTGCAAATACGTTCTCTTGGAAAACGTAATCGGGACTGCAGTTTAGTTGTATACAAACATAATTTTTGGGAGACAGGGTTGCCTCATAGGGGTATTTTGAGTGAGGGATCACACAAACATTGAGAGCGTGCCAGCATTGAGTGTGAAGTGCATGTGGGCAGCCACACCACACAGGGAATAAAGAAAATGTTCAAGCTTAATCTTTCTTGTTCTTGTTTGTTTACAGATCTATCAACATGATTTGGAAGTTGATTCATTTTAGTGCCCTGCTTCTTGGAGCGCTCACGTCCCCGACTCCATTTTCACCCCCCACCACTAACACTGAGGAACTATCCTGTCGCATCTACAACTCTGGCCGCTCTGCAGACTGCCTGGGAAGACAGCTCAGCAGTGTCCCATGGACACAGTTTTCATCTACACTGGAACAGATAGACCTCTCCTACAATAGACTTCAAGCTGTCCATGTTGGTGACTTTGCGCACCTCCCTCAGCTTCGCATCCTTCAGTTGCAGTACAATAACATTTCACACATTGACAATGATGCCTTTAAAAACAACACTCTACTGGAGGATCTTAACATCTTCAATAACTCCCTGCAAGAAATTCCTGCCACAGCTCTGATTCCTCTTCTGAATCTTAAACAGCTCTATATGTCCAACAATCTTTACAAACATGCCACTTTGGCTGATAGCTTCTCCAATTTTGTCAAACTCCAGGTTTTGTCCATGGGTGGCCCTCTGGTGATGGGCCTAAAGAAAGCAGATTTCCAGCCCCTGAAAAACATCAAATTACAAAGTTTTGCCATTAAATGTTCCTCCAATCTAAGTTACTATGAGCCTGGAAGTTTAGAAGTCATTCAGACGAAGCAGATGGGATTTGATATGGCCATAGATCAACAGCCAAATGCTCTCCTTCAAATGCTACATGATCTTGCCAACAAGACCTTCAGTGTCATCCAGTTCCGCAACCTTTTTGAGTTCACGTACTACATGGGGAAGGAAGACATCTTTCAGGGTTTAAAAGACATTGCTGCCTATCAGCTCATCTTTCACAGAGGTAAATTCAATGAGAACCTCCTTAGGATGGCTTTGATGAACTTACAAATTGCGCCTATGAAGAGATTGAGACTTCAGTACATCGACTTTGCTCGTTTGCCCACATTTGTTGATAGTGGAGCAGGTTCCAGTATTACAGACCTGGCGCTGAATAATTTGGATCTTTGGTGAGTATCTCTTCTTTTTGGGGCACCATACTAGTCAATTCCACCACTGTTTGAATTCATCCTAGATTAAGTATTCAGTCCCTCCTATCTCAAATCCCTCAGGTTTTCCACAAAAATGATAATCAGTCCTTCTTGTCATTGGTCACATTACATGTTACAACAAAATTCAATCTCTGCATTTAACCTCTCCCCCCTGAGGGGGAGCAGTGGGTAGCCACAGGGAGGTGCTAGCGCTGAGTGTCTTACTCAAGACAAAATTAGAACTAACCATGCAGTCCTGGCATGGTTTACATCTTACTTAGATCTTATTGTTAATATATAATATTACCACAATGGAAGTGTTCCCAGTAAATTGAAGTGTTTGCTCTTACCAGACCATCTCTGTTTCTTACAGGTATATCAGCAATCCTGATGTGTTGCGATTTGACTGGCGCTTCACCTGGTTCAACAATGTTAAGGCACTGTCTATTCAGTATGTGTACTTCAACTCTGTGCCTTGCGATGCATGGGTTGAGATGGAAGGTGTGGAGCTTTTGGATGTCTCCAATAATCGACTAAAGAATGAGTACATCTTCAACCAGCTCTGTAATTATAAGGGCACCATGCCAAATCTTCATACCTTCAACACAAGCTCAAATGACCTGACAAGCTTAAAAGTTTTATCATTGCTAACAAGGGAGTTCCAGCAGCTGCAGGTGTTGGATTTCAGTAACAACAAATTGGGATCTGCTATAAACAGTCAGAACTGTGTTTGGCACCAAAATATTACTCGGCTTATTGCTCATCATAATCAATTTTTAAGTGAAGCTCTCCGTTGTCTGCCCACCACTGTGCACTACTTGGACCTGTCCTACTGCAACCTGGACCAGCTGGACATGACATACTTTGAGAAAACCACCAACCTGAAAGAGCTCCTGCTGAGTGGGAATAAAATTAAGTTCATCCCATCTAAGTGGAAAAGTCCATCACTGCAGTCACTGGCTTTAGATGGGAATTCATTTGGTCTTGTTAGCAAGGCATCCTTCCAAGATATGCCTCAGCTGTCTCAGCTGAGGGCAGGGAACAATCCTTACCATTGCACTTGTGAGCTCCATGCTTTCATTGAGGACACAATTTCAAAAAGAAAAGTTAACCTCACAGACTGGCCTTGGAACTACCGATGTTACCACCCAGAGGCCTTTCTCAACACAGTTGTATCCAAATACTTCCCAAGTAAAGTGGCTTGTGATATCAGACTAGTTATCATCATCTGTGTTGCAACCACTGCAGCAGTGATATTGATATTAATGTTGATTTGCTTTATTTTTGACCTCCCGTGGTACACTAAAGCCACATATCAGATAATCAGGGCCAAATACAGAGCTCACAAGGAAAAAGCAGCAGGGGAATCTGGGACTTTTATCTATCATGCCTTCATATCCTACAGCCACTCTGATGCAGACTGGGTAAGGGACCAGCTCTTGCCGTCCTTGGAGAACAACAGGAACCCATATCGTCTTTGTATTCATGAGAGGGACTTCATGCCAGGAAAGTGGATCATAGATAACATCATTGAAAACATCGAAAGCAGTCGTAAGGTACCAAAATGTAGTTACGTAACTGTAAACTTTCACATGCCAAAATAAGGCGTTTCTGAAATACACAATTGTTAAAGAATGTACCAATTTAGGAAACCGTTGTTTTTTGCAATTAAGGTTTGAAGGAATATACTCAGTGAAACCACCCACCTAGTTTTCGCACACAGCTTTTGAGGAACTAGCTAGACTGTGGAACTAGCTACAGTTTACTGGTGATGGCAACATCGCATACTCTAAGTTAAAATGTAGGAGAGTATGTTATTGTAACACTAGTGTTACAGTAAGCCCTTTTTCAATCGCCTTAGCACTTCCTCTTTGGGAAGTCCCACTAAGATCTTAGGTACTGATCAAGTAATATGAAAGCTTTCCTGAAAATATGGTGTCATACTGATTCTTAAAGGGCTGAAGAAGCAGGAGAATTATGACTTATGGTACATTCTAGGGACCCATATTAGGATCATGATACACTGAGATTATTACCTGCTGAGCACCACTGTGCTATTGTCATTATGGTGGTCATTTATGTGACTCGGCTGTTTAATCGGTGTCCGAGAGAGTTGGTGACAGAGACCTAGTACATCAAAAACTGATTGCCTTGTCTAATTAGTGATTTCTTCCAATTAAAGCAATGGAGTACAGTGTGTTTAAATTGTGTTGTTAGTATGTCATTTATAATGCAGAACATTTTTGTCAGTGCCAGTACCATACCATTATCTAGTATCCACCCTTATTCACTTTTGGTAATAAAATTCATACCTTATTATAACCCATATTAAAGTGCAATTATAATGCATGTTTTCACTGGCTATCTTTTGTGTCTCCATTCCCAGGTGATATTTGTCCTCTCCCGAAACTTTGTTAACAGTGAGTGGTGCAACTATGAGTTGTACTTCGCTCAGCAGAGAGCAATGGGAAAGACTTTCAGTGATGTCATCCTAGTGGTGAAGGAGCCCATTGACCCCCGCTCCCTGCCCAGCAAGTACTGCAAACTTAAGAAGATGTTGAGTACTAAGACATACCTGGAGTGGCCCCAGCAGGTCAACCAGCAGGCTTTTTTCTGGGTGCAACTGAAAAGTGTTCTGGGCAAGCCAACAATGACCTGCGAGTCTTAGGAACAGAACTTCATCTGTTTGTGGTGTTTCTGTTATTGACCACCCCAAGGAGGATTTAAAGCCAGGAGTTGTGACACCTAATGTGAACCAAGAAGCAGAAATCAAAAATAAAATTAATAGGGATAATGGCAACCTGTCAAATCAGAGACAAATCCCATCTATGGCAGTTTGACCTAAAGGTCAAAAAATAAAAACTCTACAATTGCTCACATTCCATTAATATTTTCTCAGTAATGGCCTGAACTCAGATAACCTTTTGTGTGCCAAGCAGGGAGCAATAGCCCGCTACTCATTATGATGACAGATGATAACACGATCCTTCCCTGCCCATAGCATTCTGTTGTGTTATCCCTGAGGGCCAAACTGATTTCATCTACTCTGCTTACCCTTTGAGCGTCTCAGGTGCTCTGCTGACAGGCACTGAAAGGCCACAAATGCAGTGGCTCAAATGAGATCTCCCATGTTGCACTCTGGATAACAAGCAATGTGCCAGGAAGATGTGGTGACAGGTGCCACATTGTGAAAAGACCATTCTCTGTTACATTCTTGGCCCCTAGGGCTATGAAATCGTGAACATTTCAACACTGATGTCCCACAGCCAAGTCAAAGGCCACACAGGCCATGTAATACCAATATTCCACATGAATATACATACATTCTCAGAACCAAGTCAGAAAAAGGTGTTATCCAAAATCAAGTCAAGACAAGTACATGAAGTGAGTTAATCTACAATCAATGGGCTAAGATGCTATTATCTTGTATCGACATAAAGCCTTCTTCAGAGGATGCCCTTTACTCTGTAAAATATAAAAATGCACATGTTCTCTCCATGTACTCCACAGGAATGCCTTGTGTTTAAGGAACACTGGCCCAGTTGCTTACCTGATCTGTAGTGAAGCATTGGATTCAGCAGTGCAAGCTCTGTCTTGAATACAGGCAATGCTTAGTTTACATATGGTATGGCAAAATAAGAGCACACAAGATTTTATTGCTCACCGACTGTATTTGTATTAGGACTTCTATAACATAATCTTGAAGTTGTTGCCTTTAGACCTTCTAGTGTTTTTAGTCAGCTGCACCTGTAATAAATAATTACAGGTATGGAAAGGGACTCACTGAATTAATCACTGCCAAAGGTTTGCCTTAACTACATGTATTTGTGCTATTTGTCTTAGTACTGTTAAGTCACCGTTTTCAATAGGCTATCGGGCTTTTTCATAATTTAAATTCTTTTCATACAACCCTCATGAGCCACTGGGGGGCAGAATAACTGTGAAATGAAATAAAAGTAAATTTGTCAGATCATCCCAAATTAAAGCTATGTGCTACACTTAGGTGAAAGTCAACATCCAGGAAACATTTCTTTATGTCCACCTGATGAATGTCTAGTATTCACTCCTTTTAACTCTGGTCTGACCTCCCCCAACTGCTGAGAAAAAAAATCTGGTTCTTTAGTTTAACCAAAATTAGAAAACCAAAATATGAACTGAAAAAGGTTTAAAAGCAGAATTAGGCACTACTTGTCAATGTGTATGTTAATATAAGACAAAGAGTCTTCTCACATTACTTGCTGTCATTTTATGCAGTACTAAGTAATAACAAGTACTGCACTGAGTGAAAATGCCTCTGTGAATACTGTATCTGCCAGTTGTCACAAATGTCAATGGGAATTTGTGGACTTACTATAATTTTATCAGCCGAGGAAGATGAACTGGTTATGTTCTGAGTTGTCATGAGAAATTGATGTTTTTTTAATAATGTATTTTTTGTATTGTACTTGAACTCAGGCATGTTTCATAATGGTTTTTATATTTTGTGTCAAGGATTTTGGCAATTTGGATTTTTTTTTATTCTCAAAATTATTTTCCGAATGACTTCTTTCCTTTCAATTTCACATTCTGTATTGTGTCTATATTGTGTAACTAAAAGAGGGGAAAAAAGGAAGTCACCTGTTCTACATAGCTGCATTGTTTGTTAATCTGCAGAGTTTGCAAGTGGCCAGTAGATGACACCCTTTAACTTTTTTCCTGGTGGATCTTGTCAGAGCCAGTCTGAGAGTGAATTACAGTTAAGTCATAATGGGTAAAAGGGCTGCACAGTTCCTCACCACTGCATATGTGGAATGCACTATGTAACTTTTCTTTTTGTTGAATATTATAATGCTGATATGAAACAAACTGCTGTGTGCAAAATCATATGCAAAAGAGATAATGCAGACTCCTAGTCAGGCATACTAAACCTTCTGCATTATTAAAAGTATGGTATGTGCATTTAACTACTTATAAAATTCTGGACATTCATTCTTACAAAGCAGTCCTGAAGTATGGTGCAGTCAAATGCATAATTCATTTTAGTCATGACTGAAAGTGTGATTATCTTGGACTGTTCCCTACACACTCTGCAACTCTGATCACTAATTGGAGATGGTTGCTTTGGTTGCTCTTTGGTTCAAAGAAAGTTTTCCATATCTGCTGCTGATGTATTATTTGCTCACTGATATGAGAAAGTCTTAGGTTTTAAATGTATCCAAAAGGTTTAATTTGTTTCAAGTTAATTACAGTTTATAAAATACATTTTTAGATTTGCACTGACAACACAGAAGTTACTTCACCATGCTCTATTTTTTAAAATACTGAATGTATAGAATAATGTGTAAATACAGTACATGTTTGTTTGTGTGCTTTTAATGAAAAGCTGAAGAGCAACTTGAGCCTATTACATGATCTCATAGCTGATGTTGCTTGTTTGTTGCAGCACTGTCAGATATGAAATGTCATTTATTATTGTGCCCCAATTTAAATGTTTAACTAGATACATGCAAATATCTGTAAAACCTATACTGACCACCTGGAGATAATGATGTAAATCAGTCTCAGTGTTTTGCATTCAGTTGAGTGACCTGTGTTTTATTTGTATTCCTAGTCAACTTTTTGGCGACCTGTCCAGGGTGTACCCTGCCTCTTGCCCGATGACAGCTGGGATAGGCTCCAGCACCCCCCGTGACCCTTACGAGGACAAGCGGTTAAGAAAATGGATGGATGGATAGTCAACTTTCACTGCCATTTTAGATTAATCGTTCACTCACTTGCAAATTATGTTGCTGGAAAGCATTTGACACACCTAATAAGCAAATGATGTAATAAAATCAACACAGATGGAAAACAGGGAATCTAGTGTATGACAGTAAACATAAAAGAATAACGTCGGCTTTTTTCAAATGTCACTTAGAATAAACAAGGAATTTTGGGCTGGCACACAGGATTTTGTTCAAAATCACGGTCCACCCTCTGCTATCAGAGAGGGTGGATGGTGAATCTAGAGAGTATGTGGTGATGTAGGTTTAAAGTGGCTATATCATTATTAATTTAGGGTTTATTCTGGGGCTCCACTGACACAAGATTATGATTTTCAAGTTTAAAAAGTGCAAATATGTGTTAAAATATCTCTTTATGCAACAGCTCATCTGACTTGCTGAGCTTCAGTGTCTTTAAGGCTCCCTTTCCCCCATCGTACTCTGGTCTGATTGGCCAGCTTTTGGAAGACTGCCTGTGAACCAAACTATGCCCAGTTGGAGTGAGCAGAGCTGTGACAGTTCACCTGGAAGGGTGGGCGGAACAGTGTACTGAGTGGGTGTAGGAGCCCAAAACAGATGGCCGGGTACAGACTTCCACACTGCTTGATGTCAACCAATGCAGCAAAATATTGAGACTCTTGATAACTGTTGATAACTAAGCCAAAGACTGAACCACCAGCCAGCGTGAAAACACATGCTCACCTCAAGCTTTGCGGCTCTGTGTCAAACGCGCACCCAACTTCGCAAATGTATATGTGTAACATCAGAACACGAAAAGCATAATTTGACACCTTTAAACTCCTCTCCTTTATTTAATGTGTGTTGGATGTCATCTGTGTGTCATTCTGCTGCTGCACAAACAATTGCCCTTTGGGATAAATAAAGTTATTCTTGATCATGATCCTGATAACACTGACATGAACAAACATGACAAGATGGAATTTGAAAAGCACCTGCATGTTGATTCATCTTTGGAGTTGGACACACACACACACAGTGCAATATGTAAGAACCTGAAGACTAAACTAAGCTAATAAGTCAATTTGTAAAAACCTGTGTAAATGTTTTAGCGCTTGACTGAGGACACTTTGATTGATGATGTTTTCAACAATAAAACCATGGATATGTTTTTATTTACCACACAAAAAGTGCAGCAAACTATGGCATTCCGTTAAAGGGAGTTTTTCCTCTCCACTCTTGCCCAGTGCTGCTCAAGTGGGACTGTTGAGTTTTCTGTATCTATTTATATTCTGTGCGCTAAATAAATAAAGTTGAAATTGAATTCCACCTGCTGCAGGACTCATTGTATTTCTCTCTGACATTGGGTGTGTATGTTTAGGGATGCTGTGCCACAGAATGAATTTGAGACCCATCACACACCTCACTTATACTAATGGAGCTTCTATAGCTAAACATGCATAAAAACATTTGCACAGTACTGTATTGTATGGAATTTGTTATACAGTAGTAGACTGTGGATTATTTCTTATAAAATTCTTCTTTAAAATGTATTTCTTCTAAAATGCAACCTTGCAATGGCTGCAGTGCACTTAAGAGCAGGGTTCTACATAGCTAATCAGTGCTATTAGCTGCAGGTTTGCTTTTTCTGTTAAGACAAATGTCGGTGTTGAAAAAGGTCATACAGGCTCTGCAGCGGCCACAAACCACCTGTGGCTGACCAGGGACTCAGTTCTGCAGGAGGGCGTCATTGCTGCTGTCCGGAGGGACGGAGGGAGGGGCCTACCTGATTGTGATTCCATTCTCACAGGTGAGAGGACCCCATATATCTGATGAGATGAGAGCTGAAGCCGCTTCCACCAGCACCTGTTGGCGTCAGTGTTCAGGTGAGTTCCTGCTGGTTCTGTCCGTTTGCTGTTTAATTAAGGATTTTGGCTCAAAATGAATTCCGTTAGTAGAGAAAAATGCACAAATTGACGTGGTGGTTTTCGTGCTTTACTCTCTGCCTCAGTTAATTAACACCATCTCTGCGTTTGACATTCAAAAGATTTTAATTAGTTCCCTGATCGCAGGGGGAATTAATGATTAACGGCAATCATCGAGATTAATTAACTGAATGTGGTGCTGCATCATTCAGCAACGTGCTGTAGCAGATCTGCGCTGAAACTCCCTTAATAACACACACACAGGTATGGAGCAGCTCTGAATTATTGATGGGAGCACTCTCTCCTCTTAAAGGCTTGATAAGAATCAGTCTAAACGATGAAATGGGAGCCTCTCATAGGATTACCTCAGCAAGAAGACATCAGGTCGGTTATATAAGGTAATGCAAGCCACAATCTAAATCTAGTTTATGTGCAGGCTGCCCTGCGGGGGGGGTCTGTCTTTTGTCTCCACTGGTTCATGGAGGTGGATGGTGAAATGACTCAGTCCCCCTGTAGCAGCATCTCGGGTGTCTGACAGTAAGGAGAAGGTGTAAGGTTAGCTATTTAAGCTGTTTTTACCTGTGGATCTCATTCCTGACCTTCATCCACCTGAATTTCATTTGCCTTCGAGCTGGATGTGGCACAGACCTCACGGTTCATTTAAATTTGGTCTGATGAAATGTGGTCACGTGTGATTTGTAGTGTTTGTGTTTGACTTAACTCTTAATAAAAGAACACGGTTTATGCATTGAATCTGTTTTGAAATCATCTCTAGTTGTTGTCGTTAAAAGTACTCAGTGAGCCAGAATGCATAGGACTCTGAAACTAATTAACCTAAATGGGAGTGCAGCTGTTTTAATTAATCAGTTGCACTTGTGCATTTTTGCAGTGATTCGTAACGTTAGTATATAAAGTTCACTTTATATAGAGTTAAAGCAACTTGGGCCACTTGATAATGACTGCGTTATTTGCAGAATCATTTTTATCTTCTTGCACCAGAGTTGTTGATGACTGAGGCTGCAGGTTCTTTACATACAGATCTAAATCACAGATGCTGTTAACACCTGACTTTAAAATGTGTCTTGGGTGATTGGCTCACAAGTGGACAGTGATAAATAAAAGTCTACCACCACCAATATGGATGTGACCCGATTACTCAAACCACTTGCTTAGGTGGTCTGGGGGCTTTTGACCATATTTTGTTTGTAGTGTAAACACTAGGGTGTCCTGCTGTATCGCAGACAAGAACATACAGCATCAGTGCAGGACACATGTTTACATTTGGGTTATGACTTAATCTAGTGGGTAATTGTTTTAATTCTGATTCTTCCAACTGCAGGTAAAAAAACAAACAAACATGTGTTCCAATCTGCAAAAAGCAATGATGGGCCTCATCGAAGTGTTCCACTCCTATTCTGGAAAAGAAGGGGACAAATACAAACTGAACAAAAGAGAGCTCAAGACCCTTTTGCAGAAAGAACTTGTTGATTTCCAGGAAGTGAGTATCTGGTGGCAGTTTTCTAAAGTGAAACAGACATTTGTACAAACTGAAATTAAAAATCCTGGTGTAATGACTGAGGTTCAGATTAACAAGGTGCACTAATGTTAGTCTGTAGCATTTTGTTAGATGGGCTATACAGCAATGACTGGATACTGTATCTTGTCTGTTAGCAGTTATGATTAGTATTTGATCTTTGTTTCCATTTTCACCATGATGCTTCTGTTGTAGGCCAGCAATGATCCCACTGTGGTCGAGAAGATCATGAACGACTTGGACGAAAACCAGGACGGCGAAGTAGACTTTCAAGAGTTTGTTGTGCTGGTTGCTGCACTGACTGTGGCCTGCAATGAATTCTTTGAAGACTGTGACAAAAACTCCAAAGAACAAGGAAACTAAAGAACCTTGTTCTTCAGTTTATATATTAAAATCATGCTGAGGACATAAAGGTTTGAATTACTCCTGTGTCACAGCCTTGTAATGTTGGAGATGCACCACTGCTAACTTTTCTTTTTTGTCCTTCAAATGTCTCCATCTTAATAAATGTTATTCTATTTTCATGTCTGTTCCTGGCTTGGTGTTAGTGTGCAGGCGTTACCTTTAATTAAAACAATGTACATACACATCACAGGAATCTGTACCCTCAGGCCTGGCTAATGTGGTTCATTTGTACGTGATACAGATTAGTCAAGATTGAGTTTTATCAGTTAGTGCAGCATGGAATTATGAGATTGTACAACAGAGGGGTACTATGTGTCTTTATTGGCTTCAGTCACACTAAAACTATTATAAACTATACTATTGCTTATGAGGTTTAGACCCTTAAGCTCAGTGGTTTCAAAACTCAATGTTATAACGTACAGTTACGTACAGCAACATTCAGGGTGCGGTGTACTGGTTTCATACTGCAGTATATGTATTAGCCTTAATGCTGTAATTGTGCTTTCCTCTAAGCTGTTCTAACATGTTCAAAGTGGGCGAGGTTCTGTTAGATAAGGTATTGTGCTTCCATGCACCATTCAGTACTGACCTTTAAATCAAATTCACATGACAGTTGGTTTGCTTATTTGCAAAAACACTGCCAATCAAACCTTATGGTTCCACGCCCACACTGTCCTCAGGAAGCAGGTCAGATGAACTCGTAACGCAATGTAAGAAAGAAATATTGTTTTCCAAATGCTAACTTTGAGATTGTTAATTTGCCATGGAGACTTAATTTGCATGTTTTCTTTCACACTTGCATATTGGATGGATGAAATACTGGATTTTCTTGCTTCCTCCGGCCTTTAAAGTCATTTGCACACTTTTTCATTTCTTAGAGCCTCTGAAATCATGAAAAACTGAGACACTGCACTCTTCAAGTGAAATACAGTCCTGATTATAGGACTCCTCAGACCTTGTTAGTGTAATTAAAATAATTGTGGGTAATATCGCCTTTTCAGGCCTCTTAAAATGTTTCAAATAAGTCTTACTAATCTGTCCCCACTTTCCAGCTGTTCGTGTGCTTAGGCTGTACGCCTACTGGCAACCTTGAGCACCGCCCAGTGTCTGATCCGGTTAAGTTACACTAGACTGCATCATCACTGTGCACGGCTCATCCAGCAGCTCCAGCATCCTTCTCCTCCTGCTTTGAATTTTAAATCTTTGCTAATAGGATGCAAATTATATTTTTTAGGTTGCTTGATTTAGGCTGACAAAGAGTCATAGCTCTGTTGCACCTAGTATTCCTCTGCATCACAGCAGTAATGACTTTATGCATTTCTT
>JAUMHL010000009.1:2378492-2391377 GCA_032362345.1 Sandelia bainsii | reverse complement strand
AGTGCCTTGAGATGATTTTTGTTATGATTTGGCGCTATACAAATAAAGATGAATTGAATTGAATTGAATTGATTTTCCTTTTTTGGGGGGATTGGTGAGGGCTTGGCTGTTGGGTTTGCCCCCCAGCTCTAGCACTCTGTGTACATGTAGGTGCTGCCCCTTTTTCACCTTATGTACATTTTGCTGGATCCTAGATACTGCTGAACTGTTTCCATTTATAATAAATGGGATAAAAGCTACTATCACCAATTTACAGTTAGATCCAAAAGTATTTCTAGTTTTTATTATTTCGGCTCTGTCGGCCATCATAATGAATCTGACACTTTAAGTGCAGACTGTCATCTCTTATTTAAGAGTCTTTAAAATACAGTTGGACAATAGGCTCCTCATATACCTGGCTATAGAAATCCAGGTATGTGTTATCCTTTTATTTATTAATTTACAAATAAGTTTAAAAAAATACTCAAGTTAATTTCCAGTGTGCTATTTCCATCAATATGAAGTCCAGAAAACTCAAAGTCACTGCCTGTGGAACAACACATCATCAGGCTCAAACGGACAAATAGCAACAAATGAGATGAGACCAAATTAACAATTTGATGAGTGCAATGGTGAGCTCAGGAACACCAAACATTGAGGAAGATCATGGAAAACAACGGTGATGGATGAAAGAAACCTGTTTTATTGTATGCCAACCATTTTGAGAAGGGGAAAAATAACTTGATACTGCATGTAAACACCCAGGAACTATAAGTATGTAAGATTATTATGTATCTTGACCCAAAAAGAGACAACGAGGTAAGATTAGGATTTTGTAATCAGGCTCAAGAGAAGTGGTGGGGGAGCTTGGAACTCAGATAAATTCTTACACTTCTCTGAGGAGATGTTAATGTTGTCAGTTATTTTCCAGGAAGTACAGGTCAGCCAGAGGCTAGGGGAAAATTCGGGAAGATAAGCACAAGATGGTGGTCCAATCATGAGGGACAAGATGGCGGCCTCTAGAGTCAGTGGCTGCCACGTGGTCACTAAGATGGAGAGAGTGAATGCACAAACATGACACAGCCAGGCCAAAACATTTTGAGTAAAGAAAAGTGTAGTGAGAGACTGACCAGGCAGGAAGTCACTGTGACTTTTAAAATAAAACAGGAAGTGCAGACAGATTAGGATTTGATCTTGTGGAACATCATGCTTCTGTTTTAGGTCAGCAGTCAAGATAATTATGATTAGTGTTGATCTAAGGCAGAATAGTGAGCAGGTTCTCTAGGAAGAGCCATAGGGAACATCATATGGTTCATGTCTGTTAAGAAGCAAGATCTTTGAAGATTTTACAAAGGTGGCTTGGAGTTAGTGTTCAGCCATTTCCTTTTTTCATCAAAATATTTTACAGACACAACACAGGAAACTGTCCCTTTAGGTCACCTTGCCAATGTTCATATGCTCAGTTTATATGCCTATTGGCAACCTTGAGTACCGCTCAGTGTCTGACCAGGTTCTTTACACTGTAATGCTGGACCTGACATTATCATTACAGTGCACTGCTCATCCACTAGCTGCCCTCCTACTGCTTTGTACTGGAAAAAGAAGTCTGCGCAGTGGGACAGGAACATTACAGGTCGTCAGTCATAGATGGAGACGCTTTCATTTATAACGTACATTATTGCTGTGCATCGTCAAGGAAGAATATAATACTCTGAATAGTACATAAAAGACATGCATTGAAAAAAAACATACTGCAGGTGGGAGAGGCTTTATTGTCATTACTGCAAACAATCTGAATCCATTTCTGAATGTGACTTTTGTTTACCCGTACATCAGGTGTTTAATGAGTCCTGGGTTGAGCTGTTTGTCCAGTGATACATCATTGAAGTTTCTCTGAAGTCATATACACATAACATACTGAGCTTCCTGTGAATTATTTATATGATAAACAATCAGAAAGGATATTTGTTATTATAATATGTTAGAAGTCAGAAGTCACAAAAAGTGTGTGTGTTACAAGCTGCTCATTTAGTAAGACCAGTAGTCAAACATATTCAAAGCAAAGAACCCAGCTTTGCATCGAAACCGAGCGCTGACACTGGGTGTACATGTAAAACAGTGACATGCGGAATCATCCAGAATGACAGTATTTTAATCGGTGCAAACGTTACAGGTGTGGTTACTTTTCTGCTTTCCCAGCATTCAGCAGCATTGTTTGTGATGTTTCCAGCAGAGCAGGTACATCTTGCTTTATGCAGTAAAGACATAGAGAGAAAATGTAAAGAAAGCAGAACCTTTACGTCATGACATACATCAAACAGTGTGTACACTGAGGTATTTCTCATGAGGCTTTTACACTTGTCAGTATTTTTTTCACATAATATACGGTCTAGGATGGACTGTATGTGTTTGTGATATGTTGCACCAGTTACAGCACCACAAACATGTAGCACATTGGTTAACAATCCTGACCAATAGACTCAACGTATGCGTTTATGATGCTATCCCTGACGTCTAGACTATTACATATGAGGTCTTAATAAACTGTTTTTTTTCCACTGCTTTGAAATGGGTGAGGCAGTGTTACAAAAGATGAGCTCTTACTCAAACCTACAAAAACAACACCAACATTGTTGTTCCTATACTATAGGGCCACAGTATAGGAGCTCCTATACTATGGTGTTGTCATTTAAAATGCTAGATTAGATCACTCCACAGGCCTTTAAAAAGTCCTCAACATATACATGAGTCCCTGGATTCTTTCACTTAGTCGAGCCTCTGAAATCCTAAAGGTCAATATGTAGTACCAACACTGAGCAGTTAAAAGGTTTACTGCAGTGCAAATTTAAAAGGTCTGGTCAGGTGCTACTGATACGAGTCAGAGGCGAAGCGAGTGAGCTAGGGGAACAGTGGAAGGGAAAGGAGGGGGAGGAGAAGAGAGTGCAGGTCCATCTGCTCCTCTCTGATGACATATCGTCATTTTATTATAATTCTAAACTAGAATTACAGCAATGCAATTGTATGTTGCCACCAACCGGTGAAGCTGTAGTTTATATATATATATATATATATATTTTTTTTTTTACATTATGCTTTGGTCCATGTGGACGTTTGTGCCAAATTTGCTCTGGGCATTTCTGAGATAAACAGTGGCATTGACAAGAACGGAGCATACATGAGATCACAGTGATTTTGACCTTTAACCACCAAAGTGTAATCTGTTCATCCTTCAGTTCACATGGACATTTGTGTCACATTTGAAGAAAATCCCTCAAGGCTGTTGCTGGCAAAGAGGCATTGCAAATCATTAATATGGGTTATACACCCATCAGCCACAACATAATAATAATAGATACTGTTTTCTTTGTGGACAGGCTGCCCCTCTGAGGCGCCAAGGGTTCAGGGTATCGGTGTCTTGTCCAAGGACACCTCGACATGTAGATGCTATGATGCTATAATCAGCAGGTGCCAGAACACAGTGCGTGGCAGCTTGCTGCGTATGTGGTTGTGTAGCCACAGTCCTATCAGAGTGCCACTGCATTAAAATCAACGACCCAAGCAAAAGGTTTTAATGTTGTGGCTGATTGGAGAATCATAGAAGCAAAGTAATTAGTTATTAGTGGATAATTTCACCTACCTACCTTCTGTATGATACTTTCACCCGTGTGAGCATTTTGACCAGATAAACTGTTTGGCTCCGATTACAACTACAGCAGCATTTGCCCTGGAAGCATACAACTTTTAAACTGTATTAGTGCAGAGAACTGCACTATATCTAAGGGAAAATGTTCATCGCCATGAAGTAGTATGGATTTGTGTTTCAGGAAGCAATGAAATTGTTGTTCCTGATCTGCAGCGCACAAGAGTCCAAACTAAATATGGTGTTTTCTGGCTCACTGACCGGCCATGCACATGTGCATTGTTTTTGTGCTTTACCTAAAAAGGCTCAGCTGTGCAGTGAAACTGCCATAAACAGACTGACATAATCTATGGCTGCGTTTTACATGTCAGGTGACTCCCCGGTCAGCGACACTTCTATCTGATTCTGACCCGTTTTCACAAGAGAGAGGAGCCTATAAAACTGACAAGATGAGAGTGGAAGCTGCTTTTATCTCACATCTCCATACCTGTTAGCATTCAGGTAAGTTTCTGCAGTTCTGCTTTTTAATTGTGTTATGTTCAGTAATGATTGAAGCAGTCACTTCTGCTAGGTGAGAGTTGGAAACATAATTAAGATTATACAAAAAAATGTTCAAGAACAAATGAAAATGTTTATTTTCTCCAGTGGTGACAGAAGTTTCACAGGTTGTTTTTAACATTAGTTATTTTGATTAAACATATGATCTATTGCAAATATACAAATTTATTTAGAGACATTGTGTCCATTACATTATCTGTCCACCAGATAGCACTGCCAAGTAGATTTCTCTAACTGACCTGCACTTGGACTTAGAAATTTGTAACACTATTTACATTATGTGTTTCTTAAGAAATGTCTTCTTGCCAATTTATCCTTCTAGCTCTGCGACTGAAAAAGTGAAAACAAAATGGCCAACCTGGAAGAAATTATCTGTGGCCTCATCACAGTATTCCACAATTATTCTAAAGAAGAAGGCGACAAGTACACACTGACCAAAGCAGAGCTGAAGACTCTGTTACAGAAGGAACTCGGTGATTTCCTGGCAGTGAGTATCTGTTCACAGTTTGCAGGATTTGCAGAATCCTTATGCTCCTCATACTCAGTGTAATGCTTACATTACAATGCACATGACTGAATTACGTGACTGAGTTTATGTCAAACTAAGGTTGTATATCAGCAGAAAGCCACACAGAGGTTATATTTTCATGAGAATGGGTATCCCTTTTTTATCTCATATCAATATGGAATTAATTCAGGCTTCCTCTCAAGCCACTTTGTAGGATTAGAAGTGATAGATTTCGCTCTGCAGGTTGTACATGAGAATGCATGTAATAACAACACAATAAAATCTGAAAACTTCCCTCAATATATTTGAAAATCTGATCATGAAGGAAATATTAATTTTGTTTTAAATTTATTTTGTTAATTTTTGTAAATCAATCTATGACTTTTGAATCCAATCAGAGACCCAAGGTTCGGTTCAGACGAACAGTCGTTATTAGGATTTGAGCTTGTGAAGCTAATTTCTCGTAGTTTCAGTTTTTATCATGTTTCTCCTGTTTTAGGTCAGCAATAACCCTGAAAGGGTTGACGAGATTATGAAAGAACTGGATGATAACCAGGATGGCGTGGTAGACTTCCAGGAGTTTCTTGCTCTGTTCGGTTTACTGACTATCGCCTGTCACGAATTCTTCAAGGACTACAAGAGCAGCGACGATCAGAGCAAACCCTGCAGCAAATAATTTCCTCTTCTTGGCTGAATTTATATACTGGAATGAAACTCATGTTGGGGATGTGAAAGCTTGCATCATTTCTTAATCGCAGCACTTTGTAATGTGGTGAAACATATATCACTGCTCCTTCCAAAGACTTCCATCTTAATAAAGGTGTTGTTTTCATGTGTTCATTTAGATGGATAGTGTAATTTCTTAAAACAGTTTACAGCCACTTTGAAACATAAAATAGCACAATGAAACCTGAGTATTAAAAGAGCTGGAATTATAGTGCCTGATGCCCTTATTAGACTCTTTTCCATTAACCTGCTGGTTCGCTCTGTTGCACTGTGTACTGGAATGAGTAAATTAAATTATGTGAGTGCTCGAGGCTCGACAGACACATTATGGTTGTGCTATGCAAAGTGAGAATACAGTAAAGTCAAGCCAACTAGCAGATAACACATTTACTCAAGCAACGCACTCTGTTGAACAGTTGTCCCAAACTGTAGTGTGCTGCATATTGAATAACACTACAGAGCTGAATCTTGTAGTTGTTTTTTAGATTGACTTGTGTTAAATTGTGACGTTTAACACAACGTCTCGTGTTACACAGACTCAGAAACTGAGTGAAATACTGTGCAATCCGGTCATACTCTAAATCTAAACCTCCCCTTTTCATTTTTTTATATGCATGTATTCATTCACACAGAGGCACACAAACAGCTCTAACAAAAGTTTATTCAATCCAAGTTGATTTTGTACCACAACCATTCACGGAGTATAATCTTAAGTAGGTTCACTTGTATTCAGCCACTGATTATTGCTCAGCAATTCCTGCTGCAAGTAAATATTACATGGTCCATCCTAAATATATATTTATATATACATACTCTATGAAAAGAAAAAGCTATGTTCCAGCTGTGTTCCCATGTGCCTTCAGTGTTAACAGGGAGTTCAGCATTGTTGGCAAATCCAGGAAATACTTTTCACACCCACACTGCACAGTCTTGCAAGTACGTGCAAATCGGCTCTATCTGCTACGCATCCCATTCAGTGACATTTTAAAAATGATTGCTTTATGCAAGAGAATGTGTGTATTACATTTATAGTATGGTTATGTTAATATAAAGTATGGTTAGGTTAACGCAAATAAAAAAGCACTTAGGAAACAATCATGGCTATTATAAACAGAAGGACACACATTAATTGCAGAGCTACAACCCTGTTTCCAAATAAAATGTTGATAATGATAAAGGCGAACCACATTCTGCACATATTACAACAGTAAAGGTGCTTTCAAAACTACCGGTCTCCACAGTTTCCAAATCCTTACAGAGTTACTAAAAGAAGAGGTGGTGCAACAAAGTGGTAAACATGGCCCCCATCCCAACTTTTTTTGAAACATGTTGCATCCAAACTGAAATCTGTTTTTCAAAAGAACTCTCAAAATTCTCAATTTCAACATTTGATGTGTTGTCTTCATTCACTATTTTCAGTCTAAGTGATGCAAATAACTGCATCCTGTTGAAGTTGACATTTTACACAGGATCCCAACATTTTAGAAACTGGGTTTTCATGATGAGATGCACGGTCTCCTACATAAAAATCCAGCTTCCTACACACCCTAACCACTTTATGTGCCTATAGTACTTCATGTACTCACACATAAAGTGTGGAACCTTTCACAATTAACACATTTCAAAAGTAAACTGTTCTGTGCAAATAACTTGGAACTAGGTGTGTCTTTACTGCACTGGCTTTACTACAAAGTCGTGTTTGTGATATTTCCAGCAGAACAGGTTTTTATTTTTTCAGCTCAACAACAAAGACTTCAGGCAAAGTTTGCATTGTGGTTGTTGTTTGAAGGTGTTGGCCCAAAAAACATTCATAATGTACAATTTAGGCAGTAAAGTATTGGCTGTAAAGTATATTGCATTCTTGTTTTAGTTTGTGGAGTGACGATTATTGCAGATTCCCATGTTTTTCTTTATGCTTTTGATGCTAAAGTAAAGGTACCTTAAACAAACACCTCTGAATTAATGTTTCTCCCTTGCAGGTCTGAAGTGCATCTGAAGTCCATCAAAACATGGTGGAGATTACCCACATGATCCTCATGCTTCCAGAGAGCATCCTCATTCAATTGAGTCACTGCACATATTAAAAGGGATTCTTCTACACCTTCCAAATGATATTGGGCCAAATGGATCAAATTCAAATAAAAAAAAAAGAGTCAGTTTGTGGACTTTGTCATGCTCAGAAAAATGAATTCACCTTTTTATTGCTGCTTCTTTTGCTGGTCACTATGATAAAACTGCTTCATTCACCAGCAGTGAGCTTTTCATTTGGAAAACATGTTGATAATTTGATGTTTTTTCTTCATTTGCTTTAAAGTTGTTTCCAGCTGATCCTCATCATTTATCCCTGACTGTCTTTTTTACACCAATGGGCCAAACTGTAGATATTCAAATACTCTGAACTTGAGTTGGTTAATAAAGAGATACCAGGGCAAACAACGAACGGGCGTGGTCACCCATCCCAACAGCCGTTTGTTTTCATCTCTAAACCACAGTAATCCACTCCAAATATGAACTGACAGGTTTTTTTTTTTCTTTTTCAAATGTCCTGTTGGTTGAGGATCAGTTCAAACAGCTCGAGTCTCGGACCTCAAAAAAATCCGCCTACAACGGGCGAATCAGCTCACTGGAAAAATAGAGCCACCCTTTCTCAAATGCCTAAATGAATAAAAGTCCTAAATGTAGCATCTGAGCATTTCACGATAACATCATTTTCACACATTGAATCTGGGTTTAAAACTATTAAAACTCATTTCATATGTAGTTTACCACTGTGGTTCCCAACCTGAGGAAAAATGTATGACAGCTCATAGATACTTGGAAGGTATTTTAAATAGTAATTAAGTAAAGAAGTGTGCTACACAGCCACGAAATTAAAAGATTTTGCATGGGTTGTTACTCAGCAAGCTGCAAGTTTGATCATTGAGTTTTATGCCAATTCTTCCTTGGACCACTTTTAGTATATAGCATTCTGACTACTACGAACTGGGAACTGAACTGCCAACCTTGTGGTCGGTGGGCAATCTTTCCCACTGCCCCCATCTATGGGGAAAATACACAAACAACTGTTCACCTGATGCCTAATTTATTTCCCTGCTAATTGCAGATATCTTTTATCAATCACACTTTGGGTGGTTCTAAATACATCACATACAAAATGTTAAAATGGCTTAACGTAGGTGATGACGTGAATCTGATGTAATACTTAATGAATTCTGGTTCAAGGTGGATATTGCTGCAACACTATTATCCACTGTGGCATCAAATAAATGTGAAATTAAAAGAATAATCAAGGAATTGATGGTGAATGCTGAGGTTCTTGTGTTCTAGATCACTGATCTCTCTGACACACCTAAATTCTTTGTGTGCTTTGCCCAAACAAGTCTGTTGTGTTTTCAGTTGCCATAATTGGCTTTTGTGTGTTTTCCATGCCAGGTGACTCACCTGTAAAGAAGGCGTCTTCTGTCTGTAGGAGCCTATATAACTGGTGAGATGAGAGCTGAAGGAACCTCCTCTTCCAACAACTCGTAGCTCAGTGTGCAGGTGAGTTTTCAATTTTATCATTTTGGGTTCAGAACCTTCAGGGATTAATGTGGCTGCACTATTGTATATACATTTGTCTCCAACTCTATCTGTAGGAGTACCACTTTGATTGCACAACGGGGTAATTCACATGCCAGAGCAGCACAAGTGACAGAATCAAGACAGATATAGATATGAGGGTGATTATGGGCTATGTAGTGTGCATGTGGTCGATAGCTATCCCCGGCCTAGTTACGCTGACGTTAGAGTCTGATCACATTAGCGTTAACCACTGAACCACTGTGCCACACCTACTGTACTTTAGTCTTCCCCTTTGTAAATAAGTTAAATAAAATCAGTTTCAAGTTTAAATAATTTCATTGAATATGTAATGCAATGCAAGCTCCAGCTTAACAACCAAAGCAAATAATAATAATATAAACTTTTATAAACAAAATGTACCTCTAAGATATTTATAACAATAAATGTCTATTAGATATTTATTGATTTAACTTCAACTTTCTTGTAAATGTCTGTGAAGATTCTCAGTCATCCAAGTCATGGTTATCCCAAAAAAGGTTATTCAGTGGCAACTGGACTTTTTGGGATAACTTTCATGTACTTTTATTGTCATTCCTTATCCTGTTCCACATACAGTATTTGTATATATTTTTCAACATCTTTTCTAATAGCCTTTATCTTCAAACACTCACAGGGTTTAGTTTTGTTCTGCACCAGTGCATGACAGTTTTTTCTTAAAGTCGTGTGTGTGTTTTGACTTGTCCTTCCAGACTTTGATCGCAGGACTAAAAATGAGTTGCGCAGGTGTAAAGCATGTGGTGGCCCTCGTCCAAATTTTCAAAGAATATGCTTCAAAAGATCAGGACAAGGATCACCTGAGCAAAAGTGAGCTGAAGGAGCTGTTGCAGAAAGAATTTCCAGGGTTTCTGAGTGTAAGTGGACTTTTTACAGTCTGTCAAAAGTCAGCTAATTAAACAGCATGCATACTTTTTTTTCTCTATATTTTATATGCAGTGGCAGTTATTGTTTGAAGGGTAAGATTGGTGATATTAAAATAGTAAAGAAAATAATAAATAAGACTTTTTTTCTCTTTCTTCATTTAAATATTTTTTTGCTGGAAATTCATGCATGTTTGTTGTGTTCTAGGAGGCCGCCAAACCTGAAGAAGTTAACAAAATTATGGGTGCCCTGGATCACGACGCAGATGGACAAGTGGACATCACTGAGTATTTTGTCACACTCTGTACACTGGGTATCATCATCTATGAATCAGGCAAAGGGGGTGCAGGATGCAAGAAGTGAAAATCTGATTTTCATTTTATGTATAGACATGTTTACATGGAAACAACAGGGCTTCATGTGTTGCAATCAATAAATCCAGTGAAACAAGTTCGGATTTTTGCTTTTGTTCAAATAACATCTTCTCAATAAAAATGATTCTTCTGATCTTCTTTTCTCACATCTATTATTTTTGGATCCATTTTACAGACAGATCTTGGCCAGAGATTTAATAGCTTAATAGCTCCACTACTCTAAATGAAGGCTCATCTGCCGGTTCTGTTGTGGCTCTCTGTCTTTTACTCATCAGACTCTTAATGGCCGTGCATTTCAAAGACAGTAAAGTTAAGATTAGAGAGACATTTATGGAAGCAACACACTGGATGCAATAAACATGTTGTTTGCAATGACAGGGCCTGCATATCATTTGAATGTGTCTCGTCTTCTGTTTGCAAAATTGGTTGGATAACAAGTGCTTCAGGTGCCTAATGACTCCAGTCACTGGGCTGCCACTCATGTAATTCTTTAAGCAGAGGTGAGGCGTTAACCACAAAACCAGTAGAGCAGGAGGAGATGTAAGGAACCTCCAACAGAACAAAAGCCACTAAGTCTGGGAGCAACTGCTGTCCGAAAGACAAAAGACAAGACAAAGTAAAAAGTGACAGCCTTAAACCTTGAAAACCTTCTCAGGATCATAAAGAGAAGTGTCAACATTTCAAATATTTCCTCAGAGACACTCTATTCTATAAATTCAGATATGTGGGTTGCTGAGCCAGACAGAAGAAGGGCTCTTTGTCTTCATGAACACAGGTAGGACAAAGAAACATCTAAGGTAAAAAAAACACTGCACACGATGCAGTCTGGGGAAACTCGATATGGGCCCTTACAAAGTCGTCAAGCTTCTTCAATTATGTAACAGAGGCTTGTCTGACAGCAATTTATGCCGAAACTCCTCAAAAGCACAAGCTCTGGTGTCATGACACTGCAACTGTGCAGAGACTTTAAAATGCAAAGAAGCGATATGACAAGCCAGGGGTAAGTCAAGAGTCAACGTCCAATAATCCCATCAAGTGTCTGCAAAAAGCACTTGCAGACAGATGACCAGATACTAACATTAATGTTTATATTAAACCACTCTTTTCTCTCACTATACAGCAAAGAATGTAAGAGATTATCTTGTACGTGCAGACTCGTCTGGTTTCTCTGGCTCCACCCATAGGAACTTGATCCTTCCAACTCTGTGTGGCATGTGAGAGTTCAAAAACAAGCAGATCCACAAGTCACGCCACATTTAAACTCTCCAGTATTGGGTATTGAGTTTTAGCTGCAAATCTGTGTCATTTCTCATGTTGACTCTAGAAAACAAGCAGACCTAGAACATGTCCTGGAGCACAGAAGTGTCATGCACAGAACTGATCTGAAGTCGTGTGTTGCCACACATTTCAAAGAAACATCCTCATTCTGCCATGTAGCAAAAAGCTGATCTACAAAGAGGTTTGTGACACTGATTTAAAAACTTCTTAGATCAGAATGTAAGTGTCTTCTACATGAGACCACTAAATCCAACAGGTCTTAGTGATAATTTATTTTACCATGTTTTCTGTAACGGCCTCCCGTCTTTATTCTTTTCATCTATATATAAGATTCGCTATATGCTATTTGTGTACTGTGTAAACAAAATGAACATCTCATCTTCATGCAGGTGGTGTAATGACACCTGGTGGCTGATGAGTCTATGTGAAACACCTGCAGTCATGGTATTTTAACTGGTATGTTTAGTTGTTTTTTTTACTGTATCACTTGTTGCACAATGAAAAAAATTAAAAGTTTTGGCATCTGAAAAGTCTCTTTGAGGCTTTGTCAGAGATTTTCTGGCCACATGCACTTGGCATTATTCTTTGAAAGGCCTGGATTCAAGTGTGTGAACATACAATAATACATGTTTACCATTACTTCTGAAAGTATTCAGACCCCTTCACTTTATGCATGCTTGCTGTTATACATTTGATTACAATTGAACAAAACTTTTTTTTTTTATTAACCCTTTTCTACATTTTGGCACTGACATGTCTCATTTACACAAATTGTGATCAGGTGCATTCTGTTTGCTTGAATTCTCATTGGTGTGTCAAGAGCTTCACATGATTCCACAGTGATAAGTTAACCCAGTTTAATACTGCTCATTTACTTTTCACATGTCACCGTATCCAAGATGTTTTTTCCGAGGACCATATTTGATTCTGTGCAAAAAGAAGTCATAAAGACACAGAGGCATAACGGAAGGTTCAAACTACATATTATTTGTTTAATATTATTTCGTGTTCAAAGGACAGATGTCAAATCCATATTACTATCAGGTAGAGTTTCAACTGAAATTGAACCTCTTAGACTTATTAAAAATCTCAGCCACTGCACTAAATATTGAAGTGAACTCTGATCTTATCTGAAATGATTCTTCCAACTTTTTAGGTGGCTAGGTTGCATTGTACCGTTCCTAATCTTCCTGTTTCTGTTTCCAAATGTCTGTTCTCACTGAAGGAGATGAGTACAAAAATTGCAGAACATATCATTATAAACATCTTGACATACACTACTCACAAAAAGTTAGGGATATTTGGCTTTCGGGTGAAATTTATGGAAAACGTAAAAAGTTCAC
>JAUMHL010000009.1:2353770-2372412 GCA_032362345.1 Sandelia bainsii | reverse complement strand
TCTCCTGGTCACCATTTCTCACTCCCATGCCACTCTAGTGTTTAGTTCCTTCCTCCACTTTTCATCCTCCCTGAATTTAAGTGTTTATTTCAGTATTGTAGTTTTTGCCTCCTCCTGGAGTGATTTTCTGTTCAAAGTTGTTTTCTCTTTCTGTTATTTATTAAAGCTTCCTTGTTTGAACTCTCTCTTGTCCTGGTCTGCATTTGGGTCCACCATTTCGTGCATGATACTGACAATTATAGGCTAAGAGACCTGTCAGGTAAAGCAAACTGCATATGTATGTATGGCTTTAAATATACTTATACATATATATATATATATATATGTATATAGATGTAATAACAAAGCTGGTAGTCTTGTTTATCTTTCTTTATCTCAATAGAGGATCAGTTTGATAGTATTTCTCCTCTACGTTTACTGGAATAAGTACTAATTTTTGTTTCCATCCCAACCGCAGACATTTCCACAGAAAAACACCCACATTCTCAACAGTACACTGAAACTGATTTTCCCAATACAACCATTTAGCTCTGATGGAAAGACATCAGAATTATATGGAAATTATTAATTTTCTCTCTCTGCTCATGTCTGTCCTTAAACTGTAGGGATTTACAGTCATTTCTGACCCTGTGTTGTAGTGCTGAGTCACTGTTGACTGGAAGTCCACCGGAGTCAGAAACGTAAATACAGCTTTAAACCAACTTTACTATGAAATACAGAGT
Source organism: Sandelia bainsii (assembly GCA_032362345.1). Taxonomy (NCBI): domain Eukaryota; kingdom Metazoa; phylum Chordata; class Actinopteri; order Anabantiformes; family Anabantidae; genus Sandelia; species Sandelia bainsii. Next base: position 2,371,690 of record JAUMHL010000009.1, on the reverse strand, counting down.
ACTTTAAAACAAAAACATATAATAAACCGCATTTCTTAAAGACTACTCATGAGTCCATGTTTGATTACTACAATGCTTATAGTTACAGTACATATTGAGGTTTTACTTTGCTCCCAGCTTCATATTTACAGGTTTAAAGATGTGAAAGTGATATTGATCCTCTCATTTAAATCTTGACAATAAAGTGAATACATTTCACAAAATCTAACTTTGGATTTACGTGAGTAAACAGGGATTTATTAAAAATTCTCACAAAAATAACATGGGCAATAAAATAAAGTATATTAAAATAATATGTATAGTAACCGTGAAATAGAATTCATACCTTTAAAGAAAGTCCCATTTAAATGCAGAAGCCACTGAGTAAACAAAAATAAACTTTCCTTTAATCAGCCTGTAAATATCTCAACCTGATTTGCTAATGTAACCCCCATCCTTTCCTCTTCCTATGACAGGACGCTGACTAACAAATGAAAACATTTTCTTTCACCAAACCTGCAGTGAAACCTGTTGAAACCAGAAATGAAGTCAAATTCTAAGGAAACTAAATAGACAATATTTCGTCTCTGGTCAGTAAAAGCAAAGGATTTTTAAAATATACTGAAACATTCTCTGAAGAATGAAAAAGTCAATTTTCTCAATAAATGAGCACAATTTCTCTATTGGTTACTGACTCACTGTGGACAAATAATAAACCTGCTTGTAGCAGCACCGCCCTGGTTTGTACATTTCAGTGCATTCTTACTGGAAGACAACCAGTACTACCAGTCTGCTGCTGTCTGTCTCCATCTATAGTGAGTGCAGTGCGTCCAGACTACAGCTTTTGCACTTAGCTTTTGCAAAAAACGGAACTAAAACATTTTGTAGCTACCTTTCAAACCTTGTTCAGTACAAAAAAAAAATGTAATTGCAGTATCACTTTAAGATGTCAACTTTAGCAACCAGCTGATCAGTGTGGGACAGCGGCCCTGAACCGATGGAGCATCACATTTTCTGTCGTCATTGTGACCGGTCAGTGCAACTCTCTTTCAGGGCAAAGTGAGGCCACGAATACCCCTGGGGGTGGCGTGTGCATGTGTGCATGTGTTAAGGATGGTTTTGGGGGTTGTTTAAAGACTGATGGTAACTGTCAGCCCTCTTCAGCCCTCTCAACCCCAGGCAGAGTCCTGTGTGGGTTACAACTCTCACACACACTCTGTGTCTATGAGTGTGTTTGTGTGTATTATCAGGAACGGAGGGGGCATCCTAATGAATGACCTTTGAACCCCAGAAAGGGGATCTGGGCAAAGGAAGTTGAGAAGAGAGGTGAAGAGGGGAGATGGAGGGTAAAGGGACGCCTGGCGCCACATTACGCCTCCTGTCAGTCAGACAGACACTCGCAGGTGCCCCACCCGTGGGTGAAACACTGGATCGTCCACTGAAAGTGAGCACCATTTCATGTCAGCGGGTCCACTACCATGAGACAAAAACAGAAAAACACTAGACTGACACACCACAAGAAGTCAGAAGGTCAAAAGGTCAGAGTTCAGAGCTGGTTACTATCAGCTCCCCTAAATGGTGTTCACTGTGGAAATTATAAAACGCCATCTTTTTACAAGTGCATACATGGGATTTTGAAATAGGTTAGAACATAAAAGATAGAATAGACAGGTAAAGAGCCAGGTAATTAAGGTTTTGATTACCTTTGTTATGCACATTTATTTGCTGTAAAGTGTTTTGTAGATAGGCTGATAATAATATGCAGTGATGCATGTTGGATTATTTCTATGACTCATCATTTCATCAGGAGGCTTCCTTAGACAACACCATTACCCTGCGACAGCACAGAGTTTGTAAAAATTAGGACACTGCAGATAAACAGAACTCTTTATTTAAATACTGAATCATCAGGAGTTAGTTCATTCTGTTATTACAGAACAGAGGCATTAACATGACATCCAGAAGCTTTGTCTCTCCAAACACTTCACATAAACAGGATCAGTACCAAAAAATAGACTTTTTTCCCCTGGTAAGAAATCCATGAAAACTATTCAAAGTCTCCATGGTCCACCATTGTTGGGGGTAAAAAACTGTCCCTATAGAGTATATTCTGTCAACCTTTTGGCAACCTCCACCATGCACACTAATTCAGAATGATCTTTTCTTTTTGTGTGTAACAAAGGGTTACACAGAGTGTGTGTGTGTGTGTGTGTGCTCAGGACTAGTAGGCTTTTCCTTCAGCTCCCCTGCATGCACAGAGCCTTCAAACCCAGATTTGAGTGTGTGGTTAAAGCAGAACTTTGGGCAGAGAAAGTGAAAGAGTAAATACTACTTAGGGAAGGTTTCATGTCAAGGAAAGAACGTGTTTTGTGTTCTGGGCACTGTGACAGACTGCTCTGACTGACAGTTTTAGGTGGCAGAGCTCTGTGCAGAAAAAGCTGCAAATAGTTCAACATTTATGACAAAGCATCTGCTGAAAACTGAAGCAGCACAAGAACAGACACGCACACACCAAACACTGTAAGAAGGTATGCCCTACTGGTCGGGTGCTCAGGTCATCTGTGACTGGCTGATGCCTAGTTTAATCCCCACCCCCTGTCCTGACCCCTGGGTCCGAGTTTTTAATGCAGCTTTGGCGGGGTCAAGGCTGGGTCGCCACAGAAACCTAATGACTTCCTCCTAATAAAGACATGATGTATGAGTGCTGTGATAGGCCCCTGAGATGACCAGCAGGTAACCCTGACACCAGAAGAGAAAGAGAGACAGAGAGAAGAAACCTTTATATTCTCACAACTACTCAACCCTTATTGATTAGTGGACAGTACATAAATACAAGAATTATTCATGTTAGAAAAATGGTAAGAAGCAGATTATGTGCAGACAGAAGTGGAAAAGACTTGTTCTGTCAGACCTGTACAACCCAAACCAATGATAAACCCCAAGTTATTCATGGTTATCATGTTATGATTAATATTTTGAACCCTGTGCCCACACAGTATTATTTTATTTTAGGCTACATGTTACAGAGAAGATGACTAACTTCTCCGTCAACTTCCTCTTTTAAAGTCTTCAAGAAAACCTCATGTTTAGTCCTCAAACCATGGGCTTGTCCAGCAGAAAATTTGTCCCGTATCACTTTCACAACATTATAATCAACTGTTTTTCTTTCACATTTTGACAGCAAACTACCAGAAATGACTCTTGTAATCTGTTTTAATGTGTTTGTAACAACATTCTGCAACAAATGCTATGAACCAGGGTTCGGCTGATGCACGCAGCATTTTTATTTTGTGATGACGAGTCAACAAGAAAATGAATGACGGAAAAAGAATAAAGGAGATGGGGGGAGACAGGAGAGAATAAAATGAGAGAGAAAGGGATATTATTAATTTAAGGAAGGGGAAGGGTAAGCACAGCATCTCAGCAAAAAGCAGCCACCGCTGGATGATAATTCACTGCAGCCATGAGACTGCTTCCTCTGACTGCTGTGGTGGCTTCAGGGGAGGACATGACTGTGTGTGTCTGTGTGTGTGTGTGTGTGTGTGTGTGCGCGAGCAGAGGAGGGGGGTCATTTCAGCAGGATGCTTGGAAACTCTGATTCATTCAGATTGAGTTGGGTTGTAGTTAGAGTGGACTGGTTTTACTGGAAGGATTACATGGCATCATAAAAGCCGAAAAAACACCCCCTACATCTCACAGCACTGAACTCTGTGTTCCATGTTCACTTTAGGCAAAGTACTGCTGTAAACAAACAGAGGTGATCTGACCTCAGTTTACCTTGTCAGGCCATATTCACCCAGACATTTGTCTCACATTAAAACAATGCAAAGGGGCTGCGTTGGTGGGTCGAAGTTGTTTGATCTATTGGTGGGACAGTGAAATATGAGCTGGAAAGTCCTGTTGGAGCATCGGATTTGTGTGTTTAAAAAGTTTGACACCAAATCACAGCACAGTGGGTTGTAAAGACAGAATTTTCCAACTGTGGAAACTTCTGGTGGCAACTGTTTCATCTTTGGTTGTGATGATCTCCAGAAAAACAGTAGAAACACGCTGTTCAAGTTACGAAGCAATCACCAGAAATATGCTCTTGCACGTCCATGATTGGGAGCACAGCGCCTTGCTGGATGACATCATGTTGCATTGGACTTATTGAAGTTAAGCCAGATTCAACTTGTTTTCCACACAATGTTGTGCTGTTTTGGCGGGGCTTCCTGTGGCACTTCCCCATTCAAATTAATGAATTATTCATCATTACAGTGTCTTAACCAGTGATGTAGTGGTGCCTGGAGAAGTGGAAATACTGTGAATATACTTTTGTTTCTGCAGGTGTTTGTGATCCACAGAAATCTTCTGCTCTCAAAAACAAACGGACCTAATTAAACCGGTAAAAACACAATTTCACATTAAAATTTTTAATGTGATTTTTTTTTCGACAGACAGGAAAAGAGAAGCCAGCTAGAAATGCTTTAGTGTTTGGAAAAAACTGTATAAAAAGTCCCCCAACAATTGAAGATAACACGAGCCACAGTATGAGCAATCTGGAACAACACTATAGAACACAGAAAATAGAAAAATCCGGTCGAGTAACATTATTTATAAGGGTTATTATAAAGTGCTCATCCTGGTTGACGACTCGTACTCGGAGTGGCCGAATCTCCACCACTGTCAGCATCCTCTCGACTGGGGTTTGGGGACTGAGAGGGTGGGGGCGCTGGGCTGTACTTACCTCAACTCCTGCTATCACTATCGTAGCATCTCAAATTTTTGATTAGATAGTTCACTTCATCTCATCTCTTCATGTGATTATTTTAATTTCCCACATGGAGCAACATGCACATGGTGGCAAACAATATCTTTTCCCAGTTTGGTAAAGCAAAAACATGTCCCGCCCTACTCTGCCTCTGAGTGGCTCTAACCAATCATAACTCCCCTCTAAACATAACTAAACCAACCGACAAAAACAACAAAAATTAAAAATTGGCGGCTATCAGCATATCAGGGTTGATGTAGACGTGGGTACATTATAGCAGGAAGCAATTTCCCTGTGGGATTAATAAAGTGTTTTGTATCTTGAATCTTGAATCTATATGCAATGTCAAACGAAAATTAAGTAGGTGTACGCTGTCTACCTGTGTACACCCACTAACCACAAGTTAGTGAAATCTGTAGCTGCATCCAAACGAAAACACAAGTCAAAATGTTTTAGTTGTTTAAACAAATTCCTTCTTTTGGAATCTTGAATCTTGAGTTTCTGTACGTCCATAATATTCTAAACTACATTTGGATTGGTTTTTGTTTTATGCATAACTCCTTTTTTTAATAATGTTATTTAAGTCATTATTTTGAGAATTAAATCACGGTACCAAATCATAATGGTTTCTCATGTGAAAAATTAATTACACTAACTACACTGATCTGAAGCTTCACCTGCTGCAGGTGATGTTTGGAAGACTGCAACAAGTGAAGCATTATCTCCCTTAGTCATTCACACTGGTGAGATTTCATTCCAGTTTGGATCCTTTCTGCAGGTTGCAAATCTTGACATTTGAAGCTCAGTCTTCTGTCTGCTATTGTTAATCCTACTAATGTCACATTTTTCCTGTTATGACAAAAAGGTTTATAAGCAGAGTAAAATTCAAATTAAGAGGGAGCAGATAGTGGAGCAATCTGGGTCTGAACACTAGGTGGTGACACACTGCCAAAAACAGCCTCTGTGTCTCTCTCTCACTCACTCACACACACACACACACACACAGACATACATTCACAATTAATTCACCTCATTCACATCCATGCTCTCTTTTTCTTTCACTCTAGTGAAATTTTTATGTCTATATTTAGCTACAACACTCTCAGTACTTGCATCACAGTATTGCATATTATCAAATTACTACGAAATTACTATAAAGGTGATTTTCAGCTCTTCACCATTCACTTATTATTTTAAGCCTCTGTTTTATTTTGTTCATCATATTTACTAATTTTCTTCTTCATCTACTTATTTTTTATTTACATTTATGTTGTGTGTTTAATTCTTCAGGTGAAGATATAATCATAGCATAGTAAAAAGCTATGAATAAGAAACAAAACTCCCACATTATATTAAATACTTGCTGTAGTATTGTATATATTTTACATGTTGTGTTGTCTTTTTATATATATTTGTGAAGTGCACTGATGAAGGTAGATAACAGACAGAAGAGAGGAACAGAGAAGGAAAGGAAGAAAGAAAGAAAGACGATACATGAGGAAAAATAAGAAAACAAAAATACAATCAAAGCAAACTGGAGAGGATGGGAGGAAAAAACCAAAGAGAGAATAACAGCAAAAGAGAGGGAGGGAGGAAGAGAGTAAGACATAAAATATATATGTGGCGATGCAGAGGGGGGATGAGTGAAAGAGAGGAGACAGGAGAGCAGAGGAGATGCAAGGAGAGGGAGAGAAAGGGAGGAAGATGTGAAAAATGGAGAGGAGGAAGAATAAATGGAGAAAGAGGGAAGAGAGGGGGAGAGAGCATCTGTTTCCTGTCTGGAATCCAGCTGGAGGAGGAACAAACGACAAAAGAAGAAGAGGAGGAGGAAGTACCAGCCGGCCTGAGAACCTGTCTCACACACACACACACACTTCCTCAGGGAAAAAACAAATCCTACTTCCTCCTCTCTGCATGTGTGTTAACAGATGTGTGTGCCGTGCTCTCAGACATAATGTAAATTAATATCATGATGTACAACATTAAACACCTGATTCCACAGCGAGTATCAGCATGACTGACGTGTGTGTGTGTTTACTGTAGGTATCAGCATTAACACAATAAAGTATGACACACACTTCTTCACACTTTTTTTGTATCTTTTACATTTAGAGTTGAATCCACTCTGCATGTTTTTTGATGTCTGATTTTTCCTCTTTCTTTCACTACACTGGGATCATCCAATAATCTTGCTTGACACTTTGCTCAACGCATTGTTGAAATGAGTGTTTATATTGATGGACACAGTATAAAGTATGCGTGAGATGGAGAAACTGAAAAATACATTCATAAAAAGAGAATTTTTTTTAATTTTAATATTCCACAGTATGTTCCGTATCAAGAGTGAGAACTACAGTCAATGCATTTACTTGCACTTAAATAACCAGGTTCCAGTCGACTTTCTTGACTTGATTTAACAGTTATGTAAAACAGGAAACCTAATTTCCCCAGGTAAATTTCTCCTGGAGAACTTTCTCTTCCATGTAGAAGTGTAATCACTTCTCTTTCTCTTATAAGAGCACATGTGCATGAAAAAAGGCTTCAGAGAAGCAAAGTAGCAAACAGAAAGGCTGAATGAAGGGAGAGATCATTATACCGAGCCATTTTCTGCCCAAAGCCTGAATAGAATAATGACTAACATCAAGTGCCCCATGGAAGTGTAAATAACTCACGATCCTCCACATATCCACAACTCAGGCATTTAGCACAGTGAGAAGGAGCCTTGCTGTATCTGTGTGCTTATACACTTCTGTTTTGGAACCCATGATTCCAAAATAAATCAGATTTCCAGTAAAAAAGTTCATGTGAACCCCCCCGATAACCTGCCTTACCTGATTTTTAAGTAATCTGATTACTTAAGTGCATGTAAACACAGACAATGAGAGCTACATTTTTGATCTTCATGCATTAATAGTTGTAGTTACTTCGCTATTTCATTTTATTTATATAGCAGTCTAAAGATCATTCCAGTGGTTTTGCAAAGGTTTTCTATGTTATTTTATAGACGTCCATTGGTTTCCACTAAAATAAGTTGTGTAAGTTGATCACAGCAAGTCTGTTCTCAAAGTTAAGGGCCGACCTCAGAGCTGTGTGCAGATGTGGGTGAATTCATGTCCAACTGTAACTGAGTCCTTTGCATCTTTCTACTTACAGTACTTCATCTTTCATTTATCTAAATGAATGAAAAAAAGATGGTACAAGTGAGGAGAGATGGATTTACCCTTCAGTGCGACGGCATGTGAGTGTGTGATGTGAAAGAGGGGGTAGGATTTCCTGATTTGTTTGTTCCTCTCACACACTTTTCTTCCTGCTCCATGCCGGATTTAGACTTCCTGTTCAGAGCTATTCTCAGAGCGCACACACACTCATATGCCCATGTTCATAGATTAATATTAATAAATGTCAGTGTTTTGAAACACACGTTTTGCATTCATCACCAATCTAATAAGAATAATAAAAGCTACACTTAAAATAAAATCATTCATCAGTCTTAAAATAATATTTGTGGCTGCAATAAATGTTCAACATGTAAATGCAACAACTCTGGAGCTGCTGAAAGGTGTATTTCTGTCACTGAAGTTAGGGTTACAGTTTGCCCCTGCTTCTAGTCTTTATGAGAATGACTGGAGATATGAAATGTACCAAAATTTAAATTTCCATTGTACAGATCCTTTCAAACCACCTTGTAGAAATGTGAATGTGGACGTCCTCATGTTTGTGTCTCTCAAGTCAAGGAGACTTCAGAGGGACGGCAATAATACCATCACACACATACACAGTGCAGGTTTAGAGCTAGTTTTTCTTACAGCCTTGACATTCAATGGATTTAGCCATTTCCACTGTGTGTGTGTGTTTCCTGTTTACCTTCATAAACAAAGAACTCCCTCTCCCTCAGGTCATTATATCCTATGGTCACTCTCTCCACTGTTAAATCCACTTGCCTCATTCAGACTGAACTGATTGGGTCAAAACATGTTGGCTGCACACACAGGTCTGACACCAGTCAGGTCTCACATGATTTTGTGCTAGGTCTAATTGGCCGTGGATTATCTAACTGGGTTTGTACAGTTATTTTGTCATCTGAGGCCATAGTATCATGAGATCTGCAACTAGCTAGACCGATGCAAAGCAGAAAGACTTTGTGAACATTTAGTTTTATGGCTAGAGGTTTTAACTTTCACCTGTTATCACTGCTGGCTCACAAACAGTTGAGCAGGATGGCGTGACGAACATCTCCAGCCGAAGAGGTGGAGTCCCCATCCGCTCCTTAGCCCACGATTGGCCAAGAGGGGGGCTCATCAGTCGTCAGTGTCCGCAGAGATGGTAATTACTGCTAGGGATGTTTGTGTGTCTGCAGGATCCTCCAGCGACAAAACATCAAACCACAACAGAAACGCTGTCTTTTCCTCTCATGTTATTTATAACCCTGTTTATTAGAGACACACACACGCACACACACAGGTTGTATTGTGTGCGTGCTTTTGGCTGCATGACGGATCATTTTTGTGCACGTGTGGGTGTACATGCATGTGTGTGTGTGTGTATGTCTTTTGATCAGCCTGATGAATGAGCATGTTCACAACATCTGTGTGTGTGTGCGTGTTGGTTCAGCAGAGAAGTGGGATGATTTTGCTGAAAACTTCAAAGCAAAAACTAGAAAGCAGTATTCAGACATCCTACCACACAGATGGAAACACATTTGTACTAAAGTTGTGGTGATGCTCACTGACAAAATACATCCCTAGCCCTTAACCTAAACTAAAGCTTAAGCGTAGAACCAAGTCTTAACCCTCACACAGCTCTTTGAAAAAATGACGAGTGGTCAAAATGTAATCACTTTCTAAAAATGTCGTCACTCTAAAGATCTAAATCTCCAACTGGTACTCGCGAGGATAGTGCAGGAGTGCACGCACACACAAGTCTGAGTCAAAACCCTGGATGAAGGAGGATGGCTGGACAGAACGGTTCCTGACAAATGAGAGCTCTGTCATTACCACACAGCTGCTGAGTGTGTGTGTGTGTGTGTGTGTGTGTGTGTGTGTTACCCTCCTTCCTGCATCTGTATATGTTATTGCTAAAACTTTGGTAAACAACAGAAAACACTCATTTACAGCATCAACTGCAAACTCCATATGTTGATTTGAGATGCAAACTATCTCGCACATTTTATGCGGCGATGTTTAAATTTTCTTATACAGTTGAAGATATAACAGTTTAAGACGAAAAAAACTCTTAAAATGACTTTATCTTCATTGTAGCACTTGAAATTAAAAGACCATCTGTTTTGTAAGAAACGTGCATACTATTAAACAGGGGTGGACTTAAATAATAATCCTGACTGGGAATCCATCCCAGGCCTTCCTGTTCATGCAAACCTCCAGGCCACTGGAAAGTTGTCCACATTACAAAATAGGAACATTTGGGACTGACCAAGAGTTTGTAGGGTATGTAAGGTTTAGCATACTGTCAGAAAATGGAATATCTAAGGTGAGTTTATATATGAAATAAAATAAAGCTGATTCTGATTCTGAAATTACTTTTTCCACTTGATGAAGGTTACTGTTGCTGTAAATATTGGGTAGTTAAGTCAGTTGACAATAGTCTATAGTGTCATGCTGAGGTTAAGCGTTTCACGAGGATAGCACTGAAGGCCTAGACATAAAATGCACGCCCGCCACTGATATACATACATATTGAACTGAATTTGAAAACATTTGTAAAAACATTATCAGCAAACATCGAAACATAACAACTCATGTGACTCAAATCCCCTCTTGAAATAGTCTATGAATAAGTTTTGGCTCTTGCTGTGTGCATGGGTTTGTTAGTCAGTGAGTGTATTTGTGTCTGAGACAGCTCATCAGTCATTTATAGAGAAATCTCACCACTGCTAACAATCAAGCGTCAACAAAAGCCCAGTAAGCTAATTCCTAGCGTTGCTTTCCATGGTGTCTGACTGTACTCCAGTCAGCCAGCACATCAGCAAGTTGAAACCATTCAAAAATAATCCTGATGGATCAAAAAGAAAGGGAGGTAAATACCCTAATGCCTCTCCAAACCACAGTTTCATCACGGGGTAATCCTCAAGGCGATTGTTAGCTTAGCATAGCTTAAGCTAGCCTGCATGCGGCTAGGACTGGCAGTCCTGCGGACTGAGGCTGCTGAGCCAGGGGCTGGTGTTGTGGTCAGCGCAGGGCAAGGTAACTGAAGCTGGGGTTAAAGGGCGGGTGGTGTGGTCATGAGTGTCCAAGGGTGTGGAGAAAGGGAGACCTGAGGGATTAGTCAAACTCACCTTAGTTCTGATTGGGACATCCATGAGTCACGTCTGAAAAATGGAAGAGGAAAAATAAATATACTTGTAGGTGATGTTAGGTAACCGTTACACTGTGTGGTTGTCCATGAGTCAGTCATGATCGCTGTGTGGCTCAATGTGGAGTCATTAGTGACATTACAGCGTTTAAATCCATCGAACTGTTTACCCATCTGACTTTCTGATACCTCTCAGTAATATCAACGTGTCTTTCTCAAGCAGGGTGTGGATGACACGACTCTGGCTAGTGACATTTTCTCTTATATAATAGTTTCTGATTGTTTCGTGTGTTTGTCCATTTGAAAGAGAATAAACACTTTTTAAATGTGTGGAGCACTTTTTGAAATGAGGAGCATAAAAACTAATACAAAAACAAGAAAATCAATATGGGATCCCCCAAAAATAAACTCAACCTGGTTGATGTTAATGAGAATATTTAAAAGAACACAGATTAGAAAACTGCAAACAACATATATAAAATCTATTAAAAATATGTTGGAAGTTATAATTAGTAAAGGTTTGATTTCTCTGAAAACATATTAAATGCTTTAAAGTCATTTAAAACCTCTTTAAAGGGGATTTATAAAAGAAAGTGGGAATCAGGACTGTCATTCAATGGCTTCATTGATTAGCTGTCTATAAATTACCAAGTGATAGTAGTGATCAGAGAGCGAACACCGACCTTACTTTCCAAAAAGATGCTCCTCATTCACACTGCATTGCATTCATGTATACTTATACCCAATTAATAACATTTATTTAATATTGTGATATATATATGTTATATATATATATAATATTGGCTCTGCTTTCTGGTCTGTGCCATATATGGTCATGTCCTGTCATTTCTCTCCCCTCACTCTGCTCTCCCTCTTCTCTCACCAATTAACCTGCAATCAGCTCAACTCCACTCGGACCGGACCTCTATGCATGACTCGGATTTTGGACCTGACCCTGCTTCTGCCTCTGACTAGTGATGTGCAAATGAAGCAGTTAACCAGTATCGAACTACTTCATCAATTGTCTCGAGTATTGGTTCATTCATTCAAAGCTTCGTTTCAGTGACATCTAGTGGCAAAATGGGAGAGAGCAAAACAATGTCTTAATATTTATGTGAAGAGTGGGATTAGGGTTTATGTGAATGATGTAAATACATTTTCCACATTTGAAAACAGTTTTTCTTCCTTGCTGGCTCCATGATGGTGATCAAACAAAAGCAGTGATAATAGCAGCAACCATGCACACACCTACTATGATAACAAACCCACATATTGCTGTTACGCGCGAACTAACCGCCTGAAGCGCGCGCAGCAGTCTCACGTCACGAAGCAGTACCGACTGTTATGAACCAGTCACGTGATTCACTCAGGTGAATAAAGCAGTTACTGCTTCGGACGTCATCGGTCACGTCTTTACGCACCAAAGCAAGCTTCGAAGCAGTGGTTCATGGAAAATGCGGCTCCGAGTTCGGTGTCAGATGGCCATCACTACCTCTGACCCTCTCTGATATTGTGAGTACCCTGTTTGACCTGATTATCTTCTGTCTCTGTCTCTGGATTTGGATTGTGGATATTTGGATTCTGGCCTTCTGTGTGAAGAACACAGGACCTGTGTATGACTCTGTTCTGTGTTTTGGACCTCTGCTTTCGGACTGTGATTTGGACTGTGTTACTGAGATCTCCTGGCTCTGACCCCCGCTTTAACGACCTGCCTCCTGCCTAGCCATCTTGTTACCTCTTATCTGATTATTCTGACCCCTGTCCTCTCTCTGCTAATACTCACCAGTCTCCTAAGTATCTCCTCAGTCTGGTTACCTTGTCATCGCATACTCACCTCCACCACATGCTCCCAGACTACGCTACCCATCATCCCCTGCTCTCCTCACTTCCTGGTTCACCCGGAACTGATTCATTACTCACCTCTCCATGGGTTTCGCTGGATTTCCTCTCTACTCACCTGCCAACTACTCAGTTTCATCATAAGTAAGTACACAGCCTGAATTACAAATACAAATACTTACCGTGATCCTGGTGCCTTTATTAATTCTGATCTGTGTCCAAACTCACCTGAAGATCCATCTCGCTCCTGCCGACTCCTGCTGTTCTGTTTCCGGTCCTGGTTCCTCCTGCAATCATTCACAATTATCATCTTTTACAATAAACCTTTTAAACCTTCAGTACGCCTCGCGGGCATCTTTTGAGTCCTCAAAGCCTTACACGTCACAAATGTGTTAAAGACTCAAACTTACAGTGTCTCCTGACCCACAGGTTAGTGATTTTGAATCGTGATCCAAAATGAAGCTCAGGATTTGTCCTTCCAACACAGAAGCAGGGCCTGTTGTGGAAATGAACCCAGCTATCGTTTCCCAACATTGTGAACTTAAACCTCAAGTCAACTTTAAAATGAAAAGTGTGAGAAATGTGCTGTGGATGTGGCATTGTGACGACACAATGGATCCATTCTTTGCTGCGCTGAAGTGCAACATCCTTCCTTTTGTTTTTTCCCCCCCCACAGCTTGTTTTTTATGAATGAACAACTGAGTTGAATCAAGCACCTGCAGCAGCAGTGGTGGCAGGGCCAGGGATGAATACGTGGAAAAAAAAATATGCACACGCAGGTGTTTGAGAGAACATACACAGAGAGGAACTTGAACACAACAATCAACCTTATGGTCACACACCAGTCCGTTCTTAATAGCTAGTGTCATTATTATTAATTAAAGCGTGGTATCAGCGGTTTGATTCCCAATCCTTCTGTTATATGTCAAAGTTTCCTTGGGCAAGACTCTGAACCCCAAGTTGCCCCCGGTGCGTGTGTGTAAATGTGTGAATGAGAAGCAGTGTAAAAGCATTTTGAGCACTAATAAGGTAGAAAAGTGCTGAATACTGTTCAGTTGCACTATTTCCATGTTCAAGGTGCATTGATTCTTTCCGCCTCCGTGTGTCCACTTTGGTATCTGTGATGTAAATATGTAGCCTTCCAAGTTTGTAGGTACGTCCGTGTGCAGCGCAAAAATTTGTGTCCATGCAGTCTGACAAGTAAACATTTATGTAACATTTATTTCTATATCCTTGACACTGGTCTTGTGAAGCAGAAACTGTGTTAATTTGATCTGTTTTCAGGTTGTCCGTCCCTTTTCTGGTGAACGTGGTATCTCAGAGACAACTTGAGGGAATTCTTTTCAAATTGAGCACAAACTTCTGCTTGAACTCATTGATGAGCTGATTAGAATATGAGCCTGGAGATAAGTGCACATAACTCTAAGTTGACTGCTGGGTCGAGGCAAACAGTGGAAAGGCAGTAATTCTAGTTTTTACATTTTCATGTTGTTTAGTCAAAAACATTTATTCCTAGTGGAATTTGCTAGGAAATGCAACAAATGGTACTCTTGCTACTATTCACTGTCCAGAGTTGCCATCATGTTTTGTAGTGAATGTCCCCCAATTGTAGTATGAATAGAACTTCATTTACATCTGTAGTGCAAGCAAACGTACAGTTATACAGTTATTATTATTATAATTGTATTATTTGCACCCACTTTGAATGTTGTAAATGAACCATAGATGTGGGTTAGTAGGATCCTACTTCACTTCCTAGTTTGCTTGTTTGATAGCAACTTAATAAAGTGACAATACTGGCTGCTGGAAACAAACTGTCATCTCTGTTTTTTTTTAGTTGCCAAGAGTCAATAGGTTCATACGTGTATTGTGCAGTACATGGAAATGTTCCTAGTTACGCTGTGGTTCTTCCTGGGAAATATCACGGGAAACAATTAGGAAAACAGAGAACCCTTTTTAATGTCATGATTGTTTGCTTTGCTTGTTCGTCAGACAGATTTGATTTCTCAACGGTCTCTCAGTAGCTGTCTGATCTCACACAGAGAAACATGTGTGGCAGGGTGGTGCCCAAATACAGGAGAATGCCTAAAAAGCATCCAGGGGTAAATAAAGCATAAACAGTAAACAGGGCAGCGGCTGGTATCAGTCGTTGTGCACGCAGGGTGAAAGCCACAGAGCCACGCCGTGTTCTCTCACATTCTGCAGGGATTTGAACCAGCAACCTCTGTTTACATTCCTCAGTCTGTGTCTGTTGCTCACAGACGCTGAGTCACCCGTACATGGGAATGCCCTCGATGTGTGTGTGTGTGTGTGTGTG
Organism: Sandelia bainsii; assembly: GCA_032362345.1. NCBI lineage: Eukaryota > Metazoa > Chordata > Actinopteri > Anabantiformes > Anabantidae > Sandelia > Sandelia bainsii. The sequence continues at coordinate 2,356,496 of JAUMHL010000009.1, read as the reverse complement.
TGTGTGTGTGTGTTTCTTGCAGTATACAGCAATTAGCAAATAATTTCCCCGTGTGTGGGAGTTATGTGTCTGTGTATTGTATATTCCTGTGTGTGTGTGCGTGTGAGTCATTGATAGCCAGACATGCATTGGGTGAGTCAGGCAGTCTGACAGCTGATATCTAGAGCTACAGGCTACTGGCATCAACAGGGCTTTCCCTGATAGCCACACCTGGCAACACGGAGCGGAAAGATGTAAACATGCCACCAGCAGGAGAACTGGAAGTCGAGAAAATATAAAGTACTGTTAATTAGACGAAACAGAAAGTAAAGGAAGCTTTAATATCTTTGGCATCCAGGCCAAAAATGTGTCTCGTTAGCTGTTAGACATTCATCAGCTAGTCATTTACTTTGTCTGTCTGCACCTCAGTCCTGGGTAAGTACCATACAGTGGTTTTATTTTTAGAGCTGAAACAGCTGCCTGCTGTGGCTGCAAACAAGTTTGATGAGAATGATGAGATGAAACCACACTGTAAATGTGCCATACAACCCAAATAATGATCTAAGCAAGGCTAAAAATAATAATTAATTCTCAGTGAGTTTATCGCTGTGAGCAACATTTTCACATTACAGTGGTTGGAATCACTGAGGATGTTAAAGTAGTAGAGCTTTACATGTGTGTGCTTGTGTCTAGGCGACCTTACTTCTCTTCCATAATCAGTCTTCCAGTATTTCTCTACCTCTCCTCCCTTACGTCGTCCTTTGTCTTTTCAGGTGTCTCCTCTAACTTCAGATCTCTTGTCATATTTTCACCATCCTTCTTTCTTATTTATTCTGTTCATCTTTTCCCTCCACCTTCTCCCTCTTCTTACACTGCCTCTTGTTTGACTTGTTTCACCCGCTCCTCTGTGGTAAAGAGAGAGAGAGTGAATTCTCATCTCATCTGGCAGATTTTGCCATGACCCCGAGGCCAAACGTACTGAGTGATTTAAAGGTTGCCAGTCGTGACCAGGATTGGGCTGAAATCCCCCCTTTTCACACCACTACCCCCACCCCCCCACCAAGGACACACGCCAGCACACACACAGCACAGATGCACATAACTCACTGGTGTCACACTCCTCAATCTGTCAAATACACACACAGAGTCATATTTATTCACACACTGAGGTAAGCAATACACAATCACACATGAAAACACACAAAAAGGTTGCATGTAAACTAAAGAAGCTCAACATTCAGATTTATTTTTTAAAATCTCTCTATGTCAGTCTGAGTGTTGATATCTTTTAATGTGACCAACATCTGAATAAACTGTCTGAACAGGTGCCAGTTTTGACCAACTAACACATGCCAGGAATAAGCCAGGAACTGTAAGTTCAGGTGCCATCTGGGGTGAGACATTTAAGGAGAGGTGTAATTGTAGGGTCAGTTTAATCTCGAGCTCCTCGTGTTCACATGTTGAGCAAGACACTGAACCCCGGTGCCTGAAAAAAAGGCAGTTACGCTATCATCGGTGTGTCCTGAGTTTTCCCATGAGGTATAGCATTATTGATTCCAATTTATGAAGGATCATCATTTCAACAAACGCGCTTATTCCCCAAACTGGCCTCACATTGGGATAGCTAGGAAACGACCTATAACGAGTCATTCCTCTGCCCCCACAAGGCCCAAAAAATCTAGCAGTGCAGGTTTAACAACAAATTATTTGTATTTATGATCAACATCAGCAGTTTTTCTGGCTGCTTGCTGAGAACTATTTAAATTCACTCTGAAAAAAAGATGGAAAAATGATTGAGGTACACACCATTTGACTTGACTGAATCTAAGCACCAAAGCAAAATAGGGCAGGTACATTATCTAAGATGTTATGAGCCAACAAAGTGAAATCACTTACATAACATATTGTGTGTGAGGTGACATGACACACCAGAGCACTGTTTGTTATCACAGCGATGCTGATTGTGCACTGTAATTGACAGGTAGACTAGGGCAGCCCCTTGTTGTGGGTGGATGTTCATACAAACACAGAGTGCTGGTCTGATTATTACGGTTATTGTTTGAGAATTTAATTTTAGCTCTCCTGCTCTTTATTAGGAAAATAAAGTGAGCTGTATATTAAAATATTGTTAATGATTGGTCCTATTGTCAATTTAGCATTGTATAGCAAATTTTGCAAAAGTAACAAAACTGTGATATACTATAATAATATTTCAATACAAATACAAGTATTACTTAAAGCTTCAAAATGCAAATTAAACTAGTATAAGACTCAAAATCAATCTACTCTGTTCTGCCCAGCCCTCCCTCTCCCTGCTCTGCTTCTCTCTGCTTCAGCACCTCTTCACATCACACTGCAACATGTTACACAGTGTACATACTAAATGTGATTATTTAAAGCAGTCATTTTTGTGAGTAAAATTTAAATCTATAAAGAAGAAAAAGCAGCATTTTCCCTTTAAAGCCGTTAATAATTCAATTAAATTCAACTTTGTTTGTATAGCGCCAAATCACAACATAAGTCATCTCAAGGCACTTTTACAGTATAAGGTTTAAGACCTTACACATTATATAAATATATACAGAATATTGCAGAAAACGCAACAGTCCCACTTGAGCAAGCACTAGGCAACAGTGGAGAGGAAAAACTCCCTCTAAGGGAAGAAACCTACAGCAGAACCAGGCTCAGGGTGGGCGGTCATCTGCCTCGACCGGTTGGGGTGAGTGGAAAGAGGAGAGAGAAAAGAA
>JAUMHL010000009.1:2317624-2333324 GCA_032362345.1 Sandelia bainsii | reverse complement strand
TGGGTGTCATCCGCGTAGCAATGGAAGTTTAAAGAGTGTTTTCTTATAATATTGCCTAGCGGAGACATGTATAAAGTGAAAAGATATATAGATTATAGTTATAGATACACACTATAAGTGAGTTTCATTTGTCATCATAAAGTCCTAGTAATTAACAACTAAATGCCAGCTTATATTTCAGAGATGAATGAAGAAAAATTATTTTTGTTTGTTATTATAGTTTTTGATGTTCTCTTAAACTTAAGAGATTTTGCTAGTTGCTCTTATAAAACCCTTTAAGTTGTTGCATGTATGCAGTCAAAACTATCTGAGAGCTGATGTAGGTCAGAATATCCTGATGGGTGAGATGCACTAAATCAGCCATGAATTGAGCATCTCATAGCTGAGTCACACCTGCCTCATCTTACTTCTCCTCTTGGTCACGTAAAGGCATCATCACCAGCGAAAGATGCATTATCATCACATAATGACATAATGAGACAACACTTACAGTGAACATGCAAGAGGTGTAGGGCTACTGGATTCTGGCACTAATGTATGTAGCTTGTGACCTAGATCACTTGTGTTTACTGGATGCAGTAGCAATGAGCCATATGAAACTCCTGTGCAGTGTAAATGGAGATAGGCAGAGTGAAATGAGAGCAGATGAGTAAATTAACGTGAGCAGAAACAAGAGATAACTCTGACATTAAATATTCACGGCTGACACCTTGGACTGTGAAACTAAACGCCTTCGTCCTCCTTCAGTAATCCTTCCCCTGCTGGCCCCCCATCTCTAATCCCCCTCCTTTCTTTCTTTAAGCCTTAAGTTAGACTCCAAAAAAGTTTTTGTGTCTTATTTTTGATTATTTGACGTTTGCAACTACAACAGGAACAAAACCCTGCTGATGCAGAATTCACCTACAAAAACATAAAAATACTGAATGTGAATATCAGACTTGTTCTGAACAGCTTGCCAAGCACATGAAGCTGCATCTGTCTCGTTCTGCTCATAATCCTGCAAGTTTACAGTTCAATTCCTGTGATTGGTTTTGATTTCATCATATCATTCCCTTGTTATAGTGAATATGAATGAGTGCAGGGCGCCAATCAAATCTGTTGTTTAAAACACTGTTGACTGCTGCTTCCATTGTTGTTTAGGGTTAAGACCTTCATACTTTCTGCATCCAAGTATCCATCATCATCTCAGTCTGTCAGGGCCAGGACAGACTCTACAGACATACGCCCATAATTTTTTTTCTGCCTGCACTGTCCGCAGCTCTAGTGCACCGACTAAAAAGTAAAAAGGTAAAGCCAGAAAAGTTAATAATTCACCTTAGGGGTTGACTGATTTGGGTTTTTCAATGGCCCATGTCAATTTTTAGAGAGCTGGGAGGCCATTGGCTAATGTATAAAGTAATGCTGACATTCAAATGAGTATTGTATTAATTATTCAAATATTTCAATTATTTTAAGTGTTTAAAAATAAAATGAATTTGGGAAACACTGATGACCTACTCTCCCTAGTGTTCCTGAACGCCTCGCCAGCACTGCTGCAAAGAATACCATGCAATCTACTCGTATCTGTGGTAGACCCACTTACAAGAAAAGAGGAAATATTTTTGAGATTTTACATAATTTGCATGAGTCGAGCCGCTATTAAATTGCGAGACATTCCCAGAACTTCTAATACTGTATATACATACTATAGACTGTAGATGTGTCTGGAGACGTTTTTTATTAATCAGCCAGCATGAGTGCAGAAACTGGCTGTGGCAGATTAAGAGAATTGTTAAAGGTTGACATTTGCACATGCTTGCTTGCTTTATTTCCTTCCCTTTTTCTTTTTGTTCTGTCAAATACAACAAACAAAGCAGCTCTTCTTCACTTTTGCTAAACAATGTTTTTCTTTTTTTTTTCCCAGACAAAAACTGGTTTGTGTAAAACAACTGCGGAAGTTTTATCATCCACCTGTTGATCATGACTCATTCCAAGTTTCCAGGAACAGAGCTGGGCTTCAACGTGTTTTCATTATGGTGGCAGCACTTGGTATTACAAGATCACATAATGTAATCATATAATAAAATCACATGTAAAAAAAACAACTGTAAAGCAATGAAAGCATGTTCTGGAAATCACAAAATCAAGAAGTCATCTATAATTTTTAAGTAATAAACTTCAGATTCAATAGCCCCAATAGTCTTTTGCTTGTATTCAGTACACTTTTCAAGCCTCTGGAGGCCACGAGTTTTGTTTTAGTTTTAGCAGAACTGAAGATATTTGAAGATATTTTTGATTCTGAGATTTTAATTAGTGTATGTAGTGTGATTGTTTTTATTTGATCAATCTAAGAATGAACAGGTTTTCCATAAATGCGTCCTGTGTCTTCTCTTTCAGTTCACTTCCTAAAATGGTCTGGAATCAACCAGCGTCTCCTGTTTCATCTCTTCTTCGGCTGTTTTTCCTCCTTCCCTCTCTCCTCCCTTTCTTTTCTTCTACTTTTCATGACAGCTGCCTGTGTCTCATCAGTGTTACAGGACAATGCTGGTTCAAGTTGCTGTGTGCATGTGTGTGTTTGACACGCTGACATTCCTGCAGGCAGTGGCCGAATGTTTGGCCCTCCACACTCTGCTTATTCAGGCCGCTGCTCCAGACTGTGTGGGGGATTAGAGGGAGTGCGTGTGTGTGTGCATGCGTGTGTGTGTGTGTTTGTGTGAACATCGTAGACACACGCCTTATCATAACACAGACAGCAATGCCACTAGTGGGACATGAGTGTGCTTATTTTAAAGTGAGGGTGTGTGTTTCTGCTCCTTAAGCTCTCAAGGCTGCAGAGGATCCCAGGTGGAACAGCAAGATGAGGAGACGGACGTGTGTGTGTGTTTAGACAGTGGACTCTATACCTTTTCCATCTCTACAATGTGAGGAATGTTAGTGCACTCTGAGCTCTCTGTCACATTAGAGCACAGTTGTTGCCGGCAGGAAAAAAAAGAACGATCGACTGAAGATTTACAATCCAGACCTTTAAGGCCGATGACACACCACACAACTTTCATGCTGGATTATCCCAGTGACATTTGGCCATCACTCAAACTGTATTCCAGACAAAATGTAGTTTTTAGTCGTTTTTTTTTTTTAAGTAAACAAGTAAGCATGGCTGACATGATATATTGAATGATTGTGAACATATGGGCACAGTTTCAATGTGGCTGCACTATTTGTATCACAGAATAAAAGATAAAGCTTTTAAAGATCATTAAACAGAAGGAGAAGATGTTGTGTATTGCATTTATGTCACAGTACACATGTTGTAGCATATAAAGAAAAAAACATCCAACCAAAAGAACAAAACTGTAATACAAAATCTGTATTATGCGTCACAGCTGAACTGTAGTGTGTCATTGTAGCATGAAGACTAAGGAAGAAAGGGCTGCAGAGTTTCCAGCGACACTATCGTAATAGCAGCATTTCAAAATCCGACTTTAATATTTTGTAACACTTTCTTGGTAGCATTAATAAGGTTGCAAACCCGGGCGCACCCACACACAAAATGAAACACTAAAGATTGATGTTCCTGCAGCTGTTTTACCAAGAAAGAAAGTTTGAAGAAAATTCCCATTATGTAATCAGTTAAAGTTGGTGTTTTGATTTACACGTTTGCGTCGTACTGCTTAGGTCTGTTTTTGACTAACTCATTAATCATGTTGCTCTCAAAGACATCTTAATGCAGATAATCTCCAGTCACCCCAGTGAGATGAGCTGTCTTACTAGTTAAAAGAAAAGCATGGTGTAATTATGTTAAGCCAGTAGCTGCAACAAAACATTGCAATTGAGGTTCATCGTTGGTTTTGGTCTCTTCATTAGATTCAATTTGCTGAAATATAATATAATATTAAAAAAATATACACAATAAATAACTAGATAGTATGTTCAGTTTCTTCAGTGGTGTACTTTGTGTCTGTAGCCAAAGATTGTGCTCTGCTCTGTTTCAACACACATTCAGTGGGTCCAGTTTGACAACCTGCTGGGATCGGACCGTCTCCTCTCTGTTATGGGACTCTTGGCGTAACCGTTAGGCCACCCTGCTAGCAACAGCAGGATCCTTTTGTAGCAGTGTGTCGCTTTGGTGTCATTGTCGCCTAATTAGTGTGTGTGTGTGTGTGTGTGTGTGTGGCGTCTCTGATGGGACGCAGCATAGTTTCACGCTTTCCTGCATTCAGGGACACAAACTGGTGACGGGTTTTTTTGGGGGGGTTTCTAGTCATTGCAGCGCTACAAACCTTCAACACCAATGCAACACTTCAGATCAGTTGCAGCTGCTTTGGTATTTATTAATTTAATTATTATTAAATGTATAAATTTGAGTGCAACAAACTGTGAGCTCAGGTTTTCTTTGCAGTCTCCTAAACTAAAAAACAATATATAAAAGTATATAAATCACTTTTATCTGGCAGAAATGTACAGAGTGTTAATTAGTTGTGGGTGCTCCTGTAGGTGATGGGGAACAGACTGCTGGAACACAGAGGAGGAGCAAAACACTTGGTTGTCAATCACAACACGTTTGGAGAGACTGTAGCGACACCACAGGCCCACCCAACCACTCGACACATACACAACAGCTCGGGAATAGTTTGTGTGGTCCATCCATTATTCAGTCATTCTAAGTAATATATCTATTGTTACTCTTTCATAGATTTGTGCTTTTTTCGTATTCTGACACGGGTGTTTATGAAATACCAACAAGATTTAATAATAACAAAACTCTTTCAGTATTTCAGTGCAGCTTCAAGAGATCAACACTGAAAAAACAGTGTTAGAGTATAAGATGACAAAGACCGAAATAAAAACGCTTAACTCCTCTACAGTTTCACCATTGTTCAGACACGCTTCTGCCAGTGTGTGTTTGTACGGTGTGTGTGTGTGTCTGTGTGGCACGCCGTGCTGTGTCAAGGCAGATTTACAGCTGGTTTGGCCTTGGGGATTTTTGGTCTGTGTGTAAGTGTGATGGTTCAGAGCAGGTGTGTGCGCGTGCATGTGTGTGTGTGTGTGTGGCTTCCATCACGTCCAGGTGAAGAGTTCACACTTTGTCTCACATCAGAAGGGAAAGTTAGCCAGTGGATCATCGTTCTGTCGGCCTCGGATAAGAATGGAACGAGAAAGTGGACAAAGGACAAAAAAAGAAAAGGCTGCACTTGCACTTTATGCATGTTTGCACAACATATCTGTCATGTGACGACCCCATAGCTACCACAAAGAATTTAGATCGTGCTCATGTTGCACTTACCGAATAACATCAAAGGTATTTCTCAAATTCTATGTATACACAGTAAAATAAATATGTTCAAATCAATCTAAATAAACAGTAGTGGTGTAACGTATGACTAAAAGTGTCAATCTGAATTGTCAAAAAGCCTACAAATATGAAGCATGAAATTGAAACCACAAAAAAATATTACACAAGAGAAGAACCATAAGGGTTTGAGCAAAGAGGGATGTTGGTTTATGTGACATCAGTGTGGAAGCTGAAAAGTCATCTGTTTGAGTGCTATCATCATCCAGGAGTCACACTTAACCTCAAAAGCCACCTGTGAGGTCAGTATTAGCGTCTCAATTTTCCTAACAACAGCGTCTTATGTCCCGTCATGGAACATGTGCCACTAACACAGAATAAAAATAAAATCTAATGATCGTCACTGTATCTGATCGATTCCAAACTTCTGAAAGAAAGATGTGAGGTGTGTGTTTTTCTGTTTCAGAGTGTGTGAAGTGAATCGGGAAATGGGAAGGTTGTGCAGCTGATTGATCATAGTGGAAATGATCAAAACTGGAAAATGGTCAAAACTTCTGTCACTGTGAGTCAGCTGGAACGATTATTCCTTTCAGCCCCAATATCCCATTAAATTCAGAATGGATAAATAATGTTATAGAGGCTGAAGAGTTAAGTGCTGGTTGCTGGTTCAAGCTATGAACTAGAGCAACATTTATTTGCTGTATGGAAAACAGCAAACAACGTGTTCTGATGATGAGTAGAAAATAAAGAGAAAAGTGATGAGGGAGATGTAAACAAGGTTAGATAGTAAAAATACAAGTTTCCACTTAAAATGCCCACGTTGATGACTGACATTAAGCAGAAAGAGTCTCTCTTCAACCGGCCTGCATATTTTCTTGTACTTTGGTTTAAATGATTTTAACGTAAGCATACATCGCTCCATGTCTTGTCTTTGAGTCATGTGAGAAACTCCTCATCACATTTATCATATTTCTTTCTGTGCTGTGGGAATATTTTTTTTAAATTTCCACACAGTTTTGGAAACTGAGTGAACATGAGGGAAAGAGGAAGGTGATCCTGAAGACCGCAGCATGTTGTAAGTTGGCTCTGTGTGTGTATGTGTGTGTGTCTGTGTGTGTCACTGACTGTTCCAAAGTGTAAGTTCACACCAGAGGCAAACCCTGCACTCACCTCCACGGTTTACGACCTGAGAGCTACAGCCGTCAGGTCAACCTGCCTGTTTGCCAGCTGGGTGGAGCTAACGCACTGACACAACACATGTAATGAGCTTAAAGTAATCTGATTACAACAACTGGAGCATGACAGGTTTACTGTTTAGACAAAAAGAGCAGTTTTCTTCAAGATTGTTTTTTTCCTGGTGTCTGTTAGTTCACATTAATACAGATATATGAGTAAATATGAACAGAAAATCCTTCTGTTCACACTGTACATGGAAGTTGTTACTAATATCTCAATCAAAATCATTATTATTTATATGCAAATTTTGAGATTTTTAAGATTCTTATTCTTCTTTTAAGAATCCTATAGAAGGTTTATTGATGCTGTCATCCAGACCCACATCAGTGGCCTGTAGTCCCTGTTGTCCCCTGATGTCCCTGTAGTCTGACAGCTAGAGGACAGTTTTATGACAAAGGGCTGGGACAAAAATGAAGACAGTTCACGTAACCCGAGTGACTGGAAGACTGCATTTTTCACCAATGACCAAGTTTTCTGATTACTGTGAGTGCAATAATTGCTGACTGATCAAATTAATAAGCAAGTGAAGCAAACATTAAATGAAATTATATGAATACAGTAGTAGTTTAGTACTGTAGTTTATTCAAGTGCTTCAGGTATAGTTTTGAGGTGCTTTACATGTTTAAGACGTGTTTCCGTTACCCTTATTCCATTACAATTGAGAGGTAAATATGGCGCTTTTTATACCACTACATCAATTTAAGTTACAATTATAATAAAGCAAAATATAATATAAATGCATGTTGATGTGTAGGTATTGTGGTTAACAGCTGCAACATTAATTCTATCTGTAGTACAGTTGTCGATACGTAATAATAATCCGTTGCTAGCTGTATTTCACCAAACAACATGGCAAAGTGACAAACACAGATTTTTGGCCTGCACACGGACGTGCACAGAGAGTCCATCGGGACCCTCATGGACCAGGGAGGTGACTACATTTGTTGAGTATTGAGTTTGTGTATTTCTGGCACCTCTGCGTATCTAAGTGAACTGACCAGCTGAATGAATGAATGAATGCACAAGTTAGTGAGGAATCTGGTTAGTCTCCAAATCGTTATAGATGACATTTCACATTACCAGTGCTGTGTTACTCATAGCAGGTAATCTGTAATGTTTCATAGATTACACCGCAGACTCCACTCCTCCTCCGCTGGAGTCACCAGTCTGACTCAGGTTGACTGTGTAAGTGCTCCACACAAAGAGCCAACCTGCACGCAGCCATAAATAAGACCCCCCCACACCCCCTACTCCTGGGTGTGACAGTACAGGTTGAGATGAAAGGTTCCTGCCTGCCCGCTTCCCCCGTAGCTTCTTATTAGAGAGCTTTTAACATATAAACAAGACAGAGACACACACTCATAAAACACTGAGACAGAGAGGGAGACACACAGAGAGAGGGAGGGAGGGAGGGAGGGTGTGTGTTTTACCTTATCTCTCGTGATATTTCTCATTCTGTTACATGCTCTCTCAGACCACACTTACACTAAGCCTGATAAATCTGGCTGCAGCATTTATGTGTGAGGCAACATGCGCCCACAGTGTCTTTCCAGGTTTTCCAGGTTCTTAATTCACACTGAAAAATGAAAGAAAATACAAGCAAATGTTATAAAGTGTCTTTCTTCTTCTTCCTCGTATTTCAGTTAGCAAATAGGAAAAATTGCACCAGCAGCACAAAGAGAAAAAAATACACAGAGAGAGAAAAGACTAAATTCAGTGAGAGGTGAGAAACAGTGCTGTCATTTTGATCTCTCAGCTCTGCCTTTGCACTTATTTTGTCAGGCAATCATAGGATCATAAAACACACACTTGATGAATTTTTCCATTTTTATTCTGTAATTACTAAAACTATTCATTGCAGAGAAAGTCAGAGGCATCAGAAAACTGTTCTCCTAACTTAATATGCGCACTGTCTGCAGTGAGGCATCATACAGCAAAAGCAGTTTGTTCTCGTTTGAGCTTTGACCCTTTTTAAAAAGAAACTGTTTTGCACATGAAAAATGTTGGCATAGGACGGACAGAATAATGCTTTAGACAGAGGACAGTTTCCGTCCTCTGTCTTTATCACTGTCATATTGTTCTATGACGTTTTTATCCAGTTTCTTGCTCTTTGCTGGATCTGTCTTTATACATTTGTCTTTTACCAGCTCCGTTACTTTCACTGTTTCTTCTTGGCTCATACTTGAAATTCTTTCGTCATCTTCTCAGCCATAAACTAAAACACATACTCTGTCTCTACTTTCACTGTTATTTGTTGCACACTTAGTGTTAAGTATCCTTTTTCTACGTGAAGCTCTGCAGGTACCTAGAGGTCAGTGAGAAACTCCCCACTGACGCCTGGTTCCCTTGCACAGCCCAGTTTGACACAAATGCGTGCACATGTGCTTGTCAGACGTGGTAAGTGACTAAGTACATTTACTCAAGAACTGTACTTAAGGACAGTTATGTGGTACTTGTACTTTACTGGAGTATTTCCATTTCATGTTACTTTTACTCCACTGCATTCATTTTATCATTAGTTACTAGTTACGTTTTTGCAGGATTAGATTCTTATAAAAATCTTTACATATAATAAAATGCTGCTGTATCATTTGTGGATTAAACCTCCTGTCACTATATCGGGTGTTAAAATCAGCTCCATCTTTACCGACTTCTGTTTTTGTTTCACAGTCTGTTGGTAACAACACATTTTAGTTATAATTTTCATTTTTGATATCTGGACTAAACTTCTACATTTATGTTATCAACAGCATCAAGTTCTACATTGTTTAAAATACACTGTTTTCTTAGTGGACTACTTTTACTTTTGTATTTTAAGTAAGGTTTAGAGGTTTTACTTTAGTACTTTTACTTGAGTAAAAAAATTAAATGGTACTTCTACTTGTAGTGTTGTGTTTTTTTAGGCAGGTACATCCTCTACTTTTTAAATTCATTTGAATCTATTTTACATCCATTCATTTTCTCTTCTCTTTGTCCCTGTTTGATGAACATTATTTTCACACTGTCTTTCTACTTTTACATTTATCATGTTCACACATGCACATACTCAGGCTTACATATAGACAAACCCACTTTGTCCACCTGTGTGTCAGCAGCACCAGTTTCTGCTGGAAATAGTGTCACACACACACACACACACACACACACACAAAACACACACTCAGTCACTCAGTCACTCCTGCTGGGTGGTGTAGACACAACCCCACTGAGCGGGTCAGGTACTACAATGGACCATCAGCAGGGAGGACACAGCAGTAATCCATGTTAACATAAGAATAGAAGAACGGCACACCTCAGCCCTGAGCACAAACACACACACACACACTGGCAGAATAGTTCGTTCTCATCAGGTGACGGGACAAAGACGGCAGACGGATCACTCAGATTCTGTCAGAAATGTCCTCACTCTAAACTCTTAACTGCTCCTCGCAAAAAATAGCAGAACAAGAGCACTTACACAAACACAGTGAACTTCCACGCATGAACCCCTTCCCCTCTTCAGTCACTGTCTTGTTTAGACAATCGCCCCATCCATCCTTCAACCTGTTCTCCGGAAACAAGATGCATGTGTGTGTGTGAGTGTGTGTGCGTGAGTGTACTTCCGTGGAGGTGATTCATAATCACAGGGGGGAGGGGCAGAATGGATCCATTTAAGATGGACAGGTGTGACCTCATACGCCCCCATTTTGGCTTTAACAGCGTCTCTCTGGAGGTACTCACTTCATCACACAGTGCTTGGGCTTGGCAGGGATAATATACTGACACACACTGGGTTTTGAATGATCCAGAAACTGTAAACACATTTTAATTCTTTTAATTTTCACACTCAAGTTCCAAAACTACTAAAACTGTGCTGTTCTTGGTGGTGTGTTTAAATCAGCAGTTGTACAAACTCTTCACTGTGTTTGCAGCCCCCCAGCACCACACTGACATTCTGGATAGTGCCTCTTTTTTTTTCTTTTTTTTGAAAATTTGATTTTGGCGGTGGAAAAAATGTGGAAATATTTAAAAACTCATTTCCTTTTCTTGTTTTCGCCTTCTGTCCACTTGAAAGTCAAAGTTTTCAATGGAATGTATGATGTAATTGAGAAAACAGCTTCAGGTTACAGTGTTAAAAATAAACCTGTATATTTTCCATCGGTTTCACATGTTGGTGTCATAATTGGAAAGAACCCTGAGTCATTTCCAAATATTGCTCTGTAGTCTATATATAGAACGAAAAAAATTAGTGACTTTTTTTTCTTGGCTTGCAAATTTTCCATGATAAGCAGGCTCACACACCATTAACTGTGGTTGTTGTGGAGATTTTATGAGCGAGACAACACCACCTGGCTTGGGAGCTGCAGCCACATATCAAATACGTCAACTTCAAAAAGTTCAAGCATCCTCAGCGTCCCCACATCGTGTTCCCTGCTATCTTTTGAGCCTTTGAGACTTTGCGATGGTGCATCCAGCACCAGAAAGCGTCACCGAAGTTCAGTGATGGCTCCGGTTTTCGGTTTATGCCTGGTTCACACATGCAGATTCAAAGTGACAGGTGCTCTCCTGAAACGACTTTTATGTATATGAACTGAGAGAAAAAATGTGCTTCTACTTAATGAGGTAATAAAGTATGATTGGGGTTGTTGACAGGGATTTGCACAAAGCTGCCTTGTTGCATTGCTGAGCAACTTGAGCGTGCATGTCTGACGTTCATTTTACACTCATGGCATCCTGTCACTTCTCCAGGGTTTGTCTGTGCTTTACGTGTGTTTGTGATGATGATGATGTTGCCTCAGTGTGGCTGGAAGATCTGACATGTAAACACAGTTTTCAGATGTGTCTGCATTAGAGTGGACACAGCCTGATGTAAACACACACATACACCTTTTAGCCGGCTTGACAAAAGCTGAGATAAGATCTTTGTAGCTGCCGGGGATGTTACTACACACACACACACACACACACACTAAGCTTACTAAGAGGCCTATGCATCCATATCAAATTCATTAAGCTGGGGACAATGGCTGCCAACACCTTAGGCAAAACATTGTAGTAGTTTAAATCTTCAGTGGTTCAAACACACACACTCTCACACACTCACCTGTGCACACATAGTCACACTCTGCTTAAGTCTATTGATCATTTAAACAAGCATTATTTATTGTGAAAATGACATTTTCATCCTCATACACCTCAGCTCATCAATGACGCTCTTTCTTGTTCTGTTCTGCCTCTAAGTGTCTCTCTCACTCACACACACTCTCACACACATACACACACACACACACACAGAGGAGCAGTTGTGAGTTCAAAGTGCTGCCCCGGGCCGCTGATGGAAGGAGGAAGGGAGGAGCAAGTGAATGAAAAAAGGAATGAATGAATGAAAGGAAGGTAACATACCTGCAGGGGTCAGAACAGGTGAGCTTTAATGGAGGCTTTCCCTTTCAGAGCTCACACACACACACACACACACACACACACACACATATATACCTGCATACTGTCTCTTTTTCTGTCTGACCTTTGCCACAGCAACATTTGTCTGGTAGCACAACTGATTCATCACTTTTTACTTACTTAGTTTTCTCTAAATCATGCGTTTTATAAATATTATCATACTGCTAATGTGATATTTCTAATACTATTAGAACTTATAATTAATATATGTGCTCTGAGGATGATCCACTATTCTGCCACGCCAGGTTTTACCTTTAAAACACTCATGGGAATTTGTGGCTGAGTGGTTGTGTTTGTGACCTTTAACCTCTTCCCTGTTTGTTTCTCATGATGTTGGTGATCTACAGAAGGTGAAGCTTCCACTCACTGTTGCATTTGGGGTAAACATGTGGATTAAATTCCAGCTTCACTGTTTCCAGTGGTGCCTTTGAGTTCAGAGTTTCAGGCATGTATTTGAGGTTAGTGTGTAGTGTGGGAGAAAAGCAGTCCTCTGTCCTCACCTTCCACTCTCAGCCCTGTGATCTACTCCAGAAGAGAGGAGGGAGGGAGGGAGTGCAGGTGACTCTCTCCCCCAGCAGTCAGAGCTCTTCCCTGGGGCGCTGACAGTTCTAGGCCTCCCTGGGTCACCACAAAGCTAACCTCAGGCTGGACTGCAGGACAAGCGTGTGTGTGTGGATCTTTGAAAAAAATGTCTGCTGCAGTGTATTTCAGTGATTTGAGTTTTGCATTGCATTAAAATCTGACTAAGTCAGAATGTGTAGCTTTTTACACAAATTACATGCTTTTGAAGACAGAACCCCTTTAATAATTATCTTTTACTCCCTTTTTACTGTTGTAATTAGATTTACTTACTGAAATGTCTCTGAAAGAAGCTTTATGTAGATAGAAATGATATTATCTGGGTCACCTACAGTTATTCATCCATGTACTAGCAATTGTCTGTAATTGAAGGGTTTCACCTCTTTGGCCAAGCTGCCCTACTCTCTTGACATACACAGCCTGAGAAAGGAAGTTATTCAATGCTGCAAAACATACTGCCACCAAGTTTTTTTTTCAGGTCAAATAAAAATAAAAGTTGAAATTTAATATATAACTAATATCCTTAAAAGTGATTAGCAAACAGGAAATTTAGGGTAGAGACATGGGACAGTGGCGTGACAAAAATGCTGGACTCACAGTGGGTGCATTAAAGTTGATGATTGGCCCCTTAAACCAGTAGGCCACTGAGCCCTCCCAGACAGACATAGTGCATTATATGTACATCTGCCACCTAATGTTTACTGGGCTGTTGCATTAAACCTTAGTGGCACAAAAGGGCACAATTTCGTCCTGTATTTACGAAGACGGCCCACGACCAAAAGCTTGTGTAGCACTTTGCATCCAAATTTCCTAAAATATCCACTGCAGAATTTCTTGGGCCTTTTTTTCACATGTGGGAGATGACCTATAGGTGGGCTGGGGGCTGGGTTCTGGCTCACACACACACACAAACCCCTTCATTGTGCTTCCGAAACTGCCACAAAGTAAAGAGGAGAAAAAGGCCCCTATTTACCTGAACCACCTCTCCGTAAAGAACGAGGGATCAACACCACCTTTCTTTTTTTTTCCATTTTACTGCCCCTTCACCCCTTTATAGTCCCCTCAACTCTGATCGCCCCATTGTCAGAGAGGACAAAGGCCAGGAGAGAGAGGGAGAGGTGAAGTGGGGTGGGGGCTCACCTGATAAGAGGTTGAATTATTCTGTTCACTGTGGCATGAGGAGGAGAAAAGAAGAGAGATGACGAGCGTCTCCTCCCTCTGAAAAATGGCCCTTTCTCCACCCTCATCCACCAAGAATTTAACTTCATTTATTGTCACTGTTGAACTGTCACATTTAAATAAATCAGGTTTATCTTGAATCAAACATCTCTTCTTTCTCTAGAACACAAAAAAATAAAGGGGAAATATTCACGATCACTGTGACCTCTGACCTCCTCACCATCGGTTGCTGGTACATGAAGAGCTTTCCTTCTAATTTGCTGGCATTCCTGACAGTAACTACTGTATTTGTCTAGAGGTTTAGTTCAATAAATGGCCCTGGAAATCCTCCGATTTCTCCACCCTTTGGATAAATATCCACCACCATGGAGACTTTAAATTATGTAGGATTGACTATTAGCTATTTTGTTATCCAAGGAAATGCGAGAAGGAACATCTGATAACAACACTGACAAAAGTTGCCTACATTCAGATGAGGCTTCAGCTAATGTTCCAGTTAACCCAGAAGCAACACATACAGGGCTCAAACTTTTGGAGAGCTGAGGGAGTGTAATGTTGGAGATCACTGGATTTTCCTCACTGATAATAATGTTTTTGTTAAACAGTTCAGTTGACAGAGGAGTAGAGAAGGAGTTAAGGGAGAAAGGAAAAGGGGGGATGCATGGAGAGAAGGAAGGGAGGGACAGAGGGGAGGAATTTATATGGCCGGGGCTGTAGGTTATGGTGAATTATCCTGAATTAACAGTTTGTTTACTTTAGCTGGGAGGCTGCTGAATGAAACAAGTGAAGATGGGGCGTCAGGTGACCCAGCTCTTTGTTATGGAGAGAGGAGGGCTGGCAAACGCAGCCCCAAATGACTGGCAGGAAGGTCACCTGGAACAATGCTGTAATTCTCCACAACAGCAGTGTCCATCATCATTAGAGGTCGCCCGTCATTGTGAAAACCTCTGTGAATACCTTTGTTAAGTCGTACTGTCAGGCTGCTGTGACTTTGACTCTCGACCTCTTCACTGTTGGCTCCTGGCTGATCCAGAAGAACTGAAGATGGCTGATATATTCACATCTGACAAAAAAAAAATGCAGCTGAATTTGCATGGAAGTACGCTGTAATGCCTTTCAACCCGTTTTCAATAGATCAATCACAAGAACAAAAAGGATAAAATCTATATACACATGCACACACACTTACTGGCCACTTTAATAGGTACACCTGTATAATCACCAGTTCTTAAGTTGAAACTGTTAGAAAGGTGATAAATCTACTATATGTTCATTATTGAGGTCATAGTGGGTGGTGGAGCCGTTATATTAAGAGGTGTCTTTAAATGTCCAATCTCATTTATTTCTTGTCCTTGTTTAGTTGATTTATGATATTCTGTGATTCTTTAAATATATCTTGGAGAAGTATTTTTTCTTTGCAGGATGTGAAACGCTAACATGTTTTTTACTGATGTTTTTATATGAATATGTTTTGAGACCAGGAGTAAACCAAAGCTTATATAACTTATCGGAGTTTTCTATCTCTTTGATAGGAAAATACTGATTGAATAAACTACTGAATAAATACACATTCTTTATAGGCTAAATCAGGATTACTCTCCGAATGAGACTATTTATATATTTGACTTGAAGTTATTGATTAAGCGTCTGCATCATCAAATGTTAAAAGTAAAGGAGTTTAACACAATTAAACCTGATTTTAGAGACTGTGTAAAAGAAGTTAATTTTGCATTTGATACAAGGTAATCATTTATAGCGGAAGTAACTTGATAAGGATATTTTTGCAGTCTTCTTTGAAAAACTAAATTATGGTTTTCTAAGAAGACTGCAAAAATATCCTTGTCCTCCTATCAATTGTTTGTTTGTTCTTTATTATGTTTCACTATTCAATTCAATTCAATTCAACTTTATTTATATAGCACCAAATCACAACATAAGTCATCTCAAGGCACTTTACAGTATAAGGTTTAAGACCTTACACATTATATAAATATATAC
>JAUMHL010000009.1:2307357-2317524 GCA_032362345.1 Sandelia bainsii | reverse complement strand
GGCCATATTTCTAGATATAAGAGCTGCACCATCCAAAGTGGGATGGATGCCGTCTCTTCTAATCAGCCCAGGTTTTCCAATTATCTATGTAGCCCACGTTGTTATCTGCCACTATAAGGCAGACTGTCCAAATCGATTGATTTGCATTCAGTCTATAAATCTGAATAAAAGCAGAACGGTTATTCTGATGCAAACTCATCACCTGGTATCAAACCTGTTTCAGATAAACCTGCAGTATAAAGGTACTGTACATAAAGTATGGTTGTTACTGTAGTGCTGGCAGCATGGTAAATGTGAGGAAAATGGCACTGGGGTCATTCCATAACAGTTCATGAAACCTTATTTATATGGAAATAACTTGTTTTGCAAAATTAAAACGTTCTTTTTCCAGATAATAGATGAATAACAGTAAGGGGGGCTATATATGGTGAATTAATGACTGATTACGTTATTTCCATCTGTTGTTTAGTCAGTCTGAGATTTTGGAGAAGTTTTAATAATAACTGATACTTTATGGATCCCCTTGGGGAAATTGTTCTTTGGACAGCTGCTAGACCTGTGTCAGCGCTACTACGGGGTTTCAGTGTCTTGTCCAAGGACACTTCCACATGTAGCTTGCTGGGACTGAGAATCGAACATCTCACCCTTGGGTTGGGAGATGACTGCTCTACCCACTATCATGCCGCCCCAAAAAAAGTGTTTCACCAAAAACACTGACTGGAAACAGTGTCGGACACACACTGTGTATTTATGTGTGTTAATCACACTCACACACACAGAGAGAGTGGGACACACCGTAGGCAAATGCAATCCACTCCCCTTCATGGTTTGTTTACGTAGCCGCTGTCTCCAAACAGCTAGCAATAGCATTAATGAGGTAAAGAACTAAGAGAGTGAATGGGCCGCGTTAGCATTCGCCTAGCTGCCTTTTACTGACACAAGCTCAAAGTCAGCTGAGATGGAGTCATTAGAACGTCATTTACAAGTCTTTACCAGGAGAATTCAGCTTTTTGATGTTTGATAGCGGCTTCAGTTCATCACTTTTCTTTAGAAACCTGACAGTGGTGCATCCTGGGAAGCACGGCGGCCGACCACCTGAGTCAGGACGAGCTGTTGTTCAAGAATAAGAAAGTTTTTAATATTCAACAAATTAACCACTTCTTGAAATGGACAAGTTTTCCTAAGAAAACACAAAAACTGAATATAACAATCCATTTTCTACCTGTGACTTTCACTAAACTCATCTTTTTTGCTCAAAATGCAAATCAAGAAAAGAAAAAAATGACACTTATTTTGGCATGCACATGTTAGTAATTCTCAACTTTCATGAACTTACAATTTGCAAAATTCAGTTCTTTGATAAATTGAAGCCCGTATGTCTTCACGATTTCCTCAAACTAACACAAAACTGTGAAGGAATAAAGACAATTTGTGGTTTTATAATTTCAAAAACAGCATTAAGCTCAGCACTGATGTTATGAAGCTGTCTACAGAGAATAATTAATACCTCAAACAGAGAGGAAATTATGAACATATTTATATTAAACTTAATTTTGTAGCTTTGTGTGACAGCAAGAATCCACAGAATCTGGAAAATACAGAAAGAACTGCTTTAAATTCAGAGTTTCATTGCAAAATAAATGTTTCTTTTTGAAAATTCAGCTTTTTCCAGATAAGGCTCTATAAGGATAGAAAAATCCACTGAACTGAAGAATGACATAATGACAGGCTGTGAATGGAGTGAATGCTATGTGTGATTCTTAACTGATGAGACTAAGAAAATGATGTGTCAGCAGAGTGACAGTGAACTAACATCAATTAGCACATGCTAATAGAGCTCCATTCGCTTACACTGGGGATAGCTACTAGTTGTTGTGGGAAATCTGACCATGAACCACTGTTGATTTCCTTGCTTTGCCCTGATGCTGTCGTCCTGTGTTGTTCTGTGATGGATCTACTCTTTGACGGCAGTAGATAAATATTTTCTCCGCCCTGTTTTCTGAAAATGAACCAGAGAGGATTTGTCTCAGAGCTGAGTGAGCTCGTAAAGGCAGATGATCACACTTGTAGTCAATCAGGACTTGGATAGTGACTGAGAAAGGTGATAAAAGGGCCACAGGAAACCATCCACTGTCACTTTGCCTCATGCAGAAGAAAAACGTCACTTGAGCTGCATTAAAGTGGTCACTGAAAACCATGCGTTTACATGCTTTTTGCTTCAGTGTGCCCTCTAAACTGGCCTCAGAAAAGCTCATGCTTCATAAAGTGGTTCAGCTTTTACTTAAATCATATTTTCAAGTCTCTTTTCCCCTGATTTACACACATAACTATGCCAAAAACACAAGAGCCTGAAACTGCTGCTGACATGCTGCTTCTGCTGCACAGCTACTGCAGATTCCTCTGTTTCTGTGTGTTTGTCTCAGACAGCGAGAACCAGTCCTCAGACTGTGAGCAGCTTATAGGTTGGGGGAGTTTGGGGGAACATCGTGTTTGCTGCTGAGCTCTGAGAAAACTCATCAGGCTTATTTTTTCCACCAGTTTAATCCACTGGTCTGCAGTGTCTTTGACAGTGAACAGATTATAAACAAGGAGTGCAGGACTCGCCAAAAGAAAGACCAGTTCTAAAGTTGTCCACACATTATATAGTCATTTCAAGTTGCAGAGATATAAAAATGGTTTAAACTTCTCCCTCCAACTCTTCTACATCTTTGCTGTAAGCTTAGTCAAATGGTTTTTAAAGTTGTGATAGTGAACTTGCAGGAAAATCAGACCGCAGCCCAAAATCCCCCGGGTGCAGCCGTGCTCTGTCAATAAAAAAAAAAAACAGCTTAACACACAGAAAAAGCAAACTCCACCCAAAATCCTTTTGCACCGAATCACTAATACTGATGAAAATGGCTTCTTTAAGACAAGACAATGACAACGTGGACGGGAGTTTCCCTGCTTTATTTAGTTTAGTAAATTTAGTTTATCTGGCTTTAATCCACTGAAGTCTTAGGTGTTTTGCTACGGTTTTCATTTCACTTGATCTGCCTTTGTTTGCCATTCCACTAAAAACCTTCTTATCCATAATGCAGGTATTAGTTCAGCTTTACTGTACATTCGTCTGATTGTTTTCTTTTGCTCACAGCAGAAAGCATGGTAAATGTTTGCCATACTTTCTGGTGTTGTCCTGGGCGGATCGACTGAAATGGAACGTTCACTCGCTCGCTGTGAATTCTCTGGACAAGTACCTGCTGTATTCGCACTAGGGAGCAGGTAGGGTAGGATAATGTCCATTTAATGCTCACGCCGAGTGACTCGCACATTTTTATTCTCACATACAGCTACTCCAGCTAATGTCTGATACTAGTGAGTACCAGTATTCAGCCTTTTACAGTGTGTTAATGGTTCACATTACACAAACATGAGTGCATCGCATTAATCGATGCAGAGAACTGAGTGAATATTTCAGTCAAACATGGCAGAAATTCTGACTTTCACCTACAAACAAAAAGTTTTATCATATTAATGTTTTAGGTTTCATCTGAAACCATTAACACACTCATTAAGACGGAGACGATCTAAACAGGATAACATCAGTGTATGTGTGTATGAATAACACACACACACACTCACGGGGGGAAGGATTATTGTGTCTGTTCCGGCTGTGGAAGCATGTGGGACACGTCACCAAGCTCTGCAGGACATCCCCCCATTCCCTGCCGATGATTAACTTAGTGCAGCTAATTAACACACACACACACACAAAGCAACTAATCCCACCAGTGTTAAAGGGAAGGACACACTTCCTACTAAACATCCAGAATTTTCCTTTCAGTTCAGTGAAACTTTGGGAGCTCCTTGATTGACTTTACAACAGCGAACACACGCTGGGCCTACTCAAATTTTATTCTTGAATTTGTCTATTTCTCTTTCTGCTCACTAAGTCTGCCAAACAGGCTTTAAGGAATTCACAGGAACTCATTTACAAAATAAATACACACAAACTTTTGTGTGTGGGCAAAAAAACAACAACTGATTTATCTTGGGAGTATTTTTAATATTAATGAGAATGAAATGAAAGTTTTCACTGTTATCATTACCATCAGTTATCAATTCATAGTGTCTATTTTACTGCTGTCGCAACTTTCTCATATCTTATCAATTAACATAACAAGTAAAATCTTACAATAACTGACAGGAAGTGTGGACAGAACTATAATAATAATGACACTGTGTAACATAGAAATCTGTGTACTGTAATACAAACTCAAATCATTTTTTAAGACAAAAATATGTATGTTTATTTTGTAGAATATGATGCAAAGGCTAACTCACATAAACACACACTCTGCACCCTGCTCACACTCACCCCACCTTACCCCCTGCGTGGCGGCTGCAGGCCCAGATTTGAAAGGGATTTGTTTGATCTGAGGAGGCTGAGGAGTGTGTGTGTGTGTGTGTGTGTGTGTGTGTTTGGGGTGACAGACTCAGACAGACAGTAAAACATATGTCACTCCTAGGGAGAGACCATCTTGCTAATTTAGCTGCGGCGACGCTGCACTGCGCCGGTCAATAGTTTTGGATCATCCACACCCCCAAAAACCCACAAACCTGCTGCTTTTACAGCTCGCCAGAGGCACGGAGGCAATATGGAGGGGAGGAGGACCCCCAAGCGTGTGTGTGAGCGCGTGTGTAAATTCTCCCTCCAAGGCAAAGAAGACCGTAGGAGGTGCCTTCCCTCGTCTCGCATTCCAGCTTCTGTTTTAAGAAGAGAACAAGTCTTAAATGTTTTAGAAAGGAGGGTGGCAGAAGGTTGGATTTCAAATTGGGACGTCATCATTGTGAAGACGACAACAGCGATTATTGTTGCACAACTCTTGTGTGCCTGGTCACAGACAAAGATATTCCTCAAACTCAGTTTCACACATTTCCCCATGTTCTGCTCTCTGATCAGATTCTTACACTTTCCTTGTGCCTGCTGTTAGTTTGAACTTTAACCTTCTCTGAGCTTATTTCTAAGAATGATAAGTAGAGATCAAGGAACCTCCATCATCAGGTCATGAACCAATACAACACCAGTATGAACTATGCTTTATTTACTTTGAAAGGTTTGTAATCATGATGTTTAGACGTAGGTGATAAATGTTCACAGTAATGTGTAAATATCCTAATTCTATGTAAATCCATGTCTTTATGGAGAAAATATAAAAGCGAATGAACTCAGACTTTTGAATGTTTTTCCCTTTTCTCTACTTCCATCTAAATCTTCACTTCTAAAAAAGGGTAAAATACCCTTCACTAATAGAATATGGTTTATAAGAAGTATAAACAAACCTTTGTTTTTCTATATTAATTGGGTATATTTTCCCTTTCTTTCAGTCTTTTGCCTTCTCCACCCATCCCTTCTTCCTATTTTAATAATAAACGTGACACACTTTATTGATCCCCTGGGGAAATGCTGGTGCTACAAGGTTTCGGTGTCTTATCCAAGGACACCTTGACATGTAGGCAGGAGAAAACGGGAATCGAACCACTGCCACCTTCTCTTCTCCCTCTTTTGTTTCCTCATGTACAGTATTCTTTCTCTCCTCTGTCTCCTCATCTCCTCTCCCTACTTTCTCTCCTCTTCACCTTTGCATCAACTGACATCTCCTCCCATCATCCCCCCTCTGCTTTCAGCCCTCTCATCTCCCCCCTCCAGTCCCCTTCTTCTTTTGTCACTCCCTTCTACTTTTCTTACTACTTGCTTGCTCCTCTTACATTTCTCTGTCCACTTTTTCATACATTCTCTTCCAGATCTTACATCCTCCTCATAGTTTTCTATTCATCACCCTGTTTTTTACATATTGTTTTGCATGCTAAAACTTTCCGTTTGCTCTTTCTCTCAGCTGTCACTGATTGATGTTAGAGGCAACAGCTTGTTCTTGGCCCTTGGAGGTGAAAGGGGGATGCCAGGCCTTTACTTTTAATACCTGACCTGGATGGTTACTGGGTTAAACTGGGCTGAAGGGGAAACTTCTGTTGCTGTCAGGTCAACTTTATTCAGCATAAAATTTCAGCTCCTCATCTGTGACCTTTCCTTTACTCATTCCTCATCTTGGTCAGAGGTTTTGTTAGCAGACATCATTTGTTTTCCACCAAAATATCTGCTCTTGCAGAACAATGTTACTTAACTTTTCTTTATGACTGTTCTCATACGCTCACGTCATTTGGTTAAGGTTAGGGAAAGATTGAGGTCTGGCTTTTTTTTAAATTTAGTGCTTCATTTATTACAAAATATGTTGCATCAGAACATAATCTGTCCAGTGCATTACATTCCCTACAAAAACATAATCATGTTTGCAGTGTCGTTGGAAAGGAATGTGACTTTTAAAATACAGCTGTCTTGGTGCCACGTTGGACTGGTTTTTTGGTGGTTAGCTTTGCCTGAAAGGAAAAGTTCAACACTTGAGAAAATATACTTCAGTGCTCTCTTGCCAAGAATTTGCCAACTTTTTCCATTAGGTCACCACTCACAGCCACAACTTGTTATTTCTACACTTTTTTTTTTTAACTGATTAAACAAACAAGATATAATGCATTACTGAGGAAGATTTGGAAGTGATGGTGGACAGATTTTGTTATTTTTGGGTAATGTCAAGTCAGATGTTCCCCTCTTAAGTCTTTACTGTTTGAAAAGCTGAGTTGTTTGCCAACTGCCTCAAGCTTCACATTGAACAGGTTTTCATGTGATCCTCAAATGAGGAAAGTACATTTTCCCTAAATGTCTATCTATTCCTTTAGTACAGTTTTTATTTTGATGCGTTTCATTAATGTAAATGTTACCTCTGCTCTATAGGGTCACTTCCTATGTGATGTTATGCAACATACGTTCCTTGGAGGCACTGGGGCACATCATCACTGATGATGTGCCCCAGTGCCCTAAGTCCTCATCCTTTCATCATCAGACCCCTCATTCAGGCGACCCAGCCAGGGTTGGTAGGTCTGCCCTCTTCAACCAAAACCACGCAGAGGTTTTCTCAGCAGCCTCTGTGATTGTCTGTATAGCTTTCTCCTTTGTCCCTTGCGTGAGAGAGCACGCCGTGAACCCCAGACACCCAACTTCCATGGGATCCTAGTGAGGTGACCACACCCGCCTCTTACAATGTTCGGCCTGCTCCCGATAACTTGGAGACACTGGGACATGTATTCACATCCTTCAACTCTTTATCCACTGTGACATAAGTTCAAATATGTTATCATATTAATAATTCATTTCCTTGTAGTTTTTATTCTCTAAAGTTTAAAATAGCTGGTAAGGTCAACAGTGACAGTTACTTTCATGTTTATGTAGGAGGGTATTTACATTTTTCATCTAAATAGGGAATCTAACATTTAGAAACTCAAAACCTCTTCCTATTTTCTTCTACTTCTAATTTTAGAGGTACAGTTTCTTCCCTGTCAACACAATGGTGGTATATTGACTCATCTTCCAGTGAGCCTGAGTCACAGAATGGTCGTCTACCTTCGCAGGTGACAAACACTTGGAAACAGGGGTTTTCCTGGACTGCAAACACACCACCAATTTAAAATGTCCACGCCGTCAGACATCAAAGAGCGGGACGAAGGAGGGCACGGCCCCCCTGGCTCCAGCGGGTTGCCACTGGAGACGGTCCCTGAGGAAATGTCGCTGTCGGCAGCCCTGTAGTCGGGACATAAATTACAGGCTTGATGGCCAGGTAAGTATCACCTGGACTGGTTTGCTCTCTCTGTCTCTGTTTTTGTTGTGGTTTCCTGTACTTCGACTGCCTCCTCCTCCTTCTTCTTCCTTCTTCCTCATCATTACTTCCTCTTTCTTATATCATTAGTTTTGTTCTGAAAAATGAAGAAGATTCTGGACCTCAGTAATGTTTTTGTGACTGAATGGAATAAAGTCCCTGCAGCTAGGTTCCAGGAGGCTGTAATAAGGAGTAACATTTTCGACAATCACATGGTATATGGGTGAGCTTTCATGTGGTTCTTTTTTCTCGCCATCCTCTTCCTCTGTCCCCTATCGGCCCCCCTGTTCCTTAATGGGAAGGTTCTGTACGTGTTCTGGAGGCGTGACAAGAGTGTAAAATGCCAAAACACTGTGAGAAAGTGAAGCATGGGCAAGAGAGTTAAGACAGCAGGTCAAGGCCTCTGCCTGTCTTTCTATTCTCTCTAACTCTGTCACACACACACACACACACACAGACACGCATTGAGATCTGAAGGTATTTTATTGCAGGTGTGGTTCAGTTGCTCATCCTCTGGCTCTCTAATCAGAGAGCAGACAGTTAACATGCGAGAACATCTCAGACTTTACAGCACAACCACTAGTGCTTAAGTAAAAGCAGAAATACCTGAGTGTAACAACACTACAACTATTTTTTCAATCACATGATTGTGAAAGAGAAAAGGGTTTTCCTCTCAGACGACCTCTAATCTTGGAAAATATCAGTCGAGGCTATTCTTTACTTTCTGCTTTCTGTATCTCTACATCTGGAGGAAAAACACTGCAGGGAGCGACCAGATTGGATCCAGATTGTCTCCAGTGGAAAAAACTCAACTCAAATATTCCAAACACCAAACAAACCTCAAGTCATATTCTGTGAATGTCACTTATTAGTCCCAGTGGTTTTTACACAGGTTTGATTGATTAAAACACTTTCGCTGTTACAACACTTGAATCCCAATGTTTTCATTATGCTCTTTAAGTTTCCCCTGCTGTATCTTAGACTTTTTGTTCTTAGTGTCCTAAAAGCGTGGATTGATTTTTATTAGGTTTCCACTCAGAAACATTGTGAGAAAAGTGGTGTTTACACAAACCAGGCAGTTTATAAGGAAGTCTGGTGTTTACAGAGGACAAACTCTCCCTCTTTTATCTCTTCATCACACTTTTTTTCCTCCCTCAGTCTTTATCACTTCCTTTTTTTTCTTTCTGTTTCGATATCAAACCTGTCTAATCTTTATTGCTATCTCTTTCTCCTACTCTCTTTAATTCATCTCTTGGCTTTGGCCTTGCTGCTCACGGCTGATGCTTTGTCTCGTATAAACAGTCGATATTTGTCTAAATTGAACTGTAACTGCGGCAGAAAGAAGACCGTAGAGAGGATCTGTTTACATTCTTTGAAGTCTTAAGAGATCACATCTTACATCAATTTCAGTGTAAGTGATGGGGGATGAAATCCACAGTCGTTCTAAGCAAAATACATTCCAAAGTTCAGCCAAAGCTAATTTGAGGCGTAAGTGGTCTCAATTAGAGAAATCAAGTGGTTATCTTCCATCTTTTTGTGATGATATTTTCCCTCCAATAGAAAACACAGCGTGTGGAAGCACAAGGACAAAATCAACTGGTGCAAACAAACTGTCAAATCATACCTTTAATTAACCCGATAATCTATTTTTAGCATCTTTTCTGTCTCTTTGTCTTTCTCTGATTTTGCCTATTGCCCTTTTTTCTCTCTGTTTTCCTTTACTGCCTCCCTCCTGATCATTTCTAGCTCCCCCCCACTCTCCTTCATCCCTTCTCCTCCTTCACTTTTCTCTCTCTCTCTGAGTTGACACCTCATCTCTCGGGACAGGAGAGATTGTGTGATGCTAATCGGAGCAACAGGGATTACAATCAGCACACACACACACATCTGTCACAGGGGCAGTTAATACGTCAATATGTTGACGCTGCTCAGGGCCACAGAACAGCTCCTGTGGGGAACAGTGGTTGTGATTGTGTGTAATCAGTCCTAAAGACACATTATTTTTATCTATCTCTAAATCTATATACTCTAACTGGTCAATAGAGAGTTCTTCCTGATTAACTTAACAACGAGATACAAAGACAAAGCTACTGAGAAAGAAACACCAGCCCGAAGAAATGTTCACAGCTTCACTGTGTCACATTGCTTATATAGTTGTTTTTTTTTACTTTTGGTAAAACCAGTAAAAGATTATCAAATCTTCACACAGCTTTGCCCTCAGTCTCGGAAGCTACGTGTTCCCTCATATACAGACACTGAGGCAGAAAAGTGGCCTCTCTCATGGTGGCATAAAGGAGGGTTAA
Organism: Sandelia bainsii; assembly: GCA_032362345.1. NCBI lineage: Eukaryota > Metazoa > Chordata > Actinopteri > Anabantiformes > Anabantidae > Sandelia > Sandelia bainsii. Next base: position 2,307,479 of record JAUMHL010000009.1, on the reverse strand, counting down.
CACTGACCACCCATGCAGAGTATTATACCTTTTAAACAGCACAGTATGGCGGCAAATTCACCTTGAATGGTCAGTGTAATAGGTGCTACAGACTAAAGACCTTCCAATAGGGTGGTCAAGGG
>JAUMHL010000009.1:2274739-2302863 GCA_032362345.1 Sandelia bainsii | reverse complement strand
GTCGGATGAGACTAATCAGGGTGTGTTGTTGTCGGACAATGAGGGAATCAGAGTGAGTGTGTGTGTGTGTGTGTGTGATTTACTGGTGGGGCTCAGCTGAATCCAAGAAGTGCTCAGAGCCCCAATCTGACCCCATAACACACACACACTCACTCATTTGGTCAGTCAACATAATTTATCCGTTTACATGCTACAGGTTGTCAGTTCAACAGCAGGTTATATGTGTGTGCGTGTGTGTGTGTGTGTGTGTGTGTGAGTGCGACCTTGTATAAATGACAGCTTCAGTACAGGTTACAGATGACACACATATCATCCTTGCTGCTAAACACTATCTCTCACCGTGTAATATGTGTGTGTGTGTGTGTGGTATGTGTGTGATCTTATTTGATAGATAACTCTGGACATAAGTGTGTGTGTTACTGTCTTTCTATGTATTACTTGCAAACAAGACAAATGGGAATGGGATCGGACATTGCATAACCCTCCCGTTTGCATGTCGATCAGTACTGACATTCCTCCCTGGCTTCATTTTTAAACTAGTATTTGTTTTGAGTCAACTTTTTGCAAAGGTAGTTTGGATTCAAATCAAAAGGTGTCTATACTCTGTGATGCTGAGGAACGTGTTTATGACGGGAAAAAAGGTTTAAAATATAACCTGTAGCTGCAGTAAAATGTGTAAATATTACGTTAAAATGTTCTTGGCGTCTAATAATCAACTGTACTTGCATGCATAGCTTATATAGCATAGAAATACTCATCCGGGCAAATATCATATGAGTTTACATTTATTAATGGTTGTCCTTGAAACAGTGTCATTTCAATTAAAGCCTCACATACATAAAGCCCTGTGTACTGCACAGTAAAACTCAGCAATCTGTTTCCTTCGTGTTGTTAGGCAAAACTTTCCTTTGGTAGTTTGAATATATTTCTTTTCAAAGATTCTCACCCTCCCTTTGTGTAACTGCCATCGCACTTAATGCAGCGTTAAGACAAACAAACACTCGTGCGCACACAAAGATTACACACGCTCGGTATTTTGCTGACACAGCCGTGGGTTTTTTTTCAGTTGTCCTGTCAACAACTTGCCTCAGATCTTCAGGCTTGTAATAAGAGCAGAATGTCAAACACACACACACACCAATATCACATACACGTCTCATAAATTAACACACACACACACTAAGACACACGTAACAGGGTTTTTACAAACACACAAAAGAAGCTCACCCTCGCCACGCTCCAGCAGTGACAGATAGATTCCCAGGGCAGCAGCTGCTCAGACAGGTGTGAGTGTGTGTGCGTCTTCTTCCTTTCACGCTTAAAAAGAAAGACAAGAACTCAGAGAATTTTCTCTCCCTACTCTCTTCTCGGTGTTTCAGTCTCTTTCCAGGATTTTTTTTTCCTTTGTTTCCACAAACACATTAAGTCTGATCATCATATTCTGAGCTGTAGTCAACAACTTACTGCTTGACTGCCCATTTTTTGTTTTATACATGAAAAGGTAGTTTTAACTATATTGTTTCAGTATGTTTCAGTATATTTTTAGTAATTTCACTTTTTGATATTTATTATATATACATATGTGTGCAGGTTTTATATGTTAAAAACGATCACATTGTTTAAAAATTATTAGAAATAAAATGTGCACAATACTGACCAGGATATTTCAGCATCTGCAAATCACTTCTATATCAATCTATCTCAAAATATTTTTTCTTCACATTTTATTATTTTTCTTATTTCAACACAAATTAACAAACTGCTATGAATTTCAACCTCAGCTTAAACGTCCATCAAATAATTGGTTAATGATCAAAACATTTAATTGCCTGACAAAGACAACACACACACACACATATGAAATGAACAGTGACTAATGAGTTTCTCTGGTCTTTAAACAGGCACGCTGCCAACACCCCACTCCCTCCCTCCCTCCTTCACCTTGACTTGTGTATTCAGTTGCATTCTTTTGCTGCCTGTAAAAGCAGCATGAGGAGCACTGTCAACTTTGACCCCTGCTACAGGACAGGAATAGAGATGCAGTCAGGGGTCACACAAACTCTGTGCTTTGTCTTTCTGTGCATGTGTATGTTTGTGTGTGTGCCTGTGCCTGAAAATGAAAAAAATAAATTAGTTGTTTAAATCTTTTATGAAGATAAATTATCTTGCATCCGAAGATTCTGTCCAAGAAGTAGACCCAATTACACACAGACATACATAACATTCTTCTCAGTCACACATAAAACACCATACCAAACATACAACATACATTATCCACACCCATAATACGTTAACACAGTGTCCTCTAATTGTCCCAAATACTCTCCCAGCTCACCTATTTGAAACTGAAATTGTGAATAAGGTAATATTTTGTGTTATTGATTTAAGCTAACTAATCACTAACCTCACTACAGAGCTGAATGTATTCATTAGCGTGGAAGTTTCTAATTGCTTACACAAACACACACCTACAAGATTTGTGCAGGTCGTCTGTAAATACTTTAAAATAAATCTCTAATATCATACATACAAGCTGTGGTCACTGTGTGTGGTGGGGGGAGTTCCAGGGGTTTGTGTGTGTCTGTGTGTGTGTGTGTGTGTGTGTGTGTGTGTGTGTGTGAAGTGAAGGTGCTTTGGTGCTAAGCGGAGAACAGGCGGGTGTGAAAGCTGATCTGCAGTGTGGCTGATCGAGAGAGAAAGACAGAGAGGACTGAAAATCGACAGCAGCAGCAGAGCTTTCACTGCCAACATAACTGTGTGTGTCTGTGTGTGTGTGTGTGTGTGTGGTGAAGGAGCAGCTATAAAAAGACTAGAGTTACTGAACACAAGGTGGGGTGAAAAAAGGAGAAATAACAACAATAGCTGATACTCACACACTTTGACCCCATCAGCTGCCATCACGCTTGCTTTGGGCTTTGTGCCGTGCGACAGGTGAGCTAGCTAACGGGCGGCCGCCTGGGATATCTGGGACGCCTCACATTTCACACACACACACACACTCACACCGACAAAGAGGGTTAAAAGCATTCATATGTACATACATATACTAAGGCACAAGGTCAGGGCCAGGTCGGGGCCGACACAAACACACACACACACCCCACTCCTACATTCCTACATATGTCAGTTGTGTAATTAAAAGGCTCGCACCTCTTTGTCACTCTCACTGTGACACACACTAATCCACACTAGGCCAGTTCTGTAGAAGAACAGACAACACCGATATATATATATATATATATATATATATATCCAGATATTGAAAAATCCTGCACTGGGGACATTCAATATGTTCTCTATGTATTTATTCATAGGAAGCCTTTGTTATATTTGAATTGTACATGTTTCACACACTCTCACACTTACGCAGCACTAAGACAGTGTTAAGCTGGTAATGAGCTGTCACTAAACCTCTCAGGCATCACCTGTAGATTTTGGATGTCAATCCATTCACAATCCATCGGACACAGACATCACCATTCAACAGAGGAAACAAACTCTTCAAACTCTTTTCTGACATGCGCTCATGTCTGATCATAATCTTTCTCTAATCTTTACCAGGTGCTGTGAGTGCCTGAACCCAAACATGGATGCTGTATTGCAAGATCGGATTTTGGTGCTAAAGAAAACTAAGAACAAAGTAGACATAAAATTCACATGATGCCTGAGCAATCAGCCAACTAGTTAACGGAAACTGTTCAGAGGCTGGATTTTGGCCATTTTCTGCAACCAGACTCAGAACTGTTTGATAAAAAAATAATCTTAAATACATCCTGGATCAGTTTCTCTTAATTGTCCTAGAAGAATGACAGGACAAGGATGACGTTGTGCTTCCTGTACTGTAAGTATCACTTACTCATGTTTTTATCCTGTTTCTACTGAAGTAAATATTTTAGGTAGCAAGCCATCTCTTGAGGAAATCACATGAATGTACTGTAAGTATCACTTACTCATGTTTTTATCCTGTTTCTACTGAAGTAAATATTTTAGGTAGCAAGCCATCTCTTGAGGAAATCACATGAAAAGTGCCACAATTGTGCCTGTTAACACCTGCTTAGAGAAAGCTCGGCTGATGAACATTACAGCAGGCTGGATTTAGAGTGTGGTGTAATGTAAAGGTCACTCAGGGTTTTATCTTTTCTAAACATGTTTCATGTACAAAAACTATGACTTCAGCATGAAAACATGGAAATGAGCAAAAGTTCAAGCACTACTGTTTCAATCAAAAAGAACGATTTGTGAAGACAAATCACTGACATTGTGGGTCTGTTGGAAACAACCATCCAATCATAGCGTAGCATGTAAATAAACAACACAACACACCGACAGAACTACAGCTTCACAAGTGCACAGCAATTTGTCGGCCTTAGAATGAACACACTGTCAGCCTTCCCCTGTAGCGTAGCTGGACTGGACTGAATCACAGCGGCAAAGCCAGTTTTTCATTGGCCGTGACTGGACAGATTTTGCTGGCCGAGGCCATAAAAGGTTAGAAAAGGGTAGAAAAACCTCACTCCAGCGGTGAAGAAGCTCAGCACAGTGCCATTGAAACCCCAAAGAGTATAAAGGATCTATGACGAACATTGAACACATCAGTAAACAGACAGCTACAGTTGAACCAGTGGCTCCTCTTACACTCACCAACAATGACTGATCACTGAAATAATTGAGGTTTTTTTTGTTTGTTTTTCTCCCCACAGCTTGGTATGTGAAGCTGGCTGAACTCCTTACACCTGATAAATAACAGAGTAATAGACCAGAGAGGCTGAGTGATACAGAAACACAAACACACAGTGACAGAGTGGAGATTAAATATGGAGCCAGACACTCTGTCTCCGTACAACTCTGTCATTTCTACCGTGTGTCACTCTGTTCATTACCTGTGTGCATGTGGGGTTAGGGTCAGGGTGTGTCGGCATGTGTATTCCTGTGTGTGTGTGCGCGCAAAACAGTCAATTGAAATCAATTTGTATCCTCAGCTGTTTGAACCCCCCCTCTGCCCATCTTCCCCGTGACTCCGTCTGTGTGGGTGTCTGTCCCCTTGTTACCTTGTTATTGCAGTGCGGGTGGGTCCCTTTGGTCACTGTGTGTGGTAAGGGGTGGATAGGACAATATCAGCGTGATCATTGCTTGGTTGGTGGCTCTGAAAAGGACACCAGTGGTAGTCAACATGGATTTAATAAAGTTACAATGAATTTTAATTCTACTCAGGCTCACTCCCGCCGCCTAATCCAGATTTCAGTCAGTGGCTCAGTGTGTCCCAGACAATAGTTGCTTGTCCAATTCACAAGTACTAGTTTATTTCCAAGAAATAGTCCCTTCAAAATACTTGTCAGATTGTTCTGAGGATTGTTCTGAATAAGTAAGACTCTGTAGAGGAGGCAGAAATCACTATACCACTATTCACATGATCAGATACCCCTAACGTTAAGTGATAAAAGAGGCAAAGTGCAGCAAAGACCAATAGACGTGAGATCTGTTCACGTGATCAGAATCAACGTGGGAGAAACATTACTGTTCTGATACCGAAGAGTGAAATAATAGATGCCTGTGCTGGTGCTCATTCTGATCGTGGCTCATTAGCTGCAGGAGCCTCAGGCTGCTGCTGGTGTTGCTCTTCCTCAGTTTTTGGGTCGACCACATTTGTCGTCCAATCGAATGATGAATTCTGGACTTATTTTGGATCAGCACTGCAGTGGACATATAGAAATTAGAACTGAACACAGAAAACAATCATTGCAAGCATTTCATACCTTTGCTTGATCTTTAGCAGTCTCTAGTTGCCAGGCCACTGCACGTTTCTTCTTGAATGGAAAGGTTATGGGTTGCCAGGTTTGCTCAACACAGGCTGTCGGGGGCTGGAAAGAAGGGTTTATGAGACTGAAACCATGATTCTGTTTGTTCCATTGTTAACAGTGTATGTGGTGGCTCATAGTGACCTGGTGACATATTTTATCAGGGTGTTGCAGGCCCAGCCCTTGGCCTCAATACTTTCTATTTCACAAACTCTCTGTGTATGTATGATGTATGTGTGTGTGTGTGTGTGTGTGTGTGTGAGTAAACATTGCTCAACTTGTTCCAAGACCATAAAGCTGGTGTGTTTTATCAGTGATTGATTGCTTGGGCCTCAACTGAAGCATTTGCAGCTTCCATATCTCCAGGCACTGACTGCTGAGAGTGTCTATAGTGTGTGTTTGTTTGTCGATGAGCTAATGACTTGTCAGCGTAGTTCAATTGGTAGCATGACTCTGGCTTCCTTTGTCAAAAAAGTGTGTGTCACACGCCAAGTTGTGTTTCTGTGTTTGCATGTTGACATGTAAACGTGTTTTTGTGCATGCCGCTGCATGCACCCGTTTGTACAGTGGCATGAGGTTTTGTGTGTATGTTATTTTCTGTGTGTGTGTGTTTGTAATTATTGCACTATTTGCTGTATGCGAGGCTTCCTGTGGATTTAAACCCAGGGTTGATAGAGAGAGCTGGCATTATATGAGGACACACATAAACACTCGTGCATACACACACATTTACAGCTGCTATTCGGTGTGTAACATTAAATAAAAGTAGAATAATTTCTATAAAAGTTTCAGAACTCAAACGTCAGGGAGACAATGAACTCAGAGGCTTTGAGGCTGCGCAATCCTCCCGTGCGTCAGTGTTTCTCTTATTGTCAACAAATCAGATGAAAAAGATCAAAACCAACAATTTGTTAGTTTGGTGATGCATTTGTTGAGGACTATTTTCAGCTGTGGATTCATCCACATTAGCTGCTTTCATGACTATTTCCAGGATTGTGTATGTGGGACTGAGTCAAACATGTCACCCAGTGCAACAGTGTGTCTCACTGATGTGTTTTTAATAGTTTTTTGGACAACAACAGAGCTCTGTGGTACAGAGGAATGACATATACTACATCAGGCTCTGGCCACACACATATACAACATGGCCAAACGAGGCCCATCCACACCAAGTCTGAGATTTCATCCACAAATGTTGAGAACGCAGAGAATACAACCTCATGCTTGTACACAGCAACTGCGAAACCATTTTGTGTATTTTTGTCTTCAACAATAGGCTTAAAGGAAAAGATTTCAACATGCATGATTCATGTTAGCTGTAGGGGAGACAAACATTAGTTTAATAGATGACATTACCCTGAGGTAACATGCAGGGAAGTTGTGTGTGTGTGTGTTTGCTGTCCAGAATCACTTGGACTGTAACTCATCCGGTTCCTTTTGGGAAAGATTTTTTTTTATTTTGTGCTCTCTGAACAAATGATTAGAATCATTTTGACTCAACGTAATAATAAACAATGTTGAGAATTTAATCAGTGGCTGTGCTCGTGTAAGTAAACTACGTGCGTGATGTCATAAAACAGGAATGTTTCTGTGTGTTTGTGTGTGTCTGGAGCCAGTCTAACACACCTGTCTGTTAAAAAGACCAAGTTCTGAAGAATCAGAGAGCAGTGATTAGCTCTCGCACCCACAAGCATTTAATTTATTTCCTTCTATCTTTTGTTCTGTCTCATTTGAATTAGGTTTCCTTTTTTATTTTTTCTCCAACTCTTTCTTTCTTGCTCCCACTCGTGCACTTTGTCAACATCGCACATCGGTGTTGTCTTCCACCGTGTGTCTCGAATCATTTGATTTGCTGGCTCGCTAAATATTAACCAGCTAGAAGACAGTGAGTCCACTGTGTCAGTGTGTCCACTACAGCAATTATTCACCTTCATGACCGAGTGTGTGGGTCACAATAGGTGCGGTTCCCTTCACACAGGGATAATAGACACTTACCTGTGTATGTATGTGTGTGTCACTTTTGCTTTGTGTAGTGTGTGCTAGGCTATTTGTGTTTTGCACACAGACTATTGTGAGGCTGTACTGTACTGTATGCATTTCTCTGTGTGTGTGTGTGTGTGTGTGCATGCCAAGAGGGTAATTACAGGCTCAGTGCAAGGCCTGGACAAATTACAGAGGATCACACACACACACACAAAAACACACACACACACACACTCCCGGCCTGTTACTGCGTATCTCTTTCTTTCTCTCTCCACCCTTTTAACCTCTAGCATTGCTTAACACTAAAAGCTCAGTCAGTTCAGACCATAACAAAATACACCCTTCCCACACACACACACACACACACACACACAAACACACGGAACATGAAGGCACACACCCCTCCTCTCTGGTTAAGAAACACTGCCACAGAAAATATCTGCCTTAACAAGTCATTTAGTCTCGTAATGACTCATAAAATCTTATTTTCTTCTAACAAAAGTGAAAATCTGCCAGTGTGTTGAGGCAGTTCTGCTGAACTATCCCATAACCTGCAGCATGTCAGTTCTTAAAGGGTAAAAATGTAGTGACATACATCACTGGATATGAAAGTTTCCCATTTCGTACTCTGTGAATTATTTTATCAGTTTTGAATACTGTTGGAGGGCTCGATGCAGTGGGTTATAGAGAAGCTAATGGTGGGTTTGTCACTGAAACAAAGTGATGCATTTGACAGAGATCAGAATTTGACTTGATAGAATATTGTCATCTGAAGTTGTTGGGTTTTTTTCTCGGTTCGCTAGAGTTAATGGCCAGAATTTAGAAAAGAAAATGAATCCTTTTCTCTGTAGACCTGAATGTATGACCGGTGACACCTCACACTGCTTCACTTAGGCTGTAATATTTAATAATTCACAGTGTTTCTGTCTCTTTCAGTCTCTAGGCCTTCTTTAGGTGTCTGATCTTGTCATTTCTCTAAGAAAAGTGTTTTTTAATGACTAAGTAACAAAGTTTCAGCAGTGCAACACCAACACAAACCCAACTAACCCCTAGCAAACACACCAACACAACCGTGAATGAATAGTGGGAGCTATCACCTGAGGCTCCAGAGCTACTAAGAGGTAATTTGTTGTTTTTAAAGTGAGAGAGCGCGCACTGTCTCTTCTATCTCTGCTCATCGCGGGTCAAAGGTCAGATAAGGACTGTCTTCTTGAAAATGGAGTGGAGAGATGAAGAGGGGGAGTGGGTGTGAAGTCACCTGATGATAGGACAGGAGGAAGAGAAAGGCAGAGGGGAAGTAGTTAGTGTTAGCACGCTACTGGTGTTGATAGGTATCCCCAGGAAGGTGTTTGATAAGTGATGGTGTGAGTTATTGAGTAACTAAAACTCTTTGGTAACAGGTTAGGGGTTCAATCCCCTTTCAGTGGGGGGAGCAAAGGACTTATATTGATGGGTAACAATAAGCACACATGGAAAAATATGTTTTCTTAAATCATCATCTGCAGAAAAAGCCAAAACAAACTTTTCTCACACAGATATTTACTGAGTACCAGCCGGCTCACATACGTATTGTGTGTACCTGTTTGTGACTTTATGTGATTATTGACACCTCATAATCATATTCGTCCAGCTTCGCCTACTGAGAATCTACCTTGATTGTGTTTTTCACCTTCTTTCAGTTGACTCACTGTGTTTTTCCTAACTTGGTTATATTTTTTAATATAACACTTCAGAGTTCTTCACCATATGCAGCCCAGTCAGTGAGCTGAACACATTTTATGACAGGATTCTTCAGTGAACTCTTTTTGATTATTGGTGAATCTGCGGATTCTTCTTGGTCCTTTAACCTTTGAGAGTGTGTGCTTAAACATTATAGATGAGGTCGTGTGAGGGTCCAGGAACAACAGCAGTTGCACTTTTGTGTTTGCACATTGTGACAGATAACCCAGCAAATAAACTCTGCCCCTCCTGTGCTCTCAGTTCTTTTATCCATTATATCCTCTCTTCTCACCCATTTTTCCTTCTGCCCATTATGTTAAAGAGCCACATTTACATAGGAGCTCGTTCATTCCCATTTAACTCTAAACAGCAAACAAGTAACAAGAAGGGAAGATTTCTGATTCTAATTTTAAACAAGTTACAGTCACCGTAGAGAGTTTAAAGCTTTTTTCAAGGCCATTGCTTGCCCTGAGACATCACTCAGGCATGCGTGTATTTGGCTGAACAACATGAAAACGGAATGAAACAGTATGTGCAACCGCTTAACGAGAGCGCTGCCAGTGTTAAAATAAAGAGCGCATACCTGTGATGCATGAAACGAGGGCGCAGTTTACTTGTCTGGCACGTGAAGAAAAGCACTCGCAGTACAGACAGTCGGATGATGAAATTTACCTGATGCTGACCTTAACGGACAATCAGACACCGAAAGCATGGATAAGCCTTAAGAACCAGGTTTATTTCCCAACCGAAGTTATTGAAATCTACGTTTCTTTTTGGTTGAGCACTCCCCCAGAACCTTTCAGTTTTTGTCTCTGGTTGAATCCTCGGACTGGAGCAGTTTTTGTTTGCACAGTTTTTCCCCAGTAATAGAACTTCTAATAAAAATTTGATTTTATACATTAAATATTGAAATGGTTTTGTCTTTTCATTTAAGAAAATCACAAGGATTTGAGTGATGAGAGCTGAAAAACAACTTTGAATATAGTTTGCCTCCTTTCTCTTCTCCTCTGTACTTATGATGTTCTGTGAGTCTATAAAACATGTTGCTCTTTGAAGGTATGCACTAATAGGAGCTATTACACTCACTCTTCCCTGGCCTTTTACTCACAAACACTCTTCCCTTCCTCCACCTCCTTTCTTTCTCCTCTCTGTCCTTATTCCTGCGTCTCTAATTAGCAGTGTGTTAAACTCAGCGAACAGCGGTCAGGAATGCCCCAACAAGCTCGTAAAAGTGACATCAAAACTCCCCGAGATGCAGACAAACAGGTTTTACCTCCCTGCTCATACAGTGCAGCAGGATGACGAATGAACGAAACCTCTGACGAAGAGGAACAGAAAATGTACAGAAATAATGTTAATAAAGACATCTACCTACTGTAGGTGGGACTGACTGAATGAAATTATTTCTTCCATTAAAAATAATTTAACTGACTTAAAAAACATTAAAAGAAACTGATTCACATGAAACAGGTCAAATAGATGCTGTTTGTTATAGAACAACTTCACATGCATGACTGCATGTATGTTTTTATATTTTATTTGCTGTCCACTTTCTACACCTTTCTTCCTTCACCACCTCCATTTTTGAAGTCTTTTGGTCTGCTGTTTCCTTTCAGTCTCTCCGTGTGGCCGCACAATGGCTCTTTCATACAGAGAGGGGGAAGACAGAAAACGAGCAGACAGGGGAATGTGAGAATATTAGAGTGATGAAGGGGGGAAGAAGGAAGCATGGGAAAGAGGGATGAGGAAAGGAAGGAAGAAGGAAGGGGAATGAATGGAGGAGGGGGAAAAGAGGGATGGCGTTGAGGAAGGGTAGACTTGGGTCAGAGCTGACGTTGTGGGGTTGATGTGGGGTCACCATGATGAAGCAGTAATGCACCAGTGTGTGTTTGTGTGTGTGTGTCTGAAGATGTATGGATAGTTGACAGAAGAGCGAGAGACACAGAGGTAGATTACCCCGGTCTGTAGAGAGGTAATGGCCTGGACATGGCTGAGTTCCTGTGTATGTGCATGTGTTACCTCATTTATATTCTCCTCTCTAATTACTTCGCTTTTCACTCTGACACAAGTTTCAGTTCCTGAATGACAAAAAAATCTGCAAGTTAAAGGTCAGTGTTCACAGAATCCAGACTGTAACAATGACTCTGCATGCTGGAGAGGGTTCTTTCCAGTACTCTAGTATCTGCCTTTAATGAGAAATGCATGCATAGCATAAGTTAATCAATTTACTTTGTTTGCTTTTGTGCCTGCAACTTGTCTGTTCGTCTTTACTGTAAATATTTTACTACACGCACTGGTTTTACCTGCAGCTGCGGTTGCACATTATTGGTGATTGGAAATGATTGAGCTGTTCATCACAAAACTGACTTTATCCTATTTTATTTTATTTTGAGTCGCTGTTTGAGATATCATCTACCGTTCCATCCTGTCTGCCACTCAGCTCAAATGCCAGCTGAAAACATCCTTGCTGGGCTATTCAGCAAAACTGTTAACATCTACAGCGACTACGTTAGTTGCAGCTCTCAGCATGTGGTAAGTTTTGGAAAATAGGGAGCAGCAGAAATGCCAAGTATTTTCAATCTGTAAAACACAGTAATACTTCTTTAATGTGTAAAGAAGTGTAACACAAATTCATTCTGCAGTGTCTAAACACACAGCATTTGAGTGTTTGTATTTAGAATAAAGAAACTGGCTCTCGTGTGTCTGGACAGGGCCGAGCGAGGGAGGGAGAAGTGACCTCTGATTGGCCAGAGTGGCTGAGAGGTGAGGTGAAAGGTCATCCAGAGGTTGAGGGAGTGGGGGCGTGAGTGGCGGGCATATCAACACCTTGTCCAGTATCTACAATGCAGTGTGTGTGTGTGTGTGTGTGTGATTGATCCGTTCAACCTGGTGTCCACATCTATAGATCCGAGAGACCGGAGATTGCTGTGTGTGTGTGTGTGTGTGTGTGTGTGTGTGGGTTTTTATGTGTGTGTTTGGAGAGGGGCTGAGGAATGAGAGGCGATCTGTCTCCCGTGGCGACAGCCTGGACCGTGGACCCTTCCGCTTCCTCTAAATATTTACAGAGGACTGGCCAATCACAGGCAAGCACAGTCTGGCCACCAGCCATGACATGAAGAAGTGTGTCTAGTGTGTATCTTTGTTGCATGTGTGTGTTTGGAGTGATTACGCACACCGCTGCAGGGCAGTGTGGAGATATAAATTTAATACTCACTTAACACATTTTCACATTAATATCAGAGCAGCTATTAGCTCTGACACACACATGCTGTCTCATATACACACACAGAGAGACGCACAAACACATCATAAAAACGTCCCTCAAACTGCACAGTGCACAGATTAACTTTGTTTCTCTTGAAAACACACTCATCCAAACATGCAAAAACACATCTCTCTCTCTCCATTTCTTTCTTTTACACTCTCTCTTATGCACACACACACACACACACACACACACACCCAGAGCGTGTGTGTGCAGTGAAAGTGCTCTGCCTGCCTGTTTGAGCGAACAGTAAATGAATAAAATGTGTTTGAGCCGCTGAGAGGAAGTGGTTTCCAGACCGCCTCAGCATGTTGGAAACAGCTGTTTGTGTGTACGTGTAATTGTGTGTCTGTGTGCATGTTGGAGTGTGTGTGCATGTGTGTGTGTGTCTGTGTATACATGTGATTCAGCTTGTTTCTGAGCAGCGTGTTTTCATCCTTTGTGTGTTTGCATCAATCTGTGTATCTCTTGATGTGTGTGTTTCTATGTGTGTGCATGCTGTCTGTTTCTCCCTGCATCCTGTGTGTGTGTGTGTGTGTGTGTGTGTGTGTGTGTGTGCTCTGCTGTGAGGGGGTCTGTTGACCACTTGAGAGGAAACCACAGGCCAGACAGAGCTGTGTGTCATCAGGCCGACCGCCATGGAGTCGAACATCCAGTTTCAGCCCGAAAACACAAGCGACAGAGATAAAAACACAGCGAGAAACTGTGACGATGAACATAGAAGCGATCGCTGTCGGTTTTTAGTTTCTGACATCATGACACTGATGTGTGACTCAGCCCATTAATTTTAACCTTGCACCATATATTTTAAATTACTGATGACCATTTACTAAATCGAAACCATCAGTTGTGGCCTTCTTCAATATGTTAATATGTCTTTATTTTTTTCTACTACTCCCACAATCCCTCCCTCAACTGTGGGAGTTACACATTGCTCGAATGTCTTTAAAAGAGCAAGACAACAAAAGCGCTCTAGAGACATCTGTAAAAGTTCAGAAATTATGAAGTTCTGCTAAAATTCAGACTCTGGCTAAACTTCAGTTTTACAAACTTTTATTTGTAGAAGTGTTTTTGAATCTTGAAACAAGCAGAGTGTTTAAGATAATGCACGTCTTCAACTGCTCCACTAAGATCGTTTTTGCATATGAAGCACTTTGGTCATCTGATCTTTTTATGCAAAAATTGTGGCTTTGGTAGAGAGAGGACGGAATTATTGACTGCTTCACTGCAGATCATGTTTCAATGTTCAGTCACGTTAAACTGACATTAAAATACTGTAATAAAAGTCTGTTGGAGTCAGGACTGATTAGATGAAATAGTTATGCATGGGTTAGACAGTGAGTAAAATGAAGACGCAACTATAACCACTTTAATAAGGAATGATCATTTGGAACTGATTAATAATTGTTATTTATGTTAGCAGTCTTTAATGCGGTAGAGACAGTACAGAATCCACTAGAGTCTAGACCCTGTTGGTGGTGGAGTAAAACCAGCAGGAGGAAGACAGAACCTTTTAATAAAATCTCCTTCGACATGATGGTGCAAGAGTAGCTCTGAAAGACAGAATCACAGAACTTAAATGGCACTTAAAGAACTGGCTCGAGGAATGATCTTTAATCTTTGATCAGAAAAAGTGACGTCACTGTCGTGAATATAGGGAACTTGACAACATGGGAAAGTGGAAGTAAAAGACAGGATTAGCACAGAAAAGAAACACACAAAATTCCCCTCTAGAGAAACAAAGACAGAGCGTGGGTAAACACTGTACTGACATATTAAGCAACAATTAATTATAGTCACATATACACTTTATGTGTTTTGACCTAGATACAGATGAAAGATAACAGATAATCAAATGACACAACTGCTCCAACATGTTGACATGAACAGATCACTTTTCAAATGTCCTATAACTTATAGGACTTATATTGACTTATATTTTTGTCAAACAGCATTGTTGCGTTTGGTTATTTAAGTTATTTAAGTCAAGATAAATAAGTTATGTTGCAGGCTGATTTAGCTGCTAATAAAAAATTCAACTGTCATCCTAAAAGCTGTTAAAATAAAAAATAAAAAATATTAACAGCAAATGTGTGTGTGTGTGTCAAAAGCCCAACATGTCTTATTCCTTTATGTCTCCAACATCAATAAATATCCAACGTTGTTTTTTAAGGTTTTTAAAGGTTTTGTCTGTAGAGCTTTGCTGAAAACTGTCATCATCCTAAGTTTGATTTGTATGATAAGATGTTTGGACAAATGTCATGAGACACATTCATTTATTAAACTAACACATGTCAATACACATCATCAGTCCGCATCAGCTGCTCAACAGCAAGTCAATTGTCTGAGTCAGTTCAACGTTACTGATAACTCCTCTCTGCGTCACAGAGCTCCTGTTTTCTCTTCATCCTCCTCTTCCTCTCTCTCTGTTTTCTTCAAACTGTGTGGCTTTTACTTCCGTCGTGCCCATGAGCCGAATCTTCTGATCTTTACACGAAACAGATCGGGCTCTCCCACACACACAGGCTGAACACGGACACACACTCCTTTCACCTCATCAAAGTGGTGGAAGTGTGTGTGGGACGATGTATTTGATGGAAAGGTTGGAGGGAGGGCGGGGGGTCTCGGAAGTCCTTAGTGTGTGTGTGTGTGTGCTGGAGGTGGCGTGCAATTATGGCTGCATGGACACACACACACAGCTGGAGCTTATCAGTGTTTACTCTCTCCTGTCTGACTGTACTTAAACTTTACCTCCACTCTCTCTGTCCACACACACACACACACACACGTACACCCACCCAGTCACATCGAGGGAAGCCTTTATCTGAGCATGGCGCTAAGCTGTGAATGGTTTTGTGTGTGTCTGTGTGTGTGTGTGTTTAGCTTGGCAGACTGCCAGGGAAATTGGACAGAAGCCAAACTTTTCTCTACAACAGCAGCCACGCGCCGCAGCCTGCTCTGTGTGTGTGTGTGTGTGTGTGTGTGTGCGCTTGTACCTTCAGATTTATATTTAACAGCATACTGTCTTCTTGCTTTTGCAGGTGCGTGGACACAGCCCAGTCTGAGAATCAGATTTAGTCATCCAATAAAAACTAAGGCAAATAACTGATCTGAAAGCAAAGTTTGATTCACACAGTTGTGTGTCTGTTAAAATGTCTGTGATGTCAATTTTGCAACCATGTGCTGAGTCTGCACAGCACAAAATGTGTTTTTCTGTTTTGTTTAATTTGGACCCCATATAGAACAGCGTTACCATAAATTCATGAATCAAACAAAATTTAATAAAAATTCACACATATACACCTTCACATAATCAAATTTAACACAATAACCAATAATATATCAGCATAATTTAGAATAATCAGCAGTGTAACAGCACAGTGACAAGTCGACACCAGACAATAACACAAATCAACACGTTTCCTGTATATCTATAATCAATGTATCCTACATGTGAGAAATTTAAATCCTTCTTTAAAAGCTGAAAAGATTTTTTAAAAAATGCTTCTGCCCATAAATGCACTTTAGCAGTGGACATATTTGCTGGCAGCAACTACCTTTCCTTCAAACTCTATTTGCCAAAACAAAAGAACATAAATTAAAGACAAAAAAATTGAGAATCTGTTTTCTATGTTGGCAAAGATCCTGTAGCGTATGCGTCTCACAAACAATACAATACTGAATGCAATACCTGCACCTCCTTTCTCTTTGTTGCCCATGAAACTGTGCCTTTACTGGGGCAAAAAAATATATGAAAAATAAGTGTCAAAGTTATTAAGAACTAAATGTGTGAGAAAGAAAGAGCGGAGAGTGGGTGTGACAGGGTGCAGTATAAGGCACATGGGGTCGGAGAAGGAGCTGTAAAATTGATAATAAATTCTATGTGAAATCTCTTTCTGTGATCAAAGCCTGAGCGATGCCTGTAGATGCCTAAGTTAAGTTCTTGTTACTACACTGTGTATAAACATTAACACTGCCCTTGAAAAACCCATAATGGCTAATAACCTCATTGTATATTTTACTACACACACACAATCACTGCTTGCTGTAATAAAACCTGGGGACGGCAACAATGAAGCAATGCAGGCAATCTGAGCAGAAAAGGCTGAAAACTGAAGAGCAGTAAATCCATTTCACTTTTTCAAGGCCAGCAGGTCACTGGGTTAGTGTTACAACACTACAGGCTCGCTGCAGATAAGAGGTTGCATGTAATGCATATGTCTGTGTGTGTGTGTGTGTGTGGTGGCTTAGAGAAAAACAGTGAACTGACCTCATATCGGATCTTAGTGGGGCATGAACCTGTCAAACCCTTCCCCACAAGAGCACTTACATCTAGTCAATCAGAATCAGAAATACTTTATTAATCCCTAAGGAAATTATGACAATTTAGTAATCCAGTTTTTCCAGAATTTAAATCTAACCTCTCCTAATCTGCTCCATTCAGGACATGTTGCTTTCATGAACAATCATTCATTCTGAAACATCTTGCTGTGATGTTCAGGTTGTGTAAATTCAACATGACTTTTACCTCCCGCTAGTTTTTTTTCTTTTTCTTGGTGGGACCCCCCAGTGTCTTTCGGCCTAATTACAAAATGAACACAGTCAGAGTCAGTTTAATTCAGTGGTATTTTTATTAATCTGATTGTGAGTTGTTGCTGACAGCTGGGTGTGGTGCAGGACACAGGCCACTGATTATTTTTTATTGATTTTTTTTTCTTGAAGGCGAATGACATTAAAGTCTTGAGTCTCGGGTAGGTGAGCGCCTTCAGCTTGTTTTGTCTGGTTCTGGCTTTGTTCTCAAAGTTTGGATCAGTTTAATGCTTTTTTTTTTTTTTTTTAAGTGTGATTATAGTGGTGTGATGCTACCATGCGTGCATCATGTACTGAAATTGAGTTAAAGCGTGTCTGGCAGCATCAGCGTCCTTCAGGGCCAATGTACCTGGCACACAAACTATTCAACAGATTTATTAATGAGAGGGCACCTACAGGGAATTAAATGTGTCCATTTATTTTTACGGATGCAATGTAGCCTTCATGGAACAACTATTCAGAGTTATCCAAAACTACCCACCACCATGAAACCACCTGTTCATCACCTCAAATAGCAGATAATTAATTTGACACATTGATAAAACTTTGACTACGATAATGAACATGCACATTTTTGGTTGTTTTTCCTTCACATGGTCCCTTAAGTGGATGACGTGGTGAGTTCTGGTGCAGCTACGTCGTTAATTCACTCATTTGGAGTGGCTATAAATGACACCCGGACCCAGCCAATTAAACCAAGATGCTATCCATCAGAACCAAATGCTGGAAATGACAACAGAATCTAAGAGTGTCTCCTTCCTCCTTGATATTAATTATTCTTAAGAGTTAGACACAGTGTTTCGGATGTTGGCAATTTGGCAACAACTTTAACAAAAAATAAAGTTATCTTTTGCTTTTAATTCCACAGTTCTTGTTCTGTGCTGTAATAATGTCCGTTCCCCAGCACATCATAATGTAAAAAAAATGGTCCCAACAATGACAATCTACAAGCTAAAAACACACCTCTGTGTTCATGTTAATCTTGTGTAGTAGCCTTGTTAACCTCTTTAAAACTTTCCAGGAGCTGTGTGTTTTGGCTCAGGAAAGAATTGAACACTCAGTTTGGCCTCAGGTCTTGGGGGTTACATTTGTGGTCAGCGTTTTGCCGTGAAGCGCCTCTAAGGGACAGCTTGGCCCCAGGTCATGGGGGTTATGGCAGTGGTGGGCTTTTGGGGTTGATGCAAGGGTTAGGACCAAGGCGTGAACTCAGCTCCAGGTTTCGTGGTTAACTTCTATTGGGGTCTTTAGGGTTATAGTGTTGTTCATCTTTTGGGTTAGAAGGCACTTTGAACGTGTTATAGATGTGGTAGGCATGTTGGCGTAAGTGTCACATGACTGGTTTGATATGAGTGGTCAGTTTAGGATCAGCCTTGGAAAGATAATAAACTGGAATTACATACTGTATATAACTTAACACCAGTTTCACTCTGTTTGTGGAGTCACACTATGAGCTGGAAGGACTCCCTCGTGTCTTTTGGTCTTTGGAAGCTTTAGTTGTGCTCAGTGTAGAGGGTTGGAATCTGGACTCAGGCTGAGATTAGGGAGGGGAACTGTCTGGAAACTATAATCTAGAACTATATTGGCAGCCTTGGTCAGCATTTTGGATTCAACCCTTGAGCCCAGGTTTTTGGGAGGTTAGAGTGGTGGTCATCTTTGAGGGGTCACAGCGAGGGCCGGGGCCAGGGTTAGAAAGGAGAAGGGGCCTCTGTAAGTCAGTTTGGCTCCAGGTCTCAGGGATGATGGCTGCAGTCAGCTCCTATGTGGAAAAGTCTTCAGGGCCCCAGGGCCTCTGCAGCGTCCAGGGGCCAGACTGCGGCCAGGTCAGTGGGTGATGGATGAGGGTGAGGCTGCTCATGGCAGGTGCCCACCAGCCCCGACCAGTCCAGCTTAATCAGCAGAGCACTCGGACAACAGACCCCATTTAGCTTCCAAATGACTGGTCACTCAATATGGACGCACACATAGACAGGAAAAACCCACAGACACACAAAGACACACACTTACAGAGCATAAAACAAGAAAACTAAATCATAACAAATGACTTAAACAGATAGACACACAGAAGCAAAAGCAGACACGAGCACAGATGAAGATGTAGTGTTGACTGAACGCCAACAAGGACATGAACACACACATACACACACTCGCCGTCGCCTGCTGCTCCGCCATTCAGCCATTTATTGATTTGTGGTTAATGAACTGAGGAGCAATTAAAGCGCTGGTTGCAGAGACAGATAATGTAATTAAGTCTTCACAGCTGAGTGCACTGAGCTGCTGCAGACTCCGACACATCTGATCTAATCAGTCTTTACGCGAGGAAACAGTTAAATCAAACTCAGAGAGTCGAGTGACGAAGGGAAACACACACACACACGCAGTGGATGTGTAATGATTCTGTGCTTGTGTTTAACATTTTAAAACTTATTTTTTGAGCTGCGTTTCTGTCTGTTTAGCGTGTCGCAGTGACCCAGTTTCTGCCGACGGTCGTAGGGTCTCACATCACTCTGCTTCATTAGGCAAAGGAGTGTGTTGTGTGTCCATCTGTGTGCGACTGGGTTTGGAGGCCCTTTCAGTAAACGTTTGACAGTTTTTACACACTCAATGCGAAAGTTTTTCTCCACACTTCACTTGCATTACAAGACAACATCACACTATTCTTGTTATATTATTTCACAGATAACCTGCAAACTCCTCGCAGAAGCAGGAATTTAGCCTTAATTGCTGCTTTTTCATTCTCTTCTCTGAGATCCTAAATCTAAAGAAAGACTCAAGCAACACTGTCTGTGTCAAGCTGACTGAAACTTGATCCAACCCTGAAATTAGAGAAGTTCTTCTCTCACACTCCAGGTTTTAGATAACACAATTAAATAGTCTCTGTGTGTCTTTTCAGGCTTTAGGAAACAGGAGATGTGGAGTGTGAATGATGTGTCAACAGTGTTTTTTCCTCCCTCCTCCTCCTCCTCCTCTTGGCCATGCTGTTAGGAAATGTCCGTGTGTGTGTGTGTTTACATTAGTGTGATCACATTAGTGAAAGTACAAAGTGTTAATTGGACAGTTAATATCACAGGTGTGAGTACTAATTATCATAATGTGTGACAGATAACAGCGTCAACTTTGTGTATTGAGTGTTTGCCTCCATTTAAACAAGCACACACACACACACACACACACCCATTTGAGTCACAAACATGTTCTCTCTGTGCTGATCTGCACCCAGTAAATTACTAAATGATGTGTTCTTTTCTCACGTTGGCTGCAGGCTGCAAAACAGTTTGTCAGACAGTCAGTAACATGGAAAAGATTCACACAGTTCCTAGATTGTTACTCAACAAGTTGGCTTTTGCATGAAGATGTCCCCTCAGAGTTTAATTTGCCACACACACAAAAATGCCTAAAAATAAAGAAATATTTTCTGTTACGACTCACATGTATCGGCACACTTTCAGTCAGTGCATGTTGAAAATGCTGATTTCTGAAGTACACTGGCAGGTACTGAAACCAACAAGTGGTTAAGAGGGGAAGGCAGGAGAGGAGGAAGAATGGAAAGGAAAGACGAAAAGAGGGAGGAATAGCAGAATGTAAGAAGGGAACAGAGGTGAGGGGGAAAATGTGGGCACGAAGAGGAAAAAGGGTGATAAAGGAAAGAGAGAAGATGAAGGAAGGTATTAAGGGAAGGAGTTGGGAGGGGAGGGGTTAAGAAAGACTACTTGCTATGAGTGGACAAAGAGCACAAACACAAAGTAAACCTGATTGTGGATCCACGCACGCAGACGCAGCAACAACGCTCCGTTCTTATAAGAACCTTGTAGAAAACCCGCAGGAACACTGTCTGCGGGGGCACGTTGCAGCCCGCCGGGGAGAACGGAGCCGGCGCTCGGACTCAGCAACAGGTGAGACGTCAAGTCCGCAGGGGTGGGGGAGGGAGTAAAAAAAAGACATGCACATTTCAGAATGAGTTTGTGGCTGTTTTGACACGGTTGTTGGTCAGGAACGTTTCTCAGCTCATTTCCAGCGTCTTCGTTACGTTTCACGCACGTTGCTGCGAGATTCCTGTCGTGCAGGAGGCTGAAGTGGGTCTGCAGTGGTTTAACTGATCAAAAAATCTGAACTTATCTGTGCATTAATGCAGTTTTCACATCCTGATTGAGTTTGATCAAAAATATTATTGATGACGGGTGAAATTGAAAGGAAGCTGTCAGGTGAGACAGTGAATATATGAATGAATGAGTGAATATGGGTGAATAAATAAAAGAATAGAAGTGTAAGTTTTTACTTAAAATTAGATACAGTTTGACTAAAATTACCAACATAACTTAGGCTATGAAAAACTTATTTTAGTTACACCAACTTAAATATCTGCCTATATTGTAGCTTATATAAGCCTATAATATTATTATCTTATCTATTATTATCTTATCTATTATTTTCCTGTTGAAAATTATGACTCTGAAACATGGTTTACAGAAAGTAACTGTGAATAATGAAACAAATGTCATTTTAAACTACAGTCTATGATATCACAATATACCCCGTCTTAAATAAAAATGTCCACTGAGTAGCTTCACCTTGATCACTTATGTTCATACATGCTGAAAACTATCAATAATCAGTTTTAAATGATTGTATTTTAGCAGAGCAAACTCTTTACAACTTCTATAAGAGCACCACCGAAATAAAAGGAGGAGAGGAGGAGACAGAAGTGAGTTAACGTCAGTCTGAATTCACTTTAAACAAGCATCCTTCAAGTCCTTTTAAGAATATTAAGAAAGCTTTAAGAATGTAACGGTGATAGAGCGGAAGATACAGACACCACAGAGGAGAATGAAATCACTATTAATTAGATTTGTTCAACCACAGACACACTGTGAGTCTTTAAGTATAATAGTTGCACCAGAGTGGTTTCTCCTGAGGCCTGTTATAATGGAAACTGCCAGGACGGGGGGTAATGTGACATCAGACATGTGTGTGTGTGTGTGTTATCTCCAAGTTGCTGTTGCATGCGGTGACTCATCGCACATTTCCGCTGTTTACTGGAATATTGCTGGAACATGTTTATGTCCTGAAGTTTTTAATGGCTACCTGAGAGCGAGTGCGGGAAGCCTCTGGGTCCCCTTTATGTTTTTTTTCTTACTAAAGTGCTTTATAAAAGTTGATTTATTTTTGTTTCTTAGAAGGGTTCTTCCACTCAACCCAGGACTGACACTCATTGTTGGCTCAAAGTGACGTACAGAGCAGTGAAACAGACATGTGTGACTGGTCTGCTCCGCGCTCAGACTGGAAAATGGACAACAAACAGAAGGACAAACACGCCAATTAGAAGTCGTAACTTCTGCGAACTTATCAGAAGTCACTGCAAAACTTTGTTGTGTTTATTGTATCCAGATAAATCACAGTTGTTGGACTGGAACCTTGTTGGCCTGCTCTCTGAACTTTTTCCCAAAGAGAACAGAGAAGGAGACAAACTTCAATCTAGTTCAACAGAGGCTGACATTTACCCAGAAAGATAAAGGTCATACAGGGCGTTGTGCACCATGCTGAAGAAGTCATACTGTACTAAAATGCTGTGGTTCTCCTGGGAGGTACATGCTGGAACTGTTGGGCCTGTTTAAACACAATACGACTTCAAGAGCTCTTGTGCCTATAGTTAGTTAGTTTGCTGCTTTCACCTGTTTCCAGACTTTATGCTAAGCTGAGCTAATAGCAACACAGTTAACCCATTCACTACCATCCTGAACTTATTTTGTGTTAACTAATCTGCATATGCGAAAGTGATGGAGCTGGAGGCGGCAGAGGCAGAACTCTGAGTTGACGAATGACACACACAGCATCATGGAGCGTGTTAGAGCTCTGTTACACACTCTCAATCAAGAGGGTGTGGTGATGTTTCTGCCTCACCGGACATCTTACATGCATAATTGATTGTTCTCACTACAAGACAGGACACAGGATAAAACAACACGTTGTCTCAGGTCTGACCTTTATGTGACTTATGTTGTGTAGTCGGATGCAGACTTAACCAGAACTTGAATGTACTGTAGTTAACATATATGATCGTTATTTAATTAGAGCAGTAAAATTAAGAAAATTGACCTTAGCTGACCTCTTCAGTTTCCACCTGTATGTTTAGAGGCTGATTAACGAAGAGCGTGTTTGGTTGCATGCTGAGGATTCTGTGATTAGTTGTAGACACGGAGAGGGGGAGTTAATGTGGGGGTGTCTGTCTGGTTTGGGTATTGCTCAAGTTTACCCTCGGCTCTTTCTGCTAAAGCCATCTGTTGAGAGATTGTCAAGACAAACCCACTCGTGCGGGTGCATATGTGTGTGTTTCGCAGCAGGGGTGGATTGGCAAGATTAGGGCAGTTGGCTACTACACCCCTCCTCCTCCATCCCTAAACCATCCCTGAAGTACCTCCTTCCCCCCGTATTTTTTTTTTTTTCGGTCTCGATCCTGACGCGTGACACACGTCCATGGCTGTCCCACACACACACAGAGAGACAGAAAGAGTGGGGAGGGGGATCATGGATGAGTCTAACCTGCCTAATTCTCTCTAATGGTTTCTCTATTCAAGGATTAACTCCCTAAATCCACACACACACACATACAGAGGGTCTACCCTACGCTGGCCCACAGTACAGCCATCACTTGGTAACACACACACTCAGAAAGGAAATGGACAATAGCTGATCTCTTCGCAGTGATTTGGCAGGGCATCAAATGGCCTGTGGGCTACAATTAAAATGTTTGAGACTCAGGGGAGGACCAGAGGGGTGTCAGGGAGGAGTTCGGGGGAATGTAGGAGGGTGGAACTAAAAGACTAAAGGAAAGGGAGAGAGAAAGGAGAGGAAAGAGTTTAACACTCTGGAGAACTTTATCAGAATGAAGTTGCATTCTCTATGTGTGTGTTTATCACGTTATGTAGCTTTGTCTCAGGCACGTCTGGATCTGTGTGTTTTATCAGCACAGTCAAAGAATGTGTTGTTTTCCTCTGGAACTGGGAGATAAAAAAAAACACATTCAGTTCTGTTACTGCTGCTTCCTTTGAATGGGAAATAAGCTCATCTCCCAAATATAGTTCAACACAGGAGAGTTGTTGCTCTGTAGCTCCTGGCAAGTCGTGACCTGAGTTCACACCAGGAGAACCAGTGCTGCTAAGTAGGTGTCACACTGAGAGACTGAAGACGGTAACCGTACTGGACTTTAGCCGGTCTCTTTCCTGAGATTCAGATTGGTTATTTAAGAGACACAATCACATTCTGGTTTCAGGACAGTCTTAATGCTTAAGTCTCAGGTATAATGTACAATGTAGTTTTGCACAGAAGTGTGCAGCTGCTTTTTGTTTCAACGTGACAGTGCACAAAGTCAGGTCCAGAAAGGAATTGTTTTCCCAAACTGGTGTGGATGAACTCGACTGGCCTGATCAGATCCCTTATCTCAACCACATTCTACAACATTAGGATAGAATGGAACACGAACTGCCTTCCAGACCTTATCACCCACCTACACCTCTAGTGGCTGAATGGGAGCAGCTCCCTGCAGTCAGGCTCCTCAATCTTCTAGTGAGCCTGCTGTTGCAGATTAATACCCACAATTCTGCATGTAACTAGAATGTTACCTGACTATGACAGTTGTAAGTACATAAACACAAATGTGCAGGTGACTTTAGGCTCCAAAGGAATGTGAAAGCCCCCCCCCCCCCCCCCCCCCCTACTTTCTCCTCTTTCACCTTCTCCCTCCTCCTCACATGTTGTGTTGCTGTGTTTTTAGAAAGCTATCTCTGAGGGCAGATTTTGGCAGAACTCCAGAGAGTAGAAAGTTTATGCAAGAGGAAAGTGTGTGTGTCAGTGCGAGTGTGTGTGTGTGTGTGTTTGATAGAGGCCCTCTGTTAAACTAACAGAGACCCAGGAGGTCTCTGGGCCCTCCTATCACCTCTCTGTCTCCTGCAGGTATGCCTGCAGGGTCTTTTTGTTTCTGCAGGGCAAGCAGAAACAAAAAGACACATTTTAATGTGACTTCAGAGCTGTTTGTGTTCAAGGGGGTTAAAACAACCCTTACATACACCTCCCGCCCTCTATTTGCTGAAGATACCTCCAGCTAAAGCTAAATCACCTCTCACCTTAAGAGAGTGCAAACTATTCACTCTCACAGTTTCCCACCAGCTTATCCCTATAGCTGTGCATGGCAACTAAAGGAAAATTCCACCCTTTTTTTTTTGTCAGTATGAAACTGTCACGTCGTCCAGGTATAGAGGTGACTTTAAAAACTTTGCAGGTCTCTTCAACACGGACCACAAAGACTGTGGTTAGCTTGGATTCATTGACATTTGACACAAGTCCATAGAAGCTAAATTGCATGTGTTGCTGAATGTAATGGAAGTGAGTATTTGCAGTGCGCTGATCATAAGCATGCACAGTGAAGAAGTGGATTATGCTGCATGGCTTATAACAGATATTATTACGGATTATTACTAATTCTTCAAGCCATATTTCACACCCCACACAGGGTTAGTGGGGAATCTTTCTTACCTTTCTTTCTTAAGCAGCTGATGTGAGTTTTGCTCAAACTGTCTGGTCCCAAACACATTTTTTGCAACACACCTGTTACAACAAGGCATCTAGTCAGAGCACTTCCTTGTGATGAGCTGGTAGATGCAGACAACCATAACAAATTGAATTTTGCGAAAATGCAACGAAATGATGGAGGCAGCGGTGTGAAGTAAGGTCAGCAGAGGCCTCACAGTGACTTCACTGACAAACGTAACCTGCTTCATTATGACCATACTCTCCAGGTACACACAAACATGCAGGTAACAACTTATCTTCATTTAAAATAATCAGAATAGTTTAATGTTTTCTGCATTTCATCAAAAAAAATCAACTTCCCAGCCTACAGCACACTCACAGGTATTTATCTTTATATGGAGTCGACTCATTAAAATAAAAAGCACGAGCCCACTTGAAAGCACCGCCACTTTTTCAGCATTACATTTCCACAACACTTGTGAAAATATGAATGTATGGTGATGTGGTCACTGGGTCAGTGTGCGTGTGTGCACCCAGATCCAAACACACTGCAGTGAGCCGATGTGCTACCCAGGGCATCTGTTCTTTAAAAAAAAAAGAAGGAAGGCTCTTTCTTCTTTTTCTTGTTCTTGTTTTTTCGCTCCCTCTCCCTCTCTCTCTGTTGGTCTTTCTCTGTGTCTCTCGCCCTCTCTGTGAGTCTGTCTGCTTGTTTTGCAGAGGGTAGAGTCACTTGGTTGCAAAGCATCAACATCTCCGACAGCTGTGGGACAGATCTGCATCTGTGTGTGTGTGTGTGTGTGTGTGTGTTGGGGTCGTCCGTTGGCAGGAAGCAGTAGGCAGCGAGTGATGTGGTCAGACCCTCTGTCACCAGAGAGAGAGCGGGGGGGGGGGGAGGAGTTGAGGTCCCGTGTGTGTCTCTCTCTCTTCTTCTCTTCTTCCTGTTGCTTGTTTTCTTTTCCTGATCATCGTTCTTCATTAGAGAAAGATGAAAAAACCCCAACAGAGGCTCTTTTAGCTTCCTGAAGGCTCGATACTGGTGCTGATTTCTGAGTTTCTTCCTTTCAATCATCTGCAGCTTCTCCCCCAGAGTTGTTTTAATGTTAGAGTCAGGAATCATACATGTTTTCAAGTATTGCCTGGAATCTGCATAAGTGTTTTAGGAAGGAATTCATTAACTGAAATCCTTAAATCCAAAAGTTAAACAACAATAAATGTGATCAAAAACAAATTAAAATGTCCCTGATGTTCTGAGGTTTAACTGCAGATGTCTTTGTTCAATTCTGATAAATTTTTCATCATGGAATCAGTTCAGTTGTATTGTCCATGTCAAACTAATCCGTTTTATTTTATTCCATCTTTGATTTTCTTTTTTTGGATTTCTCTCATTTCCACATGTCAAATTTTAAACACGTTTTGATTTGTTTTCTGTTGCCGTTTCTGCTGCGTGTCCTGATTTTCCCCTCGTTGCAAGTTCCCAATCTTAAAAACATGTGAACAAAGCGAATGGAGCGTGTAAATGCTGAAAGAGGAGCAGGGACTTTTTCTGAATTGATTTATTTAGTAGGAAATGCAACAAGAGACTAAAGAGAGCGAGAGAGAGAAAAGTGATGGAAAAAAGTAACGAGAGAGGGGTTGGTGTGGAAAATCATTTTTGTAAATACACTGTGGAAATCAAAGGGAAGCAGAAGAGGGGGGAGGAAAGTGAGTAGGAGGTAAATTGAGGGAGTTGGAGGGGGGGACAATTATATGGGAATTTCCAGTGTTATTGAGTGAGGGAGCCTTTGTTATAACAGAGAATAAGTGAGATGTTCGAAACAGTTTTAGATCATTTGCTTTATCGCCACATGTAACATATGATGCACATCATGATTTTTAGAAGAGAGGGAGACGGAGAAAGAGGGAGACACTCACTGCAGTACAACGTAAAATACACCGAGTGGTTTGATCGCCTCATTAAGTGTACTGCAGTAAATTTACTATGCAGTGATCATCTCTTCTGCACAACGTCTCATCAGTGAATTATTTCCTCTTGCTCTGCAGGAGAACCGGACATCCCCGTCCTCATGCAGACCTGCAATTAATGCAACCAAACCTAATCACGCCTTAAACATTTGCCATTATTATACACATATATATATATATCATACAAAAGTTTAGACACACACAGGAATGACCTTGTTTTTCATGAAAAGATACATGTCTTCAGTTGTGTTACCATCATTGCACATGGTTTTCTAATGATCAGTTATCCT